>JAREIS010000060.1:3107500-3692500 GCA_030060385.1 Muscicapa striata striata
TTTTGAAGAAACTGGTTAACATCACCTGAGATTTTTTTTTATCACATTGTACAGCACACGCCTTCTGCAATGATTTGTCCAAATCAGCAAATCTACTCAAGCAGCACAGTGAGCCACCACAATTTGTACTAAAATGAAGTTAGTAAGCAGCCAAAATAGAGTTTCCATGGACTAGAACTTCTAGGATTAGCTGCAGCTTAGCAACATTCTTAGTGTATTAAGGTCTGTGTAATTCACAATTGTATCTCAGAAGCTAATATAATTAAGGTAATTTTTGAAGTTTATGTTCATTCATGACTGTAACATAATAGAGCTACATTGGTTTATCAGTTTATCTTCAATGATACTATTGGAGTTGAACTACTAGTATCTTCATTTACTGAATTTTAAAAAGTAAGTTCTTAAGCTCAGTTACTGTAGGGGAACTCCTAATGTAGTACATTACCTTTATGGTCAGATAACTGATTTATCAATATGATCTAGTATGAGGGAGATAACTATTCAAAGCACTTAAAATGACATGTAAGTAAGAAAGATTGTGCCAGTGATTGTATTTTAATCTTCCATTATATTTCATTAATTTCAGATGTTTCATGTTTTAAAGAAATTTCTGCATACTACAAGAAGAAAGATCGAAAAGAAGCAAATTAAATAAGTATCATATGACTTCAAATTCTCTATGAGTATCAGTCAGTCTTTATCAGTAATCATGAGAAGGTGAGAAAAAATGAGGTGATGGATTTCATGCAGGCATGCATTTGGAGTTAAAAACTGCCAGGTGTGTATAGTATTTCTAGTAGGTGCTTGTCATAAGAACAAGAATTGATGTCTCAGCCTGTTTTCAAGTATCTCTGCAGTAGCTAATTTTATTTTTATCCACTTGGTGTTTAAGGTTTCAGGGAGTTTAAAGACTTCCACTTCTATGCCATTAACTGTTTAAGGATGGTTATGTAAATAACTGTTTTGCTTTCATTGTACTACTTCTGTATTTGTGTCATTTTGGTAATATGGCAGTAGTCGTGATGGGCATTTTAGTTAGGGAATGTTAACTTCTTATGTTTGGGGTTTTCTTTGACCTTGCTTGAAAACATGTAAACCCCTGTCCTGATTCTTTTTTTAGGCTGAACTGGAATACCACTATACCATGCTAAACTGGGATGAGAACTAGACAGCATTCACTGTAATAAAGATTTATCAGAAACCCTGGAGCACATGAATGAGTTTTTTTAATTTAAGGATAAGACAGAACACACTTTGAGAAAGAGCTATCCTTACTAAACTCCATCTCCAGATATTAGTTCTTGTAGAAAATGTATAGGAAGTATTCTTAAAACTATGCAGTCACAACCTTATAATATACTACTTCCTAGTTTACCACACTATAATGAATGTGTAAGAAAGCCATGTGAATAAATTGGTACCTTACCTCATTGTTGCACCGTGTGTGTGCGTGTGTGTGTGTGTGTGTGTGTGTGTGTGTGTGTGTGTGTGTGTCTTTTCTGCCACTCTGGCCAGTTTTCTTTTTTTTCCCCTATAATTAATTCTTGCTTTATTTCCTGGAGTGGAACATTTATGTTTTTTCTTGCATGGATTTTTGTGCAGTTGTTTTCTACTAATTTTTGTTTTCTGAGCTGAAGTTAAACAAAACTCTCGTAATGTTTTAAATTCAGCATTAACTCTCCTAGGAACCTGGTTACCTCAGTTTCTACTCTCAGTGGCTGGAATTTCTAAAGATTCTAGCAACATGTTTTTTTCTTCAGCTCACTTTTTAGCATATGTCAATTTAAGAAAAAAGATGTTAAAAATGGCCAGGAGTTTCAATTTTCAGCTTGATAATGTGGTCTCTTCATTTGTTGTCGTCTACTTGGTACACCTTTCTCTACGGACAGCTGACTGTTACAGCAGTTTCTAAATGGAGCATGTTTTTAGAAAATCAATGCATTTGTCATAGCAGACACAAAGGTGAGGCCAGCTGGTAAGACCTTAACTATAGCATGGAGGATTGAGGAAGCATGTTGTAATAAGCACGTGCTCTGGATGGAGGTAGAAAAGGATCAAGATACTGAATGCAAGAATAGGGAAGGAAAAGTTTCAGAACTATTGTAGCAGAGATAGATTTCTATAAAAGATAGTGATTTTTAGGTTTTGCAAAATATGAAGTAAAAACTAAGTAAGATTCCATGAAGCTCTAGAGGCGGTGACTTCTGTACTTTAAACAGTTAGAAAAGCAAGGACAGAAAGTACACTTTTCATCCTTTTCTTTCTGTCTGTCCGCCGTCTCTTCCTTTGCCCTTCCTTTGTCCCCTTTTCTGCTTTTTTCCCTTTCTTATACTTTGCCAGACAAGAAACTGTGATAGAAGAAGACAGTGAAAGAAGAGAGTTGTGTCTTTAAAATACATACTTTAACAAGACTTTAGGTTTCTCTTTATCAAAGTTTAAATTTGCAACCACTATTCTTGCTGTGATTTTTAGATTAATTTTTTTTATACAGAGTGGTTCTTTACAAGAAAATTCTAGGTATGATAATCAAAAAATGAAGATATTTATTTCATATAGCATATGCACATTTAAAATAATACAGGGAATTGTTTATTGAAAATAAATTATTCAAGTTTTATGCTTGATGTGTTCACTCTTTTGTAGATACTTATTGTTTTCTAATAACATCCTGCTTTCCTGAAAGGAGACAGGGCAGCGGTGAATGAAGTTTAACTGTGAAATATATTTTAGCCTCTTCTTATGTTGACATAAACAGATCTAGGTCTTTATGGTTTGCGTTTGCAGTTAATTAGCTTTCTCTTCCTTAACAAACAAAGCAAATGGAGTCACAAGACACTTGTCACCTTTTCTATCACTCTAATAATAATGTACCTATTTAACTTATGCAGGTTCTTCAGTTGTTTTTAGTGCTAACCTTCCTATGTTACGTGTAATGGAAGTGATAAGTAAAAGTTACAAAACATTTATGTTGCAAGAGAAGGCATGACTGACAGTGACATTCCTCTCTACCGGAAGAAAAAAAAGTGTGTGGTAGAGCCTAAACAATGTCCTAAATATGTATAAGCATAAACCTTATCACTTCCGGTTTCAGAAGTTAACTTTGAAAAATGATTGCTACTTTGGGTTGCTTTTAGTATGGAAACAATTATTTAAATATTATTTTGAAAACAAGATATTGTTTTGTTGGTTTTGTTTTTGTTTTCTTGTTTTTGTTTTTTGTTTTTTTTTTTTTTTAATTTTGTTAGCAGTATCAGCAATGGAAATTAGAGAGAAAAGAAAATTTATTTTATACTCTGAAATAACACTTTACCTTCTTTGAAATAAACCAGTGTCAAAACTGTCAAATCCAAATAGGTAAAGTGGAAGACACAGGAAAAGAATCTAATATGCTAAAAACCACTGTTTTAATGTGAAATAATATAGGACTTATGGTTATACTTTTTGAGAGATGGTTATGAGCTACAATAATTTTTCTAAATTGAAGGCTTACATCTAGTATCTGTCATGTTTATTAAAGAAGAGGGAAAATCCAGAAATAAGGGTGTTAATCTGGAAACTTGCAGTTTGTTCCCTATGTTGCTAATTCTGTGTGTTATCCAGAATTAATTGTTTAGGCCTACATAGGTGTTCAGGAATCTATTTCCTCTTAGCTGATCCTTAGTTAGTTTCTAAATATTAGGGGGATTTTTGGTTGTGATATTTTTTTTTTTTTTTTCTCAAAAGTCTGGGTTTTTTAACATACTGAGGTTTAGCACATTGAATTTGATGTGGAATTTAGAAGGAAAAGGCTAGGATTTAAGAAATGCTGATATTTTAAATTTTTTTAGTACTTTTTATATGGAGTGTTTTTCAATCAGATTGAAGAGCTCTCATCTGAGTAAAATAATATATTAGTATAAAATTGACAATATCCAAATCAGCAGAGAAGAAATGAGGCTAAATTGAGGGCTAAAATTGTTTAGCATATAATAGTCTTCAGGAAAATGTTTTGGAGCTCAAGTATAAGTGTTTTTTTCTTAATCTTATCAATTTATTTCACAAAAATTGATCCTTATTGTTGTTTGTCTATGCAAGAATGTAAATTGCTAAAGTAATTTAAAAGGAGATTGATTTCCTGATGGCTTTTAGTCACTGCCACCCATTATCTGCAAACCAGTCCTTGCAGTTATGTATGGACCACAAGCTTGCTGAGGTGCAACGTGTTCCATCCTCTAGGTCATTGATGAAGACATTAAACACTTCTGTACCCAGTATTGATCCTTGCAACTGATGACTGGCTACCTGCTAGACTTTGTGCCACTAGTGACAACCTTTCTCCTTAAATTCTGTTCAGAGCTCCCTTGAAATGTGGGTATCAGAAAATACATGTTTCAGAACTTCAAAGACTTTAGTATGCATGCTTTCTAGTCCGAAGAAGTTACTGGTGGGGCAGGCTCTCTCTTGGGCCGTAGCATTGCAGTTGTATGCTCATATAAAAAAGACTCGCTTACAGGACATACTTGAAGTTGTGTGTGCTCTAGTTCACTGATTGATTCATAAGGGTTGCATGACAGGCATTGCTATCAAATTCTTACTACATTTGTAGTAAGGCTGATTATAATCTTAATTACTGTTTTTTTGCAAGTCTCATATTTTAGCACTATTTTTTTTCTTTTCTTTAATGATGGCTATATTCCTGATGACACAATAGTACCAGGTTTCACGTGTATCTCACGGTAACTGTATTGTGGTTTTGAGCAGAAAAGGGGGGGAGGGTACTAAATCTTTGAAGTTTTTGACACACAAGATTGTAATTATTCAAATCCATTTTTAAAACAGATTAGACACAATCCTTTAATTAACTTCCACTTTTCTTGCCTTGTGCTTTCATAAGTAGTAGTATTCTTCCCTTTGCTTTTTTGTTACCTAATTTTCTAATTTACTTAAAATAATGAGTGAAATTACATAAGTCCTGCCCAGCTTTCCTTATTTCTTATTTTAAAGCTCTCTCTATAGCATGTGGCAATAAATTGCAAATCTACAAATGCAAATAAAAATGGGTTTTAACTTTGAAAACAATCCGTCTCAATGAATTGCAGATAGTGACCGAATATCCTATAAACTTGATGATAGAATCAGCTCTTAAGCTATTATATTTTATTGAGGTTTTATTGTACTTTTGTGAAGACAACTTCATGTTCTTTAGTCCATGAGATGTGTTGCAGAGGATACAGTTACTACTTGTGTTGTTTCAGAGTCTGTGCTTGTTATTAATTACCTTCTCCTTCCATTATGTCAGTATGGTTTCTGGCCCTAATAAAATAGGGCTTCAAATAATGTGCTGTTTATCCTTAACTAAGACACAACAGAATATTTAAATAATTTGATTATCATGAAGATACATCAATCTTCATGCAAAAGTTAGAAAATAACTTGAGACTGAAATGATAAAGTGCTAATATATTGTGACTTTGATGTAATATATTAACTCCTGAATGTATTCTTATCTGACATTTATTGCAGAGTATGCTAACAGTAACAGTTTAATTTATGACAGCTTGCTAAAGGCAGTATGTCCTTATTTGCTTGAGGTCACATTCTACTTTTGCACTTTGTATACTACTTATGTACATAATTTGTTAAAATTATCCTTTTCTTCAGTGATGTATCTTGGGATTTTTGTTGTTTGTTTGTTTGTTGGTGGTGTTTTCCTTTTTCTTGCTTAGATATACTTAGAAACTTGTTAGCATTTGTTGAAAACGTCATAAAAGCAGAAAACAAAATCCACCTTCTTGTTAACCTATGCAGCTTATCTGTATAAGGCAATCTAATACAAGGCAAGGAACATGTATGTAAAAAAACAAACAAACAAAAAAAACCGGACTGTCCTTTTGGAATGCAATTCGTTTCAGTATCTGCAGCGCATAGGAAGTTCTTGTAAGAAGACAGACTGAAATTCTTCCAAATATTAATATGCCTCCTAAAAACTATCACAGTTTTAGCTCACTCCTCCTTTTTGCGCCAGGGAACCACCATCACTCATTTTAAAAGTGTCATGGTTTGACCCTAGCTGGGATCTAAGCACTATGAAGTCTGTCGCTCGCTCCCCTGCCCCAACTACTGCCTCCCCGACCCACCCACCCACCCACTGCGGTGAAGAAAAGGTAAACTTCATCGGTTAAGGTAAAAACACTTTATTAATTTAAACGAAATGTAATTTACTACTGCAAGTAACGAAAAAGAGCGTGCAGTATACCAAGGGGTTGTGAGAGACGCGTGCTCCGCAAAGCTCTGGATGCTGGCTCCAGAGCAGGCGGCCATGAGCCGCGCCCCCAGCAGCGCGAGGGGATGGCGGGTCCAGCGGCGGGGCCGGCCGAGCGCTGCCCTGCCGCCTATGGGGCGGAGGTGTCGGAGCTCCCTGGAGCTCTGCCTCGGTCCCTCGGCGGCCGCCCCCGGCTCCTGGCGGCGGGGAGCGCGGCGGGCCGCGGGCGCAGCCGGTAGCGCCAGTGCGGGGATGTGGGGCGCACGCTGTGCCCGGCCGCGGCGCTCTGCTGGCAGCCGGACGGGCCGAGCTCGTACTCCTGGTAGTCGTCGTCCGCCCTGACCGTGTGCAGGATGCGGCCGAAGCGCTGCCGGCAGAGCGGGCAGGCGGCGCGCACGGCAGCCCACTGCCGGATGCAGCCGAAGCAGAAGGTGTGCAGGCAGGTGCCCACGTGGGCCGCGTTGTCCAGGTCGCCCAGGCAGATGGGGCACAGCCCGGCTGCCGCTGGCTCCCGCTGGCCCCCGCCCGAGCCGGGCGGCGCGGCTGAGCCGCTCTCCTGCAGAGCCTCCTCGGCACCGCGCGCCATGTGCTGCCGAGAGACGGCCCGAGGGCCGGAGCTGCTGTGGCGCCAGGAGCCGGCGGCAGAGAAAGCCCAGAGTGGGGAGAGGGGGAGAGTCTGGCCTCCCGAAGGGTTTCGGTGTGGGGCAGAGAGGAGAGAGAAGGGCCTCCCGAAGGGTCTCGGTGTGGGGCAGAGAGGGGCCTCCCGAAGGGTTTTGGTGTGGGGCAGAGAGGGGAGAGAAGGGCCTCCCGAAGGGTTTCGGTGTGGGGCAGAGAGGGAGAGAAGGGCCTCCGGTGTGGGGCAGAGAGGGGAGAGAGGGGTTTCGGTGTGGGGCAGAGAGGGGAGAGAGGGACCTCCCGAAGGGTCTCGGTGTGGGGCAGAGAGGGGGGACGAGCCTCTCTCCTTGCAGTGAAAGAAGGCCTTACTGGAAAGTGACCTCAGCTGCCTTCCACAGGTGCCTCCCCCTCCGTTCCCCTCAGGCACGCTGCCCCCATTCCAGGAGAAATGTCCCTTCCAGTGCTCCCGCCAGGCAGTTGCCCTCAGCTGGCACAGGGTACCTGCGGGGGCCGGTCGGGGATGCAGGAAGGCGCTGGGAGCCCTCAGTGGTGTCGAGGGCCCCAGAGCACTCACCGGAGCCAGGACCAATTGCACTGGCTCCTGAAGTGCAGTGAGTTTGTGGCTGTGTGTCCCACAGTGATAACACTTAAGTCTCTGGGCCTGCGCCACAACCAGCACCTGAGGAGGACAGTAAACCACCCCAAAACAGGGAAAACCTTTGAATCACAGGATATTTTTCACATCGTGGTGGCTTTTTGAGCTGAGATAAGCCTCAGTCTCCTCAGCTCCTGTAGTGACTGTTTTCCTTTAGCGTGAGGACTCAGCAACAGGGAGTGCAGCAGTGCAGGCAGGGAACTCCTGGTGCCTCTGAAGCTTTGTGTTTTGGCACTTTAAAGATCTGTCAGGGAAGAAGGACTGCTTGCTTGTTGTAAGAAAACTTCAGCAACGGGAAGTAAACACTGGAGGCACTTTATTTCATACCCCCACTCAAACAGAGCCACTTAAGAGTCAGTTGCTTAGGGCCATATGCAGATGGCTTTTGAAAATTCTCAGGATGGGGATAGCACAAGCCGTTCTCTTGGCTAACTAAAACAGTCAGAGAAAAAAAAAGCTTTTCCTGATATTAAATTAGGATCCTCCTGTATTTCAGTCACAGGCTGCAAGATATCTGCAGGATATCTGCTCCATTGTGGACCTCTCTGGGTTGCGAGAGCACAAACTGTGTCACCATGTTTTGTCCACAGGATTCAAGAATCTCTGCTCCAGCACCTGAATCACGTTTCTCTCTTCTTCTAACCTTGATGTCTGCAGGGTTGCTTGTCTTTCTCAGCTGCTGTTGGATGGTTTTTTTTCCCCCTGTCTTGATTATGTTATCAGGGGGGTGTTGCTGCCATTGTTGTTCAGCTCAGCTTTAGTCAGCAGTGGGTCTGTTTTGGAGCCAATTGAAAGTGGTTCTCTCTGACATGGGGGAAGTTTCTGAAAGCTTACTGGAGCCAGCTCTGTAGATCCTCTGCTACCCAGCTGATAGAGGTGCCCAGAATTCGACACACCACTCCAAGTGTGGCCTCACCAGAGCAGAGCACTGAGCAGAGGCCAACGATCACCTCCCTTTTCTTGTCTTCAATACTTTGTGTAATGCAGCTGGGGATTTTTGTAGCAAAAGACAAGCTAGCTTCTTTCAAGGGGAAAAATTCAGGGTGGAACCTGTTGTGCATATATATGTGCATATCAATAGTTTAAACTTGAAAGTGTTTCTTTGGCACATTAATTACTCAGGTTACATGGCATCCAGCTGTAGCAAGGTTAAATTTAAATATTTGGTGTTTTGAAGATGGTTCTATTGAGCATATCTGCACTATCTTAGAATTAGTTAGAGAGAACGACTTTAAAAATAACTTAATAAATTTTTTTGTGTTGTTTTTAGGCTAGGCAAGTATTCGTGTATACATGTATGTAAAGGTTCCTAGTTATTTCTTCCATCCTGTAGGTGAGGAACTTATTTTTGTGATGTCTGCAAAGAACTTCCTGGGTTTTTAATATTTTAGCATTCTGTGTAACAGCTCATTATATTCATGGCATGTAAAATATGTGCAATTTATTTATATTTTAAAGCAAATTTCTGGTCCTAGAGCAGTGTCTTAAAAAGATGTTAACTTTGTCATATACACCTTGCACTGAGAACTTTACACCTTTCCTTTTATTGTGCTGTGTCTTGTAATGTGGTGGTTGTATAATAGGTTTTTAGTGTGCACCTTCTTTAAGTGAAGATCATGTAAATGCTGATTTGTTTCTGTTGATATAAAATATGACACATTTCAAAGTGCAAAGTTAGTGCATTTTTAAAGGTTTGTGTTAGGCAGGAGTAACATGCAGTAGTCTTTTGCAGTGTAGAGAGCTTCTGTCCAGGAGCTTGAGGATATTGGGAAGGTGTGAGGAGAGATGGGAAGGGAAAGAAGAGAAGAACAGCAATTACTGTAAATATCACAAAACTCAGGTAAGGATACTGTTGTGGCTTCCTCTTATTCTAGGAGATACACCATTGCTCTTCTAGTAAACAAAAAGAAGGGAAGAATATTTCATTGGTATTTTGTTAGGTGTGGTGTGTGATAACTATGCAGTTTGTGCTGGTGTTCTAAGTTTGTCTAATTTATACTTCATAAGGAAATTTCTGTTTTGCCTGAAGTGTTTAAACATGGTAGTTTGAAACAGTAGCAAATATTGCTGACTGCTTCATTGATTAATAAGCAGCCCTGACATTTTAAATGTGAGTAGACATTTAGATTGTGCTTATTTGCAAATGCATTATGAAAGTATAGTGGATACAGCAGGAACTGGAACAAAATCTGTCCAATTTTTAACTCCTTTAAGTATGGCCACGGATCTTATTTTGTATTTGGTGTGAGTTGAACTACATTTTTTTTGTCTTGCTTTCTCAAAACAATTGGGATGGTCGTTAGTAGTCATTATCTTCATTCACCAAAAAGGGAGAATCGCTTGGGAACATACCAGATTTGGACATTTTAACTGACTAAGTATTTTAATTATGGTTGTACAGCTCTGTGGCTTTTTGTTTGTTTTCTTTTAGAATGAAGACAAAATATTTTTTTAGATGGGCAGTGTTGTTTACATAAAAATAACACAATATAACATAGCAAATCAATGTTGCATCACTTATAGTGAAAATAAGTCTTGCAGTAGCTTGGCACAATTTTCTGCTTGGTACCAGAAACTTGAACTGCAATCCACAGAATTAAAGTAGAGCTGCTCTTTACCAGAAGTAAAAAATCAACAGTTATCTAAGCAGATGTAGTCAGTGTGATACCTGTCAATTCGTCTCAGATATTAAATGTAAATACAATAGCTGCATTGGCATATTGGCTGTGAGCAGTAACACTTCAGCAAACTTGTTTAAAACACACAGCTAATTGTGTGGGGTCTGACAGGCAAGTTTTCTTTTGCAGTCAGGAACTTGCCTTAAGTGATTGATAGTTTTGCTTGCTTCGTTGAACTGTAGTAGAACTGCCAGTAATATTTGGAGAGTAGCTCCATCTTCCAGCTCTTCATGTTACAGTTGTCCTCCTAAAGTTACAAAAAAATAAAAAAAATTTAAAAAATTTTTTAAAAATCCATACTGACTTGTTTTGTGGGTGAGGTAAGAACTGCTTGCTGTGGAATTGTAGACAGACTTGGAACATTAGCTCTATAACAATAAAACATTCGTGTACTGAAAGTCAGTACACGTTGGTATATACAGTGCAAGTTCCAAATGTTGGCATCAGGATGCTCTCTTTTCATGTGAAAAGAAACCAGCATAGTGGCACCAGTGTAATTTTTGCAAAGTGAGAAAGGCTCACAGTATAGGATGAAGCCTTATGGAACAAGAACTATAAGAAAAAGTAGTAATAAAACAATTTTTTTCAGTAAGTATAACAAGCCTACTGCTGTAATGCTGCAAGGATATGACCAGTGAAAGAATAAATAATTTTTGTGTTTCTTAGGTGGAGACAGGGAAATATCATGCTGTAATCCAAGCCAGCAAATAATAATGTTGTGTATGGTGACGTTCATTCTTAGTAAGGCAAAGTTATGTGAACTTGGAAGTACGCTAAGTTGTTTCTTACCTGATCAACCATTTGAATTAAATCCGACTATTTCCACCTGTCAAATGGTGGAGAATTTTGATTCTTATGTCTGTTTTTATTTGAGAGCTTTCTTTTCATCTCTTACCTGTGAACATGATGCACAGATCCAAGCTCATTCTTAATAGGACATTTTCTTACCTCAAAAACCTACATCTTTTTTCTTATGTATTGTATTTTAAACTTCATCTTCCAGTCTGTTTGCACTGTTTTTGGGTCTCACTATACTTTTGTGTACAGCCAACAGTGGATCAGATGCAGACTGTTGAACTTGGAACCATACGGTCAATAACTTGTCTTAGTTTGATTTGAATCCATTCTTCCTGTAACCAATTTGTCAGTTGCTGCAGCCACTCATTATGTTTTTTTCACTTTTCTGTGTACAGACTTCTGAAATGTAAGTGAACCTATCTGTAAGAAACTAAAACGTTCCAGTTTTCTGATAAAAATCTCTGCTCTTATGATGCCTGGAAGATGCCAGTAGGTAACCAAGAATGTCTTGTTAACCTGAATATAGGTTAATAATTCAGTAACTACTGATTTACTTGGTTTTTCCCCTAAGATGTTAGATGGGTTAAGAAGAGAGAAGATATAAATGAGTTATGGGAAGAAGATTGTTAGTTTTTCTTTAGGTTGAATTAAGAAATCTAAGCACTTTGTTGAGTCTCTGTTTTGTTTTGTTTTTATATCAAGGTTTAAGTTGTCTTAGAAAAACTAATGGATTACTGATTTATTTGAGGATTATAGTCACTGTGCTATAGCATAAGCATCATCTTTAGCATTTAGAACACGTCATCTGGAAATTGGCCACTTCTAAGACTGAATATGTGGGGAGGCTACCTCAGAGAAACACTGGTAATGCAATAGTCATATTTACCATTAAAAGTACTTGGATGTTTCTGAAGTTATAAGGGTATGTCATGAAATTCAGGAGGCAAGCAATTTACCTGTGAGTCCTTCTTCAGGATCTTATATGTATGTAAACTTCTTTTATTAAGGTATGCTTTTCCTCCCATATTAAATATGTGTGCCTTTTTTTTCTTTTTTTTTCCTCTTCTGTGGAGTCCAATGATGGATAGATGGATAGAGCATTTTCAGGTGGGGTGTAAAGTCTGGAACTGAGGCACTTGCCTGTTACAGTCAAGTCTGCTGTGGGTTGTCTTTACTACAAGGATATAACAATCTACAGTTCCCATTTTCTTTACTCCAGTTGTGTCTAAATACTTAGTAATTTTTAACATGTCAACATTAGTACATGTTAGTGTATTGTAGTTTAGGGAGATCAGAAAGACTTATCTGAAATAAGTTGAAGTCATACATAATTAAAAGTATCAGCACAAATAAAGCATATAAGAATTTTTTTTTTCTGGGATTTGTACCTCTTAAAAATCACAGATATAAATTAAAATACGTTCCACTATCTGTTCTTTAAACAATTTAGTCCTTGCAGACTCTTTTCGCAGTATAAAATAAAGTTGTCAAAGTATCTTGAAAGATTAATGTTCTACTATAGCAAATGCTGTCAAGACAAGAACAGTCTTAAGTAGTCTTAGGAAGAGAGAGGAACATTGTCCATTGATAGACAAAACATATCAGATTATGGTTTAAGAACATACAAGCCTTCTGGTAAGTCAGAAATACCACCAGAAAGGCCACCAGTTTGTGGTTTGTCTAGGACCTGAAGTTATTCAAAATAATGCATTTAATTTATTTTTTTCCATTGTAAGTTCCGTATTTTCAGGTTCCACACTTTCACATGAATTATTTGATCAGTTCCTAGGTATGAAAGTTTAATTTCCTCAGAATAACTTTAGAAATTTTTTTTCAGTTTAGGGAGTTCAGACGATGCATCTGCCTGGTGTTGTGCTGACCATGATGAGCAGGCTATGCCAGTATTCAGGGCTGACTGAGGCTTCAAGACAGAGTTAATTACTCTGGTGCTAAAGAAGACTTCCCACATAAGTCATGACTGAATGTGATCAGTAAAGAAGCTTTGTACTAAAGTGTTCACAAAACTTGGCTCATTCTTCATGGCTTCAATGTCAATGCTTCTGACAGAACACAGAAGCACTGCATTTTATTCTTTGGAATATTTTTAGGTTTAAATGTGGTTTAAATCAATCTGGCACCTAAACCCCCTGCAGGTGCTCAGTCACTTCCTCACCAAGAGCATGAGTGAGAGAATTAGAAGGGTCATCCCTGTGGTCAGTTGGGGTCAGTTGTCTTAGCTGTGTCCCCTCACAGCTTCTTGCACACCTGCAGCTTACTTACTTGTGGGGTGGTACAAGAAGCATAAAAGGCCTTGATTCTCTGTGAGAGCTGTTCAGCAGTAAGAAAAATATATCTGTATCATTAACCGTCTGTTCAGTGCAAATGCAAAACCCAACCCAATACCAGCCACTGTGAAGAAAATTACCTCTACTGCACCTAAACCCGGCACATTCCATCCCTTATTTCCTGGCATTTACATCATGCTCAGGTCCTATACTATTTGGTATGACCTTACTAACCACAACCCCCTTTCCATTGTTTGATATAATAGACAGATAGCATTCTCTTAATCTGAGGATCACCTCAGCAAAATGTTCATAAAATGCCCATGGAGTTTGTTTAGTCTATGACTTTGTGTTCCATCTGTTCTGGTGGCCACTTGGGACTGGGGAGGTGGTGTTTTGCATGAAGTGGCTGAGCATCAGAGCCAGGTCTGGAACTGCTTCTTTTAAGTCTTCTCCTCCATTAGTTTGGGTGGTACTGTCATAGTAATTCCTATAAGATGCAACTCAAATCATGGCTTGCAGCAAAAGTTTAAAGGTATATCCATTATAGTCTCTGTCCCTCATCCTTTTGGGCCAGAATTTATGGTTTAACATTGCAGTGAACTCCTTCACTTGTTCCTACTATGCCTAGCAGCAAGGAGTTCCTGCTCTGGTCCACCATTAACCTCCATGGGCTGCTGAGAGACAGCATGCCTCACCATGGTCTTCAAAACAGGCTGCTCAGGAATCTCTTGCTTCCTTTCCTCCATCATAGGGTGCCACCCAAAGGAGATGGTTCTCCACAGACTTTTTCATTGTGGGTCCTTGTCACAGGCTATAGCTCTTCATGACCTGCCCCAGCATGAGGTGAAGTCCTTCAGAAACAGCATGCTCCACTGTGGATCCCTCACAGGGTCAGAAGTCCAGCCAGCAAACCTACTACAGGGTGGACTCCTGTCTCCATGCATCCACAGGTCCTGCAAGGAACCTGTTCTGGCATAAGCCTATCATGAAGTCACAGCTCCTTTTGGTCATCCAACTACTCCACCATGGGATCCTCCATGGCCTGCAAGTGGATACCTGCTCCTGCGTGGACTCACCCTTCTACTCACGTTCACACTGATATTCCAGCCTGTCCAGTACAGCAGCGCAGAAAACTGCAGCAACACCCTGGCGACCTGCCAGCCTAGGCACTTTGCCATGGCTGTTTTCAAAATGCTCTGGGGCACAACACAGTAAGGTGATCAGCAGCACAGCACTGCAAGGAGCTGCAAAGGCAACAAGTGGCCACTAATGAGCACTAGACTCTAATATTCAGTCAGGCAATCATGCTCTATGGCAAGCACAGGAGCATGCTCATTACTAGCTAAATGGCATTAGCTATAAATTTGATCTAGTATATTTGAGTCAATTCTGTTGTTGCCTTTTGAGCCTTTGTGCTTCACACTGGCCACCAAAAAGGACTGTTATGAATTAACCCCAGCTGCCAGCTAAACTCCATGCAGCTTCATTTCTCTGCCAGTGGGTTTGGGAAAAGAATTGGAAAAGTGAGAAAACTCATGGGTTGAGATAAAACCAGTTTAATAGGGAAAACAAAAGCCACAGACACAAGCAGAATAAAAACCAATTCAGTGCATCCCATGGGCAGGCAGATGTTCAGCCAACTCCAGGAGAGCAGAGCCCCATCACACATAATGGTGACATGGGAAGGCAAATGCCATTGTTCCAAATGTCCCTCTCTTCCTCCTTCTTCCCCCCGCTTTATATGCTGATGATCCAGCTGTGTATCCTCGCAGCCTCCTGTGCACACCGAGTCTCCTCACCAGCATGGCAGTGTCCAAAGCGAAAAAGGCCTTGGCTCTGTGTATGCCCTGCTCAGCAATACCAAAAGCAACTCTATTTTATCAACTCGGTATTCAGCACAAATCCAACACATAGTCCTGCATCAATCACCGTGAAGGAAATTAACTCTATTCCAGCCAAAATTGCATGATGACTATTTAGGACTGGAGAGTAATTTGGGATAAAGGTATAAGGATAAGCAAGGCTTCTTTGGCTACACAGCTGCTAGGTGCAGAATAACAGCTGTGAATGAGTACGGTGAAGTTCATGTGGACACTGTGTGTACTGTGTGTCCTTATGATGTTCTACTTTCCCTGCCTGTTGACATCTTAATTCTTTAATTTCTTTCTAACTGCATTGTATTTCAGAAATTTCTTGCATTCTCAGTGCTTTCTTCTCCATTTTCAGGTGAGTTAACACCATACCAAACAGAGTCTCAGTTGCAGCTAAGGTGTGAATTATTGCAGCTATTATTACTGGGTAGTTGGGAACCATTGTAATGGTAATATTCTGAGAGACACAGATCAAATCTCCAGATTTCAGGCACGCATTTTTTATGCTCTACTACTGTCTGGTTAGTCTGTTACAAGCTAAGAATCAAACACTAAGTAAATGCATTGATCTTTGGGCTTCTTCACAGGGTTGATACCTATTTTCAGACATCTTTCCATTAATCTGTTTCCTGCAAATAGTTGCAGACGCAATCCAGTATGATAGAATACTGTACTTCTGATTCTAATTTGTTCTTTTGAGGTGTCTGGGTATAAGGTGAACAAGAATTTATTTGATTTTTCTGTTTTAAACAAGCAGTGTAATGTCAATAATAAAATTATATATTTTAGAAATAGACCTTCTCTGTACAAGGAAGGAAAGCTCCAAGGAAGGATATGCCTCAGATGATGCCTCAGTCATTAGCAAAGTAAAATAGTCACTAACTCATCTCTTGACATGCATGATATACATCCTTCTCTTATGAAATAAAATTACAAGTTGAGGAAGACACGAGTGGGAGAAACTGGTGAGATTTTATCCATTCCATTATTGTTTAAGTAGATTACAAATAGTTATCCCTGAAGTACGCCTGCAGATATCCCAGCTGTAAGCATGTTACCCAGGTCAGTATAGAAAGGATTTGTCTTAGCTTGCTTCTTTGTTTTAAGCCAATATAGTCCTTACTGGTGTCAGTTATAATATTCTTGTTGAAGTCTCCTTCCTTGTACTTTCATAGATGAAAGACAGCTGTAGCTTCTGTGTTTAGTAACCAGATGGATTTCACATTTAGCCAAGAAAGCTGTTCTGACTTTAATCAGTGTGGTCAGCAGGACGAGGGCAGGGATTGTCCTCCCATACTTGTAACTGATGAGTTCAAATCTTTTGTTCAGTTTTCAGCCTCTCACTGCAAGAACACTGAGGTGCTGGAGCATGTCCAGAGAAGGGCAGTGGAGCTGGGGAGGGGTCTGGAACACCAGTCCTATGAGGCGCAGCTGAGGTGTTCAGCCTGAAGAAAAGGAGGGTTGAGGGAACCTTATCACTGCCTACAACAGCCTGAAAGGAGATTGTAGCAAGGTGGGGGTCAGCATCTTCTCCCAGGCAACTAGTGACTGGAAAAGGGAAAATGCCGCAAGTTGCCTAGAGAGGTTCAGGTTGCTGTTAGGAAAAGTTTTTTGACTGTGGTTAAGCGCTGGAATGGGCTGCCCAGGGAGCTGGTAGACTCAGTATCCCTGGGAGCATTCAAATAATTAGTAGACATTGCACTTTGTGCTGTGGTTTACTGGCCAAGGTAGTGTTTGATCAGAGGTTGGACTTGGTCTTGGAGGTATTTTCCAGTATTAATGATTCTACGATTCTGTGATAATGAATCATAATTATTCAGAGCCTAAACCTGAGATGTTTAGAATATATGTCTCCAAATAACTTTCAGTGTGTCAACAGTATTTTTCACTAGGATTCTCAAATCTCAGAGCAATATTCTGTATCTTAGTCATGAGAAGAGTATCATGTAGTAGAAACAGGAGCTACAGGGAGTAAGTGTCCAAATGGTACAATACTGTTAGACAGTGTGATACTTTTTAATTTAAACATCTACTTAATATACACATATTAGTAAATTTTCCTAGCATAAATTTAGTTTCGTTGTGTGCTACTACCAAAACACTTTCTTTTAAAAGAATATAAAACGTTTATTATACTGTAATGCAATACTTACAGAATTTCACCTAACTCAAAGGTGTTGTATACACAGGGTGCCATCACATAGTTATCCACTCACTGTAGTATGTGTACTAGGCACTTCAGTTAAATTTTGTGGGGATTAGAATTATACATTGGTATCCATGCTGTCTACATGAAAATCATTTGCAGTATGTGTGAGCCTGTAGCACTGTTTCCAGTGTTTTGAACTGCTTCAGCTTCTCAGAAATGGAAATGTTAAGATTTATGCATATTATCTAAAACAACCCAAAACTGTAGCCATTTGGAATCCAGTAGTTTTGTGATGTGTGGATTTTGAAGCAAACTTTGCTGTAGTTTAGAATAAGGGGAAAGCTGTCTCTCTCTTCGTTTTCTTTTTCTCTTAGATGCACAATCTTGCTTTAGAATTGTTGTTCTCCATTATGATGTGTAGCAAGACAGAATCAGGCTGTTTAACCTTTTATTCTGTACATGTTCCAAAATCTAAAGTTATTTTAATATTGAACCACTTTTAGTTTCTAGAGAGTACTAAGTAGCTCTTCAAGAGCTTTTATCAGTCTTTATCCTAAGCCTTCTTTCCTATCCAGTGACTATAAAGTCTAATTTGGCAAATTATATTGATTATATCAACCTGAATATGGTGTGGTGAGGTTATTAATGGTTGAAACCTATGAGTCTCCCTCTACATTCTCTTTGTTTTCCCCTCCTTTTAAAATTTTTTTTTCCTTTCTTTTCTTTATTGGCTTCCCCCATCCCTATTCATAGGGAAGCCATGGATCGTCACCTGTCTCACCATCTGTTTAACTGCTGCTAAGGTGATGGGTAGAGGAAGAGAATTAACAACACAGCCATTGGGGCAATAATTCTGGCATGAATTGTTTCCTCCTTCTTGTACCTGGTGAGGAAATGGCTAAATGAAGCATTTGGAAGATGTCAGTGTATTACTAATGTCATAACTTTTAAATGTTAAATTATAACATGAGTTAAGGCAGAGCTGGCTTTTTCAGTGTTGCCCAGTGTAGGTACTAGAGGCAGTAACAGGTGGTCCTCTCTCAACCTGAACCAAAGCTTTTTCTGTGAGGATGACCAAAGGGGGGCACAGGTTGTCCATAGAGGCTGTGGAGTTCCTGTTCTTGGCTGTATTCAAAGGTCACCTGGATGTGATCCTGGGCAGAAGGGTGGAAGCCTTCTAGGTAGCACTGCTTGAGCAGGTCCCTTCAGTCTCTGGGATTGTACTATCATTTGGTGAAAGTCCAACAGTAAGGATCACAAATAGAAAACTCATGACACAGAGGTGACACATGGAGAACCTGAGCTGTTTCCTCTAATACTGCTCATTTTATTAATAAAGTAGATTTTTCCAGCTATAATGTTTTGATTTTTTCATTTTATATTTTGGTCTACTGAGTGGTCAAAATAAGTTTCTCCCTTTATTTCATTATTATCAGGTACACATTTAGTCTTTTTTGAAAGGACTGCAGCACAGTATCATACTAGGAGAAAAAAACCCACCCAAACACCCATAAGTCACTTCTGAAGCAACCTAGAGATCTCCTTTCATAACTGTATAAATGATGCAGAAGCATAAAAAGCTGTTTTGTCCAGGCGGTTCTCCTGCTTTCATATTCTTCCTCAGAAAGTAATAGAAGTACATTTTGTTGTCAATAATTTTGAAAGGTTTGAAGAAATAGCATTGTACATGTTAGACTTTATAATTAATTCTGCTGTTATCATTAGTGCCTTAGAATAAGATCTTGGCTCAAGCTAGAAATTTCATTTGATATTGTAACTATCATTTTGCATAGAGATATTTTGGGAGATTGTGAACATGCTTGTTCCAGCCCATGACGGTTATGCTAATATAATAAAGACAGATGCCTCCGTATCTGAAGAGTATCTGAGTACTATTAAAGATGCATAATACTTGACTAACTGTGAATAAAAACCATAATATACTAGACTTAGCAGTGTAAATAGCAACTTAGAAAGCACACTAAACTTGTAGAAATATTCTGTAATAGAATTCTTTATCAAAACTTGTTTCTGGTTAAACACTACAAAATACTATCCCAACAAGGAAGCTCCTGTGAACTTTATTCTAAAGACTGTTTAGATTGTTTCCTGAAGACTTTTTTATTTCTGAAAAAAACAAACTTAGGTCAGATAGCTTATGTCCCTCTATTGCTGCTGTTCAGTCATGTTTGCTATCCCAGCATGTCACTGTCATCTCAACAAGATGATAGTCTTGCAAGTGCACAGAGTCTCTATTCCTCATATTTTTTTCACCATGCCGAGTGTGAGGCCATTGTATATCCTTTCGCATATGAGCTCTTCAGACATGCACTTCAGCATGCTGATTTCTGAAAGAAGGTCTGTGTGTCTTCCTCATATAGATGTCTTGTAGCCACTTACTTGCTCATATGCACATGCTTGAGATAACCCTGCTCAAGTCTCATCTTTTGATTATGTGTTGCCTTTCATTCATGTCACCCCAGGCCTTTGCTTGTCAAACCTGTCTACACAGGGCTGTTGGAAACTCTTTCCCTCCCCGTATCACTCTTGGTTCCAGTCCCTTCTTACCAGGTCAACTATCATGTCGGCAGAAATATCTCTGCCCCAGTTAATGAGGTGCATCCCATCTCTCCTAAATTGTTAATCTCAGGGGACGCATATGGTCATAAAAAAATTAAGTCCTGTTGCCCATGCCAGTTCTACAACCAAGTTTTGACATGAAGTATCAGTGCCCTCTTCCTTACACCTTTGACCCAGGATGAAGGAAAACACCACTTGGACTTTTCTACTCTCAGAATCTCTAGTGGACAAACTAATGCTTTAGAGGAGCATAAATGTAATTGTTTGATGGTTTGCTAGTTTTGTCACAACAAAAGTTTTGAGAAGCTTTGTCCTGTTTGTGAATGTAGTCTTGGTGTTAGTGTATACTAATGTGTAGGGCTCCTGTGTAATACTAATTTTCCAGCGAGAGTAAATACAATTCTGATGGTTTCAAAGGTAAAATTAGTAAGTAAATCAAAGTGAGAGCGCCATGAAGTAGTCATTCATCTAAGCACCCATGTGCTGTGATCTGCTGACAGTACAGAATTTCATTATGACTTCTAGTACTAGTACTCTTCTTAGAGTACTTAGTAAACTGATCATCAAGACAATCAATCAAGACAATGCTTTTTATATTATGAACTTTCTTGGAAGGAGTTACCAGGAGTTTCTACTTGCACAGATCCCTTCCAGTGTGCATCTCTGTATCTCACCTTTCTGTTTGTTAGTCTTTTGCACGGTTTTACTACTCAGAAGTACATACGTAAGTCCAGAGAGGCAGCTTCTAAAACTTCATTCTGTGCCATTCAGTTAAACTGTTACTCCTCCATAAATCTGAAAAGCTGAAAAAAGAGTGAGGAAATTTTTATTTATAACTGCAATATTTAGCAACTAATACCAGGAAGAGTCCAGCTGTCTACTTTGGTATTCACAAGAGCCTTGGGAGAAAACAAACAATCAAATAGTGTTTAGTAAGAAACTGGGGTTCTAACGTGAAAATACATTTCTATCTAGAAACTATTGTAATATTCTGTTCTTTCTCTGTGGATAGTTTGTAGTCTGTCTTCTGCTCTGTGACTAATAACAACAACACAATTAGGAAGTAAATTATTCATAAAATTTTTGTTTATACAAAAATTGAAAAGGAATGCTTATGTGAAACTAATGTATTACTGAAAACTATTTACATTTATACTCTTGTTCAGGAGCCAAGCATTCCGTATTAATTGTTGGAACTTAATGTTCTGAGAAGTTTTTCTTTATTGTGAAACACATTATGTTGCTGCAAATTCTTAATTAGTATATTGGCTATTCATCATTATAAATAGATAAGATCTTAAGATTAGCCTTTTATTCTGACTATTAAAAGCCTGCCATTACTGGATGTGATTACGAGATCTAGTTCAGTTTATCTTCTGTGATGTTTTGTTTAGGCTTCTAGAGGAGAAAAAAGAAATTTCCTGCTGCACTTGAAAGTAAATTACAGGCTTTCATTTTCTGCATTGAATTAAAGCCTGCTACATTATTTGATCTAGACAATAAAGCATATGTAGCTGTACAAAACTTTGCAAACTCTGGTGGCTTAAAAAAGTAAATTAGTTCAGTGTGAAGTAGTCCAGGAACAAAATAAACCATAATCTGACACATTTTAACAATCTCTTTTGATAAGTAATAGAGCAAGTTATACACTTAAATCATTCTGTCTTCATATTTCAAGTCTAGAAAACAGAAGGATTCCTACTGAGAATTTGGGTATATTAAAAATCTTTAGGGAATTTAACAGATGACATGGAAGTGAACAGAATATATAGGAAAGGAATAATTTTCAGCATAGTAGTTTTGCCTAAGTTCTGCCCATTATCCTGAGGAAATACTAACCTTGTTGCATTCTGCAGCTGGGTCTCACAGTATCTTTTCTCACTTGGAGGGGTTAATTAGTCTTCTTTGAGAATGTGACCTGTTTAGCTTACATTCACATCATGCAGCAAGCCCTTGCTATACAAAGCAGTACCATTAACAGATGGGTGTGTCCAACTGCTTAATTAGGCAGAATAAAAAGGACCTTGTCAAACATTCATCTGTTGTTCGTCATACACCTGACGGTCCAATTAAGCAAGGATGACGTCTTTTCTGCTGTAATATTCACTTCCTTTACTTACATGGAGTGTCGGTGAAAAAATAGGAGAGTCTTCATTTAGATTATTGTTGTAGCTTTAATTCTAGCCAACAGCCAAGCCTCCACAGCCGCTCACTGATTCTCCTATCAGTGGGGTTGGGGAGAGAATCAGAAGGGTAAAAGCTGAAGAGCTCAGGGGTTGAGATAAAAACAGTTTAAAAGGGAAAGCAGAAGCCACACACAAGCAGAGTAAAACATGGAATTCAGTGCTTCCATGGGCAGGCAGGTGTTCAGCCATCTCCAGGAGAGCAGGGCCCCATCACACATAATGGTGACTTGGGAAGACAAACACCATTGCTCCTAATTCCCCCCTCTTTTTCCTTCTTCATCCCACTTTGTACACTGAGCATGATGCTATATGGTCTGGAATATCCCTTTGGTCATTTTGGGTCACCTGTCCTGGCTCTGTCTCCTCCCAACATCCCAAGCAGCCCCAGTCCCCTCACCAGTGTGGCCGTACCAAAAGCAGAAAAGGCCTTGGCTCTGTGCAAGCCCTGCTCAGCAATAACAAAAACATCTCTGTATTATCAACCTGTGTTCAGCACAAGTCCAAAACACAGCCCCATGCCAGCCACTGTGAAGAAAGTTCATTTTAGCTAAAACCAGCAGTGTGCTCTCAATATTGATGCAATGTAAAGGAATTACACTGACTGCATCACTGACACAATGCTAGAAAACGTTCCAGTAAATATGAAGATGCTTAAGGTTGACTGTCAAACCATATGACGCTAGTGGGAAAAATCTGTTCAGTTTACTGAACTACATTAAAATTTTGCATTTAGGATAGAGACTTAAACAAAAACTATGGAAGCAGTCCTGGCTGAATGCCAGGAGCTCACAAAACCACTCTTATCACTCCAGTCCTCAGCTGGACAAGGGAGAGAAAATGTAACTAAAAGCTCATTGATGACGATAACAACAGGGAAAGATACTCGCCAATTACCACAACAGGCAAAAGAGATTCAACTTGAGGAAAATTATTTTAATTTATTGCCAATAAAATCAGGGTAGGATCGTAAGAAATAAACTTAAATCTTCAAACCACCTTCCCCTCCCCCTCCACTTCCTCCCAGGCTTAACTTTATTCCTGATTCTCCTACCTTCTCCCTTCCAGCAGTGCAGGGGAATTTGAAATGGGGATTTACCATCAGTTCCTCACACATTGTTTCTGTGGCAGTTTCCTTCTCAGGGGGTGAACTCATACTCTTCCTCAGCTTCTATGTAGGGTCCCTTCACAGAAGATGGTCCTCCATGCATTTGTCTATGAGTCATTCCCATGGGCTACAGTTCTCCACAAACTGCTCCAGCATGGGTCTTTTACATGGGATGCAGCCCTTCAGGACCAGGCTGCTCCAGCATGGCTTTCCTTTGGGATCACAAGTCCCTCCAGCAAACCTGCTCCAGTCTCAGCTCAGGCACCTTCTTCTGCTCTTCCACTGACATGTCTTCAGGTTCTCTCATATATTTTCACTCCTTTCTTCTGTGACTGCGAATTGCTTCTGCCCAGTAACTTTTTCCCCCCTTCTTCGATATCTCAGAGGCACTACCACTGTCACTGATGGGCTCAGGGCTTAGGTTTGGTTGGCAATAGTCATGGATCCAGCTGGCACTGTCTTCATCAGACACAGGGGAAGCTTTTAGCAGCTTCTCAGGGAAGCCAACCATGTAGTCCCCCTCACTTGCTACCCAAACCTTGCCAAACAAACACAATAGCTCTCTCTCCTTCCTCACCTGTTCTTTCTGAACGGCCTGTGACCATTGCTGGCTGCTCTCCACCCACGGGTTCATTTTACCAACTTTGAGTAATGGCAACTAGGTTGCAACTTGCTAGTAGCACAGAGGCTTCTGACTCCTCCATATTTATTGTGTGGACATCCATTTTAATTGTTAGGATTTTAACATATAAGAGTAATCTGAAGATATGTTTGTTTCTTCTTTTTCTTTTGTATGCTGATTTTTGTCAGGTGTGCTGGGTCCTGAAGTGCTACTGAATACACTACTTAAAAGTAGAGGGTTCAGTTAACATGAAACTGAGAATCTGTTGATAATCTAAAATTAGTTTGATCAAGAAATTATTAGTCTTTCTGTATATTTCAGAGGAAGAATTTAAATCAATCAGGTGTGCCATAGGCATGGTTTCCTGGAATTGAAACCAAGAATGGTCCCAATTGGCAAAGTCCTGGCCCTATCGCCTGAGCTTATACCATATTTATATATCAGTTTCCAGCTTTGCAGTGGCTACATTTGAATGCAGAGTGAGCTAGAGATAGTTGGAGGGAGGAACTGCGGAAACTCAGCCTTAAATCAGCTTAAACTGCTGTGGAACCTGGCCTTGAGAGGAAAGTTTGCTGTTGACAGCTGGTTCTGTTGTCAAGCAAGGACACTGAAATTTTTTGGTACAGTAATTAATTTCTCCTACTATCTAGTGGTATGTCCCTCCATTTTTTTTATAATGGTATTGTCTCCAAAAAAATTGTAGTTCTTTTGGGGAGCTTGTTATTTGGTAGTGGTGGTGTTAGGGCTTAAAGTCCAGTTTCTTCAGTGTCAGCCATCTGGGTCTCATGAGTTAAAGTGGAAAAAAAAATATTTGTATAGGTCATTCTAAGTATCTATAGATTTTTTTTTCATATCAATCTCTTTTATTGTGCATGATAAAGCTGCTCATTTTTAGTGGCAGTGGTTCTCAGATTGCCAAAGTATTCTGTGGCTAATATAGATCGATAGAGATTGAGGACAGTAAAATTTCTCACAGAACATTTGGGTTACAGCCTACTAATTTGTGTCTGTTCACTGTGATTCTTCACAGACACATACAGTCTTATGTTTTGAAGGTACCAGGTGAAGAAGAACCTGTCTCATCTATTTATTATTTTCACTGGTTAATCATCCACTGCTTAAAAGAAGAAGAAAGGGAAGTAAAAAGCTGATTCACAATTTTGAATTCAATTTGGTTCGTCAACAGTCAACTGTATTGTCATTTTGGCTGTGCAAAATTGAGGAACCTGCAACTCACAGTCTATGTTTCATATAAAGGCGTGTCATTTTTCTTGTCTTTCTGATAAGTATTTTTTGTCAGGGATTTTCCTTGATTCTTGAACCACTTCTTTATTCTACCCAAATTGTGTTGTTTCCTTTAAATATCAGGGCCATGATCATAGGTGCTTGTCTACTATTTTTGTGTTTCTAAATGGTTTTAGTGTCAAAAAGTTTCTTACTAATTGTTTGAATGCTTTCTACAGAATAAGGTTATTTGAATGGTTTTTTTCACTGTGACTCATTAGATGCTTTTCAGAGTTTGCTTTCCAGAGTAGAGGCTGTCATTCTGTGGCCTTCTTCAAGAATTTGAATGTATAGAGATTTTGGTGTAATTCAGTAAGACACAGAAAAAATGGTTTAGAATGCTGACCAGTTATTTACAAGCTGAAAGAAGAAGATCTGCTGCTGATTTTTCAGAGTTATTCCTAAAGTGACAAAGTTGATATATGTTTCTTCATATGTAAGCAAAGATATTTCAAATATAAGTAAGATTAAAGTCACATAAAACCCCATTTATACAAACTCATGTGCTAATAGGGGGGAAATATCTTTGGGCTCATAACAAGATGGGTATTAGCTAATTTTAAAATATTAATAGAAGTAAGGGACAAATTAGCTTGCTAATATAAGTGGTAGAATAAAAACATTTATGTACTAACCTTTTGATTTTGTATTTTATATTTTATTCAGAGATCACAATGCAGACATCAGAGACTGGGGCGGATACAGGTTCGACTGTGAGTTTACAGACATCTGTGGCTGGCCAGGCAGCAGTGCCCACACAGGTAGTACAGCAAGTACCGGTTCAGCAACAGGTACGTGGATGTTAATTTTGAGAAGATTAAAAGAAAATTCCTAATAATAGTTCTTTGCAATATAATGAGGAATTTGGTTTTGTGCAAGACTGCTAAAGGAACTTTTGCTCTGCTTGTATCAATTTTAGTTTGCTGGAATTAAAATAACCAGAGAAAAGCAAGCTGTTTTCAGGATCTGTTCCTTAACTAGAGCATCTGACAAGCTCTGGTAGTACTCATACATCATTCTAACTGTTTTTTATTATATAATTCGTGCAGTAGCTCACAGAAGTTTGCTTTATGTTACTGAATATTTACATTTTTCCTTTAAATAATGCATATGTTTCTGAAATTATTGACTGCATAGTTTCTTCATCCATTTGCATGTCCAAGTAAGTGCAATTCAAATGTAAATATGAAAAACACTGTTCTTTGCACTGTTAGGCTTGACTGCCTGTAGATATATGCATGGAAGTTTTTGTGGTATGACCAATCAATAACTCATAATGTAAATTTGCCAGGGAAGGAAGATTTGTATAGCAGTCAGCACAGCATACTGTTCTGTTACATGGGGTGGTTTCTCCTATGCAGCACCTATGAGCTTTTTAAGAAATGGAGGCAGAAGAAAATTCGGTCAAAAAAGAAAAAGTATGGAGGTAGAAAATGGCGACTCAGTGTGAAAGCCATGATGGCTATCCAGGACTTTTCCAAAAGACACAGAAATTAGCTGTCTGTGTGGTGGGTATCCTGGGTGACATCTGATGTTTTTCATCAAAATCTGACTTCCCATTTTCCAAATCAGTTATATGAGAACTAGACTTAGTTTATTAAATAGTGCCATTTGTTTCTGTGCTGGTGGAGCATTTCTCTCTAAATCAAACTCTTCAACATTTGTCGAATTCTTAAAATTACAGTGGATTTTTTTACGTATGTTTCACAGTCTCATCTTTGTTGCCCTGAGTATGTAAATCTGTTCCTGATCATCTTTGTGCATGTCTCCTTTAGTACTGCTATTTCTGAATATCACCTTGTATTGAATACACCATTGTTATATTGGATTGTTTTTCCCTGTGGACATAGTAAATTATACTTTTCTGTCTGACTCTCAACACTGACTGTATAATCAGCATAATGTTTCAGAAAAGAAATCTAAAGGATCAGGGATTGAAGATCCAACAAGAATGTTGGGAAATCCAGTGCAGTGCTTGAAACACATATGTATGGGAGATATGTGTAGAGAGAGATGATTGGATTATGGAAGTAGTGAGGAGGAAGGGAAGAGTAAAGATGTGAATATGTTATGCTAGCAGGAAATGTGATGAAGAATGTAGGCAGGATCAGTAATTTCAATTGCAGGATTGTAAAAAAAAAAGGAACGGCAAATACAAAAACAATCACTGTGTTGAGTAAATTGCAAGTATGATTTGTCTTGAGGAATTACCTGTGTATAGATTGCATTGGCTTAAAGTTAATATTGTTTCTATGTACATTTGGTAGGAATGGGCTAATTTCCCTAAAGAAAATAAGGAGAAAGAGCCATTATAATGGCTGTTTTGATAAAGACATTATTTTGATGGCAGAGGGAGGACTTACTATTTCTGCACATTTAAAGTTACCGATGTTGAAAGCTGGAGAAAAGGTTTTAGGCATGAGTATATAAAGTATGGTTTCTTTTTTTCTGTGGGTTGTAATGGACATGCTTAATGATTTCAGCTGTATCCAAATTACATGGGAATATTCAAATTTTGATTATGTTATCTTGTGAATATACATGGCTAAAAACAATAGGGCACTTCTGTGATTTTGTTAATTTCAAGGATACTGTAATATGAGTATCCATGTATATAGGACAATTCGATGTTAGCTGAAACTTCCATAATATGATTTGCAGTAAATTATTAGCGCATTCTAGTGAATAATGCAATGTTAAGTCAATTTGGTTTTAATTAATATTAAAGCAATGTATAGTAGTTAAATTTTCTAGATGGGAGATTTCTGTTTCCCATGTTTCTATTCCTGTATGTACATCATATTTAAATGACATCACCTGAATGCATTAATTTGGAGTTGATTTCATGACGTCATATTTCTTTTATGCACAGAAAATATAATTTTTTTTTCAAAATGAAATATTTTTGTCTTGAAGAGGAGCAAGCTGAATAAGTGGAAGGGCAGACTAAGAGCCTTTTCTCTTTGGCTGTGTTAGTACTTAGGCATCCTGTCTCTTGAACAGTCAACGAAAGAGTGACTTTTAATGTTTTCAACTAAAACAAACTCCTAATTTCCATATAGCTGGTATTGATATGCTGCTTATAAAAATCTGCTATAATGCTGCAAGAATAGGAGTAGTAAAAGTTCCATTAATGAAAACTTAGATTTTTCCTCTTGCAAAAGTGGCTATAGTGGCAGCTGGTTTCATGCAACACAGCAGAAGTCACTGTTAGATGGCATAGAGGGGAATAAGAAGCACAAAGCAACAACAATAAGACTGAAAATGTGAGAGTGTAATTAAATTCTGTTTAAATAGCCAGAGGAATTCTCTTAGTCTTCTGTTTCTTTGAGTACAGGGATTTTTCATTAATATATTGTTGCTTTTTCAACAGGCAGTCTTCAGCTCAGTGCAGTAAGCTCCTAAGGATTAAAAATTAAGCTCACTTTTGCATTTATGCCATACAATATGGAAGAATTGGAGAAATAAAACTAAAAATAAGCTATTTTATAAAAATATATCCATGCATCTGAAGTTGGGCAAAGCATTTCTTCACAGTCACTGAATTCGGTGGCTATCACATTCACAAAGCATTCTATCATTCATTAATTGGAGATGCAGACTTTTGCTGATCAAAATTGCTCTTAATGCAAAATCGTGTTTAGCATGTGAAACACATAATCATGAGCTGACATTAGCCATTATATAAATATGAATGTGCTTAGAATATTGCAGCATGTGCTATTTATATGTTACTTGCCAAAAGTAATCCATACTAATGAAGGAAAAAAATTATTTTTATCTCCAAGGACAGAAAATGTTGCACATCCAAGCTGTTTGCAAAGACACAGTGGATAATTATATGTTCTTTTTAAATGGAATTTAAAAATCCTTATATTGCTGTGTTGTTCTAGTCTTTGCTTACTAGTACTTTGAACAAAATCACTTTTTATTGGAAATCAAAGTTCACTCTTACATTTTAATTCATGCTTCGGTGTAATTTTACCATTTCAGTATGCTGTTATACACTTTATTGACTTTCATAGATAAAATATAACTTAGCCCCTCATTTATTCCTCTGAGGTAGTATAATTAAGAATACAATTTATTTTTGCCTTTTTTTCCTTCTTCACCTAATAAATATAACTACACATGTATAATTAAATAAGTTTTCATTCACCTCTTGTTATCCAACAACATTTCAGCTGCTTGCTTCTAATCCTATTCCAGTTTTTTATTTCTGGCTAGAGTGAGGGAAGCAAGACGAATGAAAGCTCTACTGTCTGACCTTATTTAAAAATATCAAAAATTGCTATATAAGTTTGTTAATTTTCTGTTTTCCACCCAGACAATAATGAAAATTACCATGGCTAGTTCACCAGTCCACCCTAGAACATAATTTTTGAACTTGCTCACTGTTACTCTTTAATAAATATTTTGTTGTGTTTTCTATTTTGAGTCCAGTTCAATTAATTATTGGAGTATTTTTTAATACAAGAAGGTCACTTAGGTTTAGGTCTCTGGAAAATACTGGGAGAATAGTCAACAATTTCTGCTCTGCCCCAAAAACTACATGACTTAGCTGATACCAGTCCTTTAATAGCTTAATAAAAGGTGAAAGGATAATGATAAATAAAACAAGTGAAGAAAAAAACCCTTTTTTGTCATATTTTCCACAATTTTTCATGGCATTTTGTTTCCTCATAACCAAGTTCCCTCAAATAATTTTGTGTTTATAGAGAGTAAATATGCACATCTCATTTCTTTCTGTTGAAGATTAAAAAGAAAATTCAGAGGCACTAGATTTAATTCTTATTAAAGAATTAAAAATGAAATAAAATAGGAAACAAAATTAGTATTGGAAATACCATAGAAAAAAGATTTTCATCATGGCAGAAGTTTCATATACAAGGCCATCCTAAAGGCTCCTTACTTATTTGTCCTAGCTTGACAGGGAAAATATTTGTGTCTAACGTTCCCCACCCTGAAGTTTGTAGTACATTGGAATACCATGTAGTGACTACAGCTTCCTTTGGCAGGATAATGAATTTTACTGTAGCAGTACTGAGTTTCAGAGAAGCTGAAGCAAAGTAAATTTTTTTGTAAACTTTTTTTTTTTATTACTGTATTGGAAAAAAATAATTCAGTGGCCCTCTTTTATTGATCTTTAGCGTTAAAGGAAAAACATTTTGATTTTCAAAAGTAGGTAAAATGTTTTAATAGCACTATAGCATATCCATTCTTAAATATTGGTTTAAAAATAAGTTACTTTCTATGCATAAACAGTCCTGAAGTTTTCAGTAGTATTATGTATTAGCCTAGTAAAGAACTTACATAAAAATTGCTGGAAAATTGAAATTAAGCAACGAAAATTTTAATTTTAACAGATTTTGGTATTTTGTTTCATGGTAAATATTAAATTTTTATTGTTCTTACTCCATATTTGAAGAGAAACACATTTTGGAATTTTTCAGTTTCCTGTCCAATAGGCAGCAAACGTTGATGCACTGTGTACACATTTGGTCCCTGCAGTATTGTCTCAGTTCTGACAGAAAGGTCTTGCACTGTGCTGAATCTGATGTTTTTGGAATTGGTAGCAGCTTGTAGTCAAGAATAATGGGAGGATATAATACCTTGTATAGAGGGGGAACACGACCTCTGTTTTAATGATGTGTTTGTACACAATGTAGAGTTCCATTTTATCAGTATATGCAGGTTACAGGGAGAAAATCATGTCTCTATTAACAGCAAAATAGTGTGGGTTATTTTTAATAGAAACTAAGCCGCATTCAGTGTTTGTGAATAGGGAACAAAGTGCATTTTGAGAGTAGCTGGATGAGAACATGGAATTGATACTGACAACAGCATCATTTCCACAATGTTACCCCATCTGTGCTACTGAGAGAGAAAATGGGGCATATCCATTACATGTCAGATGACAAGCTACTGGTTTTAAGAACAAAGCCCGTTTTCAAGATGTTTTCTCACAGCATAGGTCAAGTAGATCAGTTTGATGTTCTGTAATAGACTGATCAACAATGATTCCCCTTCTCCTATTGATTGAAGGTCATAGAATTGACTACCCAATAGGAAGAAATATGCCTAGAGTTAAACTTAAAAAATATCACAGTAAGTTGCATATATGTTTCATAATAAAGCACATACATATTTTTGCCAATTATTGCATGAGAGGGTCATAGTTTTTTCATAGTTTGGTAGATCTGGATGTTGAGAGGTATAGATAAATAACAAGCTTACAGATCTTTCTTACAGTGGATTTAGATCAAGCACATTCCATGAAATTATGATTTGAATTAATTTAAGTTAGGAAGTCAAAAGTGATGGAAATAGAAATAATTTAATTTTGGAAGATAGTTGCACAATACAGCTATTTATTTTTTTAGTTCAGAGAATCTAAGGTCTTAGTAGTGTGCATAGTTTTGATTAGAATTTTTTGAGTTTACTTTGAGAACTGCACCTTTCTGTTAAATAACTAAATATTGGTAGTAGAAGAAATGTACACAGTTGCCTTACCTTAATAATTAAGCAAACATCTTCAAAATACACTTTTTGAAGTTGAAAAATTGTATTTCAGCTGTATTTCTCAATTCATGTAATGATTCATGTAGGAAATCAGGAAACTTTGTATTTTAGCAGATATCTTAGCCATCTTGTTCTGTCTCATTGCTGTTAATAGATAGAAGCATCTGATGCATGAAACCTAGACTGATCTGGAATTATGGTGTTTGCAGTCCTTAGAACCAACTGGATTGGACTGAAGTAGCCTTATAAACAATAAGTGTGAGAAAAATTATTGTCACCAAACATGAAATCTATTTACTAAAAAACTGCATTAATACTTTATTGATTGAATTCCTTAGGTAAAATTTGCCAATCTGTGAAGTCTCTGTAAATCCTTCAGCATGTTTTAGATTCTTGGATTCTTTGCTCTTGGACCAAAATATGGCTTCTCTGAAAGATGGAAGGTGCCAAAGATGAAATTCTTCATCTCTACTGTGGCAGAAGACAAAATATTCAGACTGGAGAGAAAATTTGTATAACCTGAAACATTCCTACAATAGTATATGAATCAAAGGAATTGATGAGTGATTGTCCTTAGCAATACATGGGATGATAATCCATGTCTTATTGCCTCTTGTTGTTTAGTTCATTAAAGTAAAACAAGATTGTGTTGGAGATTTTAATAGCTGGTAATATTCTGGGAAAGGGGTACTCAGACTGGAGGTTTTGGCCCATAGTTGTACACCGCAAAAGAAATCTTGTATCACTGTAATTTGACTCCAGTTTAAAAAGAGCTGAAGCATCTTAATGAGAACATTTATTTCTAAACTTACTGCAACATATTTGAGCTATGATTTTATGGCTTGTACTATTTAGGACTTAAATGGAATAAGGTAAAGCATAAATGGAATGAAATTAGACTTTCTTTTGTAGTAATTGTAATTCTTCAGCTTGGTGCAACACAAAATTACACTTAATCTCATCTTTGTTCTCTCCAGTTAGTTATGTGTTTGGCACTGAAGATATGTATGCTTCATGAGTGGGCGTCTTCAGTGTTAGGGCTCTGTTTACCAAGTTTACAGCAGAAATATTGTGTAAGAACACCAATTTTCTTTGCTTGTGCTGTGATATACCTTAAGTAATGTTGAGGACAGAGATATCCCAAATTGTTTAGAAGCCACTGGAGCACTGGTACTTCTTGATGATATTCTAAACTTTTGGTTTTCTTGTTTTCAGGTACAGCAGGTACAGACTGTGCAACAGGTACAGCATGTCTATCCAGCCCAGGTTCAGTATGTGGAGGGAAGTGATACAGTCTACACTAATGGAGCTATGTAAGTTGGAAAATGGTCAGAATTTTAATGTTCATTAAAATGTGAAGTTAGCTACATATTTTCAGGTAGATTATATTGACTACTGTATATTAAATTTGAAAGAAAAAATATTCAATTACAGTTCTTCTTGTTTCAAAGTAGGTTTTTGGATGAAAATGTGAATTCACACTTTTTTTTATTATGTCAGAAGTTTTGTGTAAGTAGAATTTTTGTGGTTGTTTCAGTTGCACCCATATGGCATAATGTTTTTTGAAAAAGTATCTTCTAGTTCGTGGATATGTTCTGTCTGAAAGACACACTGTAAAACTTCTGTCCTCAAGACAAAAGGCAGGACCTTCAATCTTCCTGGCTGCAATCCTAGTGGTAAATGATAGAGAGGTGCAGCTGCTGTAGTTACGGTCTAAAGAGAGTTGTAATATAATTTCATTCCTGTGTTTCATAAAATGAGATCAGGGGTTTTTTCCAAAGGAATGAGGAAAAGCAGAGGAAGGAGATTAACAGTCTCATTTTGCTGCTTCTTTAACATCTTTTTTCACATGATTGTGCATTTCCTGCTTTCCTGAACAAGCTTTTTCATTATTAAGTTTCTTTCTTCAGTATACAAGCTAAGAAAGACTAAGAAGAAAAATCAAGCTTTGGTCTGTTCTCTGGACCTTACCTAGTCTAGTAACAGACTTGGAGCAACACCACCTTGCAAATCAGCTCAAACTTCAAAGTAGACTATGTTGCTTCTCAATGTCGTTTTTCCATTTACCATTTTTGCTTTCTAACTGGCTTTATGAAGTACATTTAGAAAGCTTTTTGATTGTCTGAAGGTACTTATGTATTGATGGTAAGCCAAAAGTAATTTGAAACAGTAATATTGTTTGGATTCATAGACTTAAGATGCTAACAATGATGATGTTCTTTGGTCATTTCTACTAGCACATTTTGATTTATTAATTTTTCGCATACTGTCTTCTCCATTTTTTTTCTCACTTGTAAATCCTAATCTATGTATTTTAAATATGCATTAGACTTCTCTATTGTACTGATTTTGTCTGGGATAGATTTTCTTCCTAGTAGCTAGTACGTGGCTGTGTAAAAGACTTGTGCTGCAAATGGCGTTGATACTATCTACTGTGAAGAAAGTGACTCTACCCCAGCCAAAGCCAGCACACACATACAGCAGCATAACGACATTGTGACTATGATAGCCTACTATTAGCCTCCAAAAGAGGTTGTTCTTAAATAACCTATTTTTCAAGTTTCTCTTTTCATTCATTACTTTTGAATTCTTTTGTGTGCTGTTGGGACTTTTGGCAGTGTATAAAAAGTGTATTACACTACTGATTACAATCCAAGGGAAAAACAGAAGTAGACGTGACTGACTGCTTGGCATGAACCTTCACATTTCTCTTATGTTACTGTATTTCTATATCTGAATCCCTCTGTCAGTTCCTGCAAAATCAGTCAATGGGATATAAAAGAAGGAAACTCTTCTTAGAATGTGAGGCAAATCTATATTGTTTTTCCTTCCTACAAAGAAGATTTTACCTATGCTGTTGTGAGGAACAATGTAGTGGATAGGCAGTTCATTGTTGAATCCTTATAGGAAGATTGACCTTTCTAAAGATTGTAATTTCATTAGCAGAGAATGGACCCAGTCTGTGTTTCTACTCAGACTTTTGAAAGATTCTGTATAGTGAAGCACATTTCCCATATGCTTTTATACACCAGATTTTGGGTAGTCTTCTCATGATTATGTGTTTGATATATTTTATAATAAATCAAAATCTGAATTCTAACACAAAATCAGGTATAGGTTTGTTCCATAATCTTTCAAGCAACAGTCCTGCTCTAGCAACGGAATAAGAAGTCTGCACATCGTAGTTAAGGTGAATACATTAATTCATATGGGAATCTCTGGAATAAATTGTCACAGCATTCCTGATGAAAGACTTCACTTTCCACTCTGCTGTCATGAGACCCCACCTGGAGTACAGCAGTTAGAAAGACATGGACTTGTTAGCACTGGAGCCCGTCTCTTGTAAGGACAGATGAGGACAGACTTAGAGCTTTATTGTGACCTTCCATTACTTAAAAAAGGCTTACAGAAAAAGGTGGGAGAGGGACTTCTTATACAGGCAGATAATGATCGGCTAGAGAGACAATGGTTTCAAAATAAAAGAGGAGGGATTTAGGTTAGATGACATCAGACATTATGAAGAAATTCTTGGCTCAGATAGTGGTGAGGAAGGTCATCCAGAGAAGCTGTGGATGCCCCATCCCTGGCAGTGTTCAAGACCAGGTTGGATGGAGCTTTGAGTAACCTGGACTAGTGGAAGTTGTCCCTGCCCATGGCAGGGGGAGTTGGACTAGAAGATCCTTAAGGTCCCTTCTGACCTAAACCATGCTACAATTCTGCGAAAGAATTCTCCTTTATTTTAAAATACAGCGCTTGCAAAATAGCACTGATTAAAGTCCATATACAATAGCAGTAAAGGATACAGTTACAATATATATCATGGAAAAGTTGCCTAATTCTTTGAATAATAGAAGTAAGAAGTTTGTCAGGTTTCACAGTCTTTGTTAAGTGTAATTGTTTTATTCCTGTAATACAATTCTTCCCACACATTTTATATCATGATTTGTCTACACTTAGAAGTTATTTGGTCTTATTATAATTGGAGGGAATATAACAAATAAAAAGGGTTTAGCCCACAACTTGTCACATACGTTGTATAATATGGAAATATTTGAACTATGTTATCTACATTTGTCTCTAGTTAACAGCAGTTTTCCTTGTCAAGCATGTCACTCTATCCTGAAACAAAAGTGCATTGTTGTTGCAATGGCATGTACAGGCTTACCTGGCTGTTCAGAAAATATTATGACTATTATTGCTACACCTATGTTAAGAAGTCAATTGGTTCTGCGTACTAGAAGTGAACTTTCTTCTTACAAGTTATAGCACTTGATTAAAAGGTAGCCACTTACCTGGCAGTTATGATGTGGCAAAGAGGGTTTTAATTGCTGGGATTGCGCAAGGATTGCTATTGCTGTTGGTTCCAAACAACATTCTTCACCAACTTGTACACCAATTTGTGGTGTTTATGTTGGTAAAGCACACCATTTAAGCAAACCCAAGGATTTACTATTACCTTAGTTGAAATCTTAATGGTTAAATGAAGTAATTATTATCAATATAGTTACAGTTGTAATCTTCGTACTAGTTTCTAGTATCTATCCTTTTTTCTCTGGCATCATCCTTTTCCTTTTACTACCCTTATGCATACTAAGGTGAATGGCTTCTCTCTGAGTTACAGAGAATTTAAGCAATTTATCACTAACACAGGTATTATGTGTGGACAATGTATGATGGATGGTGAGGGGCTACTCTACAGTGTGTCCACTTGCAGCTATTTTTAAAGTGTTCTAGTATAGTCTATATTTTATCTATTCTTCGCTGGCTTCCATTTCCATAATTTATTTGAATTTGTTTTATGTGGTCTGTTTTTGTCAGAATGGGTACTTCTTGAATACTGTTATGCCAGCTCATGGTCCTCTTTCCTGCAGTTTTGATTTAGGGTCACGGATTGTTTATTGTGTACAGACCAGCTATTTGGTATTGTCTGTTAGACATTACAATGCTTTAGCATTTTAATTATGGGTTTCATACCATACAATCATAGAAAGCTAAGCTAAAATGGAAACAGATAAAGTAACATTTATCTAATTGTTCAGTAATCACTGCTAGAACAAAACTCTAGACTAAGACAGAGAAGCCTAGAAAAAGAACGTGAAAAGCCCGACTCCTGAGGTCTTGCAGATTTAGTATGTGCCCTTTGACATGTTCCTAACAGTCCAATGCCATATTTCTTGGAATATAGGTCTGCTGTACTTCATCAGAATTTTAGAAAACTATAATTAATGTTTCCTTAACTGTCTAAATTACAGATCCTTGGAATAAAATTTATAGAATTGCGTCTTTGTTTTCATTTACTATATTCCCTGGTTTGCAGGGTTTTCTGTAGTTGTGCACTGTGTGCACTTTTATCGCTTTGTTTCCATGTGGAAAATGGTCTTGGACTGAGTATTGAAGATCTCAGTTCTTTTTTATGGCTAATAAATGCCTCTCTATTATAATTTAATGGCTGTGTCATGTTCTGTTGTGACTATCTCAGGGTGTATGGCACTTCCTTTTCTTCACTTTGCTTAGGATACATCTCCTCCAGAATCTGGCTGTGATAAGGTCTTCCCTACATATTAGACAAAGGATTCTGTTCTCTCTAGTTTCTGTGAAGCTTACTGTTAGCTTAAGGACCGCAGAATTATTTTGAAAACTTAAAGGAGTTTGAGGATATTGTTCTGGCATGAAAAAATTTCTTGGTTGGGAGGTGTTATAAGGTTGAGCACTGATGCATAGCAGTCAGTGGATCAGGTATTTATGTAGAATCTGATGATGGGTGCAGATGGGATTAAATTATTTACAATGTATGCATGTGCACACTGGAAACTAATGGAGGACAAGAACAAGTTTACTCTTTCTGTGAAATTGTTTTTATTTTTTCCATTTTTCAGAATGTCAGTGTCTTTGAAGAGACAAAAGTGTCTGTAAAAGTTGGGCTCGGTAACATTATATTAGAGCCTGTAATGTGGAGTAAGACACTGCAACTGATTTGCATGGTAGTGCTGGGGTTTACTGAATGTAGAAATTAATTCTTTTCTGTTTTCATGTGCAAAGAAAAAAAGTGTTTTAAACAACTTCATACTACAACTCCAACTCTTTTATTTCTAATGTTATATTTTGTAAATCAAAATGTATATAAGCAAGCAGTGAGGCTTAATAGGAAATGCCTTGAATTATTGTACTTTGCAACACGAGTCCAACTCTTACTGGTATTGTTAATTTCTGATGTGGGATTTTAACATCAGGCACCTGTTCTAGGCTTGCTTACTCTGAATTGAATTCACACAGTGCCTGACTTTCTGTTGCTTGCTCTCAGGATAAATATGATCTAGTTTGCACAGCCTTTTGGAAACTAGGATTCTGCAGCCTAACTACTTAGATTTTAAATTACTTGAAACTGATGAGCTTTCTAATACCGCATTCTAGTAAGCACCGAACTTCACAGTGTTTCAGTAGTAGAAACTATCAGGTTCTGTAGCCTTCCTGCTATCTGAAGCAAGAGTTAATCATCAGTGTGTTCTCATGAAGAGCACAAAAACTTAGAGATTACTCCCTGTGTGATTTTATATGCAGCTATTAAAGGAGTGAAGAGCTAGGAATGCTTTTACAACCTTGGCAGTGGGAAGGAGCTGACTATGATTTGTGTCAGGCTATTTGAGAAAGTGTAACGTATTTGTGATACAAGTGCTGCAGAGAAGCAGAAGATCACTTCATTATTTTCCTCTATGCTGCAACTTTATTTTAAAGGGTAGTGTTACCGTGTGCAACGACCTTAAAACATTCAAGTCTGCTTTCTAAAAATATCATTTCCCAAAACTGCTTTCTAAAACATAATCTTATACAGCTGTATTTTTAATTTCCAGATTCAATAACTTTGGTTAAATTAAAAGTATCTTTGCTAAGTTGCAATTATTATTGCATGTATAATAATAGTTTCATCTCACTTTTAAGTATACAGTTGATCTCTGTTGTGAAAGGTTTGCTAAGTCATCTCCAATGATCAGGTGTTCTAAAAAAGCTAGTTATTGGACCAAATGGAAGTGTGTGTTTATTTTTGAGTCAGACCCATTGGTGAGTCTTATTGATACATTCATACAGAGTGCTCTTATAAGCAGAAATAGGTGCTCTGTTATAATTAATCTTTATTTAGAGACTGTGTGATATAGAGGTCTAGAGATGATATGTATGTTATATACCTAAGCAAGATAAAAGCCAATATTTCATCTCCTCCTATTCCACCAAGTCTGAGGCTTAATTTTCTTTGAAGGAGAAATTTGAAGCATTCTCTAGGATTTGCATTGCTTCCAATATTCAATTCCAGTTTTGCAAGTGAGATTTGTTCTCCTTGCATCTTTTGTACAGTATATTTCCTCTAGCCATGTCTATTTTTTGCATTCAACAATGATCTTAACCTTTCATTACTTCCCTTACTGACAACTGATACCAAGATTTTTCTTTCATCTTTTGGGAGAAATTACAGTGTCAGTCGCTTGGTGATCATTTCCATGAACTGTTTCCCCTGAGCCTACATCACCACGTTTCCCTACATTTCTCCTCTACTGCATAACACTGTTCACACATGTAAAGATAGAGGCAACATCCAGTTTACTAGTGGTTATTGTGCTTATCACAAGATGAATAACCAAGGGTTAGGCATTAAGAAAAAATTTCTTCACTGCAAAGTGTGATCAAGAACTGAAACAGGCAGTTTGGGGGGGTGGTGGAGCCACCATCCCTGGAAATGTTCACAAACATCTAGATGTGGCACATGGGGACATGATTTAGGGATGAAGATGGCAGCATGCAGTTAATGGTTGGACTTGATTTTTTTTATTTTTTTGAACCTTAACAGCTCAGTAGATCTTTTCTATGGTTCTAAGATAAATAGTATCTCTAACGTATCACAGGGTATCACCATGATGCCTTGGTTTTAAAGAACAGATTAATCAGGACCTGCGCAGTATCTCAATACATAGATCGGTTAGTGCAATGCAAAGATCAACTGTTTTTAACTTCCAAAAGAGGAGTTAATAGGCTAGGTGTCTGTTTGAGCATTAGTCCCTAGAAGAAAAAACTATTCTGCTTTGCTTTCAGCAGTGTACGAGGCATTTCTTTTGGATTAGCTTAAAGGTTTTTTGCAGCTGATCTTGAGGCTTTGAAATACTCAAAACAGAATGGAAAGTGTTCAAGTAGCTTAGAGGGGTCAGAGGGAATAAGGTAGTATGAGGCTTATGAAGCATTTCAGGTTTTAGAACTTAAGTATTGGAGATTCTGGAAGTCTCTGCAGTGGAAGGGAGAAACTGTTGTAGCCATGGTTAATAAAGCAAAATTTCTGACTTTGTTGATGAGGTACTATTATGTTCCTCAGTTATTTAGAAATAATGCTTTTCTGAAGGTAAAGAAGAAATTATAATTTCTTATAATTTTGTATAATTCTTATTATAATTCCTTATAATTTCTGTTGTTTTCTAATTAAGTAATCTTACATAAGTTTTCATAATTAAAAAAATAACAACAGTAAATTGCCTTGACTTTTTCTCTGTATTAATAAAAAAAAAATTGTATCGATAAAGGGGAAGGAAAGCCTTTCTTCAGGTTCTCACATAGGTGTCTTAATCATCAGTTTACTGCATAAAACATGACTGCTGCATCCACCTCTTATGTTTCTGTACAAAAGTGTCTGGGATTTTGTTGTTTGGTTGTTGGGGTTTTTTAAGCTTGTTTAGTTACATGCCGTATAAATTGATATTGCCTGTGGATTACAAGAAAGGTTACAGATTTTTATGCTTAAATGAGAAAATTAATGATTGGGTAAACTGACTGATTTTTAGTTGCTATCATGCTTGTCAACATGAAAAGATCCAGTCTTTGAAAAAATGAGTTCTATTTACTTTATAATTTTGAAATATGTTGATTTAAATATCAAATTTAGTTTGTGGGAACAAATACAAATTCAAAAATTAAGAGTAGATTATAACACATGAAGAATAATAATTCAAAATAAGTAAATAAGAACATGAAACATATGATAAAAGGTTTCAGTAACTGAGTAGTTTATTAGGATGAACTGGTTAATGACATGAGAATATTTCATACTTGATAATTATTTTTAAAATGTTACTGTTGCATTCCTTTAACTTCTTTAATCTTTGCAACGATTTTATAGATTATAGATCTGTTTGGGTTTTTTCTTAAATGACGTTTTGTATCATTACAGAAATTCATGTCTAATTTGGAATGTGCCCTGTAAAATAACTGCATTTCCCAAAAATACCACCAGACTCAGATTTTCAAGCTTCATTCAAGAGCTTCAGTGACTTTAAAAACAATAGGCAACAGAGGATTCTTGAACAGTGGATTCTGTTAACTGACATTTGTATGAATTGTTTGTAATTTTGCAAACTGTGCATTATGCAAAACATACGACATCCGACTAGAAATCGAAATTCCATTGTCAAATTTTTTAAAAAGTTGATGCAGGCAAAGCTTTATAATTTGAATACAATTTATATTTGCAATATATTAATAATTGTATTAGCTCTATGTGCCTGCCTTCAATTTTTGTTGTTCCTTTCTCTCTTCCTCCATATGTAAGACCGACAGTTTTTCTGTAACGTTCGGTGAATACTTGGCTCATCATTGACACTTGAGTTAGTGATTTAATGATTTGACTTGATTAACTGTTATTCTCTGAGGAGACAGGGATTGTTTGCCAATCTGATTTGATTTTCATTTTTGTAAAATCAATTTCTAGAGTTATAACATTACCCTCATCTAAATGAAATACAAATAATGCATTTTCCTTTTCTTTTATTTTCTTCTCTTGAAGCCGATCAACAACTTATCCTTACACAGAAACCCAGATGTACAGTCAAAACACTGGGGGAAATTATTTTGATACTCAAGGAAGTTCTGCACAGGTGACAACAGTGGTGTCGTCTCATAGCATGGTGGGCACTGGAGGGATTCAGATGGGCGTAACAGGAGGACAACTCATTAGCAGCTCAGGAGGGACCTATCTGATTGGCAATTCAATGGAAAATTCTGGTCATACAGTGACTCACACAACGCGGGCCTCCCCAGCGACAGTAAGTATTTCAGACTGATGCAAAACCTTTGAGACTAGTCTTGTAGTCACTCAGGTGTTCTTGCAGACTGACACAGTTTTTGTGACAGAATGCATTGCAGTATTATGTTGTCAGAATAAGGACTACATAGTACTTTTTATAAAAAAAGGGCTATGTATGTATAAGATGCAGGAGTAAGAATACTGTGAAAACTTAATCATGAAGGTATACCTTTCCCTTAACAGCTTGAAAATAATTGCATTTCATATGTTAAATTTTAACATTTTATAATTTTTCTGAAAATGTAAGAAAAATATGGTGTTGTTAAACATAACTATGTTAGATGTAAATGTTAAATAATGTCAATTATAGATCATTATGTGTAACTTCCCTGCATTTAATCAGTTTGTTTGCCTGATATTAGTATAGTTTTGGTAGCTTATTTCGAAGAATTTCCAATTGTTCAGAATACAGAGGTAATACATTTTAACACTTTATTCGTACTTATCTATGGTATGTCTCCAAGTTCTGTTCCAGATTAAAAGCTCATTGTGGGAATGTCTGACAGTGCTATGGGAAGATGCATTCTGTTATAATTGTGGTATAGAATATTGTGGTTACATAAACATGAGCATGAAGAACTTTACCTAAGAATTTACTCAATCAACCTATATTTCAGTTAGGAAAATGGGTTTATACTAACCTTACCTTTGCTGCCCTAAGGAGCACTTTTACCTCGTTCTTCTGAGTATTCTGGTCTGCACGTAGAAATTTGGAAGTAATGGGGAAGAGAATTGTGAAACATGGCGTAGCAGCAGTTTAAAAATATAGAAAGGAGATAAAGCATCAGTAATAATACAGATTCGTCAGTATTCAAAAAGGCAGTGAAGTTAGGGGACTTAATTTTTAAGAACTGATGTAAAAGCATTGGATAATTTGGATGACCTGAAAATTCTCTGCAGTTTGATCTTAAAGTGATTGGTATGGATAAATACAATTTTTAGTACCATGCAAGAAATTATTACCTTATCCAAAAAACCCATGCAGTATTATTTCCTAAAAACAAAAATTGTGAAGAGTCATAATTCATGAATAGTATAACTATCCCACTTGAGCACAGTGGGATCTTTCACAGCAACAGAGAATTTTATACTTGAGTAATAAAAAAGAGTGTATATTAGCATTTGCCCATATTGTGCATGACTTAATAGAAGAACGGAGGTTCTGAAAAAGTGCCATTCCTCTTTCAGATGTCAGGTGCTTAACTGGCTATGAAAACAAATGAGGCTTAAATATATCCAGTACACACAAATGAAGAGTAGTAGAGTTACTTTGAAGTTGAAAATCCTAGAATTATTTGAATGTCAGAACTCCATACTATGTTTTGAAAATTAAAAACTAGTTTGATTTTTTTTTTCAAAAATTAAAAGTAGAATTTGCCAATATTGAACAAAAGCTAAAGTTCATGGCTTCAGCAGCATTTTTCTCTTGTGTCTTGATCTATGTGATAATAAAATAGTCTGTTTCTCAAATTCTGTACAGCTGTATCAACTCCCTGTTAAGAATAGAAAAAAACACTGCTAGTTAAACAACAATTACCAAATTGCATTTTGGCACTAAAATAATTTCCTCTGTATCTTGGGATGTTATTTCTTCTGTATAATATAGTTTTCTATAAAAATGATGCATTAAAGTATGTATGAAGTACATTTGTTGCTAAGGAGCAGGACATAACATGATTTTAGATCATAATTTTAGGCTAGGTGTGTTTCAGCTGAAACGTTCAAGAATCAATTGAAACACTAACGGTTCAGTTTATACTCACTTGAATGTACCAAGTCTGTTTTAATTTTACTAGGTAGCGTAGTTAAACTGCGTTAAATAGAGCAATGTAATACTTTAACTGGATTGCACCTTAGATAGGTAGAGCTTGTTTCACTTGTGATCCTCATTTGATCTTTACCATCATAACTTTTTTTATTCTTGTGTAAACAATATATTGGAGCCATCAAAATAACCTGTATCCAGACTGTTTTGCTAGAATAATATGCAGAAAAAATCTCCAGTTTTGAATTAGTTTGGAGAATTTTCATATGGAGAAAAGGGATATAAAAATTAATAAGAATTAATTTATTAATATATGTGGTCATCACTAGTTCTCTTTATTTTGCCATAGAGGTACTAGTTCTCTTTACTCTTCTCAGCTGATAACTTCACTTGTTTTGTCATTTATCACCCTCACTAATCAAATCATTACATTCTGTAATAAGCAAATTATTGTATGAATGATGTTATCTCTTTCTGATACATCTAGCTAAAGTTAAAAGAAAGAAGCAAGAGAGTTTCAGGTTAAAATTCAAATATATAAAATAGATAAATTTTATTAACTGTCTTTTAGATGAATTAAATTAAAAATATGATTTGCTCTTCAGCAGGTAAGCCATTTGTTTTATGCAGAATTCAGTAAAATATAGACTTTTTAGCTAAGTTTATTTTCACTTTTTTCTTTATGGTTTAATGTAATTCTGCTTCAGAATTTTAATAAAGAACTAATATTTTGGTCGTAATATTTAATTTGTTTTCATTTTCTGTCAAACATTCATATTAGAAAGCTGTCCTTATTAAGTTATAACATGCAGTAGCACTGCTTTTATAGCCAAAATATCAAGACTTGTGCTCTGTCAAACTATTCCAACATATATACAGTAGTGGTTTATGTTGGTATGCATGAAGAACATTTGTTAGCTTTTTCTTTACTTTTTTCATTTCCATTGATTTCACTGCTTCTTCCCATTATATCCCTTGCTGGCCTATTAAACTACTTTCTCTACGTGCTAAAAAGGTTTTTTTCACAAAACCAGAAAGACATTCAGATTATAAGAACTTCTATATGAGATGCTCAGTAGATAAGCAGCTCTCCAAAATTATCATTTTCCTGTATGTTTGTGGATTGGTCAAGAACATATTGTGATTACATTGAAAAAGAACTGATTTAGCCTAGCTGGAGACCTATTTGAAATGAATTTGCATGTTGAAACCTGTATGAAAGAGTCATCTGTTCTGGCAGCTTTCATTAAATAAGGAAACACTACATTTAAGGGACTCTCCAAAAAATTGGATTGCCATGCTAATAATGAAATATAAATCATCTTCCATTTTTTCCTGTATGTAAACATCTAAGGATTGTTCCTGTGATTAAAAAAAAAGGTAATCTAATCACCGTATTTCATAATATCACAAGGTTAAAAAAATCATACCGTTTCTAGTAATAAATGTTATGCTTGTCAGTCAGCGAGAGACTTCCATCTATTAGACTTGTTTTCTAACAAGCCTTATGACTAATCTTCAATTTACAGTTGTCATTCAGCAGTCATCATCAACCATAGGAAGTTTCCACTCATACTGTTACAGAAATTCATCCTATTTTCAGTGAAAAATCTAAATCTGCATGAAAATAAAATCAGAATTAATATGGATATAATGTATCACCACAAACTATTAGCTCTGCTAGTAAAAACAGCATACAAAAGTTGCTTTTAACTTTAAAGGAAGGATGGTACCTGCTGAAAATATGTTGTAATTTTTGGAAAGAAAATAACAACAAGAAGTAAGAAGGCCCAATGTAAATACCATATCCTGATAATACAATTATAGTGGAAGTATTATAACTATTTCAGAAAAATTAACAAATCTTACATAAAGGCATAAAGGTTATAATTTAGATTTAAGTTTGAGGTGAGATTTTATTTAATTCCCTTCTCTGTACCGAAGCTTTTTCCTCCTCCATTTCTTAACTTCTCTGGCAGTTTTGATGTAGCTAAATGCATTTTAGCATAAAATAAAACATTTCTGATCAAATTAAATATGCGCAGATATTTATGCAAAAAGGATTATTAGATCATTTTGTCTGACATCATATACAGGCAAGATATTTATTTATTTTCCTGCAAATGAGCACAGTGACTTTTGTGAAAAAAAGGTATCAGGTGGATCTTGTACCTTGATAGATCTGCTGTGGTTTCTGCTTCTGAGCTGTGGAGCATCATGGTTTCTCCCCCTTTCTTCCAGAGGTTTCATTGTAGCAATGTCACCAAAACCATTTATGTATTTCTCTGTCCCTTTGAGTGCCTTACAGGTACACTGTAAAGTCTTGCGTTGTGACAATGTCATCTTCACAAGGCAAGGAGTGTGAGGGGAAAGGGAGAATGGTTGCTACTGAGGTCAGCCACACCTACCCGCTGTGTTCTGGATTCATGTGTCTGTGCTCCTTGCTTCTCCTCTGGTACAGGCTGGCCCATTGGCCTTTAGTGTGTTTTCTGCATAAGAGCCCTGCAGCAACCATGGTGTTTCCAGTTTGGGCAGTTTAATGTTTATTTGGGTTATTTGTTTATCAAAATACTGAATTGTTGGAAACTTGATTTATTCCAATGTAGTATTCCTGTTTCTGATTTTAAAAGATCTTAAGAAACACAATTTTTTAATCATGTAGGTGTAGGTATCTTTCAATCAGTGGAAAGAATTTGTGTTACTTCTTTTTGTTTGAAAATGCATAATAAACTGAATGCCAGGAGACTTGCCATGATGTTCTCAGAACAGTCTGGTTATCAATGGCATAGGTGCATCACCTTTCTAAAGGACTACAGGTTTTCTTTGTTTTTTATTAAATACACATTTGTCCTAATATGGCCACTCTCTCTGTCGATGGCTGTCATGCCATAAATGTTTTCAGATTTGATTTTAATAGTAATTGAATTGAATTTTCTTCTTAGTTTCTCTATTTTGGTTCTCTGGTGTGAATAACTGATATATTGACATGTTTTTCAGTGTTAGGTGGAATGTATATATTTTAAGTCTTTATGACAAGCTTGACAAAAGATTTTTACATGGGATTTTTTTTTTGTTTTGTTTTCCTAAAGTGGGGAAAATGACCACAGAGAAAAAGATTCAGAATATGTTTAAAGATGTATGTAAGAGACATTAGGTTTACAAATAACTAGATGATCGTGGGAAAGGATGGTAAATTAGTCAACTTCTAGCAAAGAAGATAAACACAGAATCATAGATTGTTAGCTGTTGGAAGGGGCATTAAAGATCATCTAGTCCAATGCCCTCTACCATGGGCAGAGGCACCTTCCTCTAGAGGAGGTTGCTCAAGGCCTTATCCTGCCTGGCCTTGAATACCCTCAGGGATGGGGAAACCACAACCTCTCTGGACAACCTGTTCCAATGTCTCACCACCCTCACAGTAAAGAATTTCTTCCTCGTATCCAACCTTTGTTTCTCCCCTTTCGGTTTGTTACCCATTAGTCCTTGTCCTGTCATTGCAGTCACCTTATGAAGAGTCCCTCTCCACCTTCCCTGCAGGCCTGCTGCCCACACTGCTTTGGATACAGCCCGGCACACTTTGGCTTTCTGGGCTGTGAGTTGCTAGCTGTTGTTGAGTTTTTCCTCAGTCATCACCCCCAAATCTTTCTCTGCAGGGCTGCTCTCACACTTCTCCACCCAACCTGTAGCATGGGATTGCCATTACCCAAGTGAAGTGGACCTTGCACTTCACTTTATTGAATTTCATGAGATTTGCATTAGCCCACCTCAAGTGTGTCAAGGTCTCTTGGGACCTGGGCAGCGCTACATTTGAAAATTTGGGAAGGAAAAGGGAATTATATTTAACTCGCAGCATTTTTTATTTTTTCAGTTTGTGACTGATAGGTGTGCTTTTTCTCCCACATTACTCTTTTTGTAATTACTAGAGAACATGCTATATTCATTAGTCAGGATGCCTGCCTTATGTACCTGCAGAGTATTGGAGGTGTACATTTGCAGCAGGTGTTTTGACCTGTGTCTGTTATGTATATTAAACTTTCATATTTACACTTTAATCAGGGGAGCTTTTAGGAATAAAAAAGCACTTATATTTCTAAGTTCTTGAGGTTTATTAGCATTCTTTTAAGATCAGCTTTACGTAAAATACTGTACTTACTTGACTTTTTTCTTCTTGCTTCTCTTTCTGAATATTTACATTTCTTTCATTCCACAGACTTAAATTTTAAGTATCTTTTTATCTGTCTTCATAGTATTGTTTCGATATTTTGACCAAAATTTCACAGAATCTGTTTGCAGGGGATGCTATAGCTTTTTCAATTGACAAGAATGCAAATCTTTTAGATTTAATTCTCCCAGCTGTCTGGGCTAGTTTGGAGTTCTCCTCACGTGGTCAATACAATTTAATTTTCAAGCTTGTTTCTTGTGGGCAAGCTTGTCTGCCTAACACAACTCTCTGACATAGGTTTCATAAAACAGTGTTACACACATGAATACTTTGTCCTGAAATAGAGCTGAAAGCCAGCATAAACCATGTATGTTTGTGACATTTTCAAAAGGCCTGTGTCCATTTATTCTGTATTTTCAGATTAGTTCTGCCTTATTTAGGTAGGCACAATTGCCACAAGTACCCAGGACTTAGCTAGCTGTACCACCAAATCAGCCTTTCTTGTATACATAGGATGAATTAGTAATTCTTTCATAATGGAGCATTGTGATGATAGCTGCTTTAGAATTTCACTTCCTTTAAAGCCTAAAAGGGTGAACCTTTGGAAGTGAATAAAGTGCACTGTGAATGAGATGTGCCTGTGGAAAAAGAGACAGGAGCTATCTTTTTTCAGCATGTTGCAACAATATATTGAATACTAAGACACCACCTGCCTGCCCTGCTGCTGGTGAAGGATGGTTTGCAAATGCAAACAGATAAAGAAAAAAAATTGTAGGGTACCCAGATTATTCACTAAACCTCAGGACCTCAATTTTGCACACTGTTTTCTTTTTTTTTTACTTCCTCAGAGCAACTTACAATGAACATTTTGTGCTAATTGTTAAGTTGTTAGTTGATAATGGAAATTGTTAGTTGAATCATATGGAATATAACTATTTCTTTCTTCTTCCAAGGATGAAGGGAGTTTTTTTGCAAAGTGGGTTTGGGATAGGTATTTGCTATGTCTGTGCTATATGCATCTATTATGTGTAATTTGTTTATCTAACAATACGTTAATGAATTCTAAGACATAACCTAGCAAAAACAGTCAATAACTTCCAAATCAGTAGATTACGTTATAGATGCACATACTGGGATCAAACTGCTGAATTGTTTAACCCCAGGAGATTATCCTTATTCCTTAATGATTGTGTCAATATCAGCATCAGTATCAAGCAATATTTTAGCTGGCAAACAAAGTAAGTTAAAGAAATTCACAATCATAGTTTTCTCATCTATAATGTCCTTAATTTAGTGACTGCCTATGTTTGTAACTGTAAAAACTAATTAATGTTCCTACATGTAGTGTAACATTTAACATGGTTTAGTTGGAATTGCAAAGTGAGTGCATTGGGAGTGATAGTGTACGTTTCAGTTATCAGAACTTTTAAATAAATGTTTTTTGTCTTACTAAGAGAAGAAAAGGGGGAATGTATGACTGAGTACATATTCAAATAAGTGAAATTCTTATTTAACATGTCAGATAAATATGTAAAAAGTTGTGCCTGGAACCTCTCGCTGCTTATTGTTAAAAATGGGAGAGTATCAGTCTTCCATTTGTATTTACACAGAATATAATTTTAAATGTTAAAATTACTTTCATCATTCCACAAAATATCATAATAATACGCAGTGTATTACCTGTGTAGTTATTCTGTGTTTGTGCTTAAGTGCTGTTTGAATAGAGACAAAATGTTCAGTTTTTCTAGAGTCTAAATAAAAGTCCCTGGCCAGAACTTAGAACCTAAGAGCTTGAAGAAACAGATCCTTCACTTCAGGAGCTTTTTTACTCACGTAGCTTCTATTTCCTGTGCACATGGTACACTCTGTGTCACACAGAGCCTCTTGAAAACTCAAAACCTAGAAATAACAGAGGAGAAGAAAATTAAAATATTTCAGCTGCGGGGACCTACAGGAATCATAATAATGGTGCTTTCAACACCTGTATCCAGATCATTGATAAAAACATGAACAGAACTGCCCTAGAATTGAGTCTTGCAGGGCACCAATAGAGTAAAACAAGGAGCAGCCATAAGTTTTCAGAAAGGGCAAGTGAATCACTTAGTGTCTAAAAAATCTGTCTTCAAATCAATCATATTTTATGCTCAGAAATAGTTAAGAAGTAATTTTAGAACTTATATGCAAGAGGGTTTTAAGCATTATAGAGATATCTGTCGGATAAATGTGAAAGTTTATTTTATCAAAATATATCCTAAAAACGGTGAACAAAATAATTAGTAGTGAAAACAATTTCTCTTTAAGCTTGTCCTAGTAGAATATGGTGGAGATTCATTTTAAATATAGATCCCATTTTTGAGCTTGATAAAGTAATTAACATGTTTTAGTGGTAACCAGTGTTGCTTGGTTTATGTGATGCACTAGAAGTGAACACAGATTGTTTGCCTTCAATAGCCAAACTGATGAAATTTACTAAAAGAAACTCCAGCAACAAAAATCTCGCAAATGACAGTAAGCCAAACACTGACCTCTAAAAGCCATGAAATCAATGTGGCAGTGAGGAGTCAGTGTCATCTGTGATGCCACTTTTCAAGTGAAATTTCTAGAGATTCCAATCTTTTTAACAGATTGGGTCTCTGACTGAAGAAGGCCACAAGTTGCAGCAACAAAATGAAAGTAGGACAGTAGTGGGAATGAGCAGCAGGTAGTGTTAGCCCATTGTACAGTACTGCTGTGGGTTAAGCACTGTGATGCATGTGACCTAACATTCAAATTTAGGATTTAAATGTCTATATAATCTCAATTACTTAATTGTAATATTTTGTTAGGAAGGGAACTTCTCTCGCTGTAGTAAGCTGACCTTATGATGATCTTTTCTGCTTGTAGTTTTTACCTTGCAGCATGCTTTCAAAATTTGATCTTTCCTATGTGATTGGATACTTTGACCTCATAGTATTTTCCACTGAAGCAAGTCAGTGAAGAAGTCAGACTGTCAAAAGAAAGAGCATTATTGCTAAGCAAGAATGTTTTTTTTTTCATAATTACTGTATATATTTAATGATGTACCTTTTTTTAAAGACTTGCAAAGCTAATATTATACAATTAAAAGAAATTACTCCTCACAGCTGATATACTAAAATACTTGTCAATTGCCCTGGAAAAAAAGGATAAACTAATTTTACAGGTAAATTTGAGTATCAAGTACAGTAGTTTTTCATATATATAAATTATGTCACTAAAATTATAATTAGTACTGTGGTATTTGAAGTAGGATAGAGAGGGCTATTAAAACATTAAAAATGTTCACAGAGATAATTACAAGTATTTTTTAAAAGTTTAAGTGGTGGTTCCATTGCTTTCATTTTGGCCATTTATTGTAGCTAATAATTGTGTGCCTTTTCTTACTGTGCGTTCCATTGTCTCTGTCATTTTCATTTGTTGGTTTTTGCTCTTCTGGCCTCCCAGATAAATTACACTTAGGTTTTTTCTTTAATGTTGTTACCAAACTGATCAAAATCAAAATATCCATTGTTATTTAAAAGGAAAAGAAAGAAAATGGATGTGAGAGTAACCATACATTTGCATTTGAAAAAAATATCTACTTTGTATTTTAGTTACACTGTGTTTTCTTTTCCTTTTTAAAAGCAAAATTATTGTGAACAAAGCTGCTTTTCCAAAGGCTGGATCCTGCAGTCTGTGTAACTCCTGACTTTCCATTTACTTTGACAGCTGGGGATCTTCAAAGGGTGCTGGCAGGAGTTAAGTGTTGATGTCCTGTCCCAGTGAAGCTAATGATGTAAAACCTATTGAATTAATTTGGTTTGGGATTTGATTCTGTGATTTCAGATAGTAAAAGTTTTGTCTCTAATTCAATTCTTAGTGCAAGCTCTGCATGTTTCTTCCCGGTGTAGTTGAAGGGAAAACATATGGAGGCCTTTCTGAAAATCGTTCAGGGATTTTTTATTTGATTTTTTTTTTCTTTTAGTGATTATATTTTTGTTCAATCTGGGTTATTTTTATTTCAATGCAGCTCACCAGTAATTCTACATCTTTGAGCTCATTTTGAGCAGCTTGGAAGGTAAAATGAACTTTGAGGCTGTGATCCTACAGTATACATACAAGCAAAATTACTTTCTTACCTCATTGAGGAGGCTTGTGTTCACTGGGACTCTAGAAAGAGGCCTTTTAATAAAATATGTGCCTAGCCAGGAATAAAGCAGGCATTTCTGTTGATCTGTAAGGAATCTGTCGAAACTTCTCTGATCAGGCTTTTTTACTATCCCATCTTGAGTCCTTTTTTTAATGACATCTATTATCAGATTGAAATGGCGATTGAGACACTGCAAAAGTCTGATGGTCTGTCCACTCACAGAAGCTCTCTTCTCAACAGCCATGTAAGTTGTCTCTTCTTCACATACACTCTCTCTTGCTTGTTCTGCATGCTTAGCCTGCCTCTAAATGTTTGTTTTATTTTATTATTACTTTTTGCTCTTAATCTTCCCATCTTAGTTGCTTGTAATCTTCTACTACACCTCCCATGGCTTTATTTTGTCAGATTAAATGTCTTTTATGGTATATTGCAGACTGTTACCTGTTTCCTATGCTGTACACCTGTGTTAGGATGAGTTAACACATTTGACTGTTTTGCGGGTTACAGTGGAAATGTCAAGCTAAGGTTCAATTAATTCTAAATTAGCTGGCTTTTGGCATTTTAAATAAAATTGTCTACAATGTAAGAACTGTGTATCATGTACTGATTTTGGGGCATGTGAAGAGGAAGAGAAGAAACTAACAGACACCTAAATAACATATTTAGGTTATTCCCAGGTGTTTCTTCATTTATTCTGACTGAAGAGTTTATTTTGAAATTACTTATTTAAAGAACCTTAAGGATCCTTATGTGCTGACCTGGTAAAAATTGAAAGCAGTGCCTTAATTTAAAGTACACAGAAATGTCATATTCATCTGCCTTTTACTTTGTTCTTATCCTGCAAGTCTTACAGTTAAGAACTTTTCATAGACAAAGCTAAAAGATATTTGGGCAAAAACATGATCTCCAAATATAGTAATAAGTTCATTATATATAACTTTAAATAAAGGAAAAAGACCAAGTTAATTTTAAACTTATTATATAAGTAATATTATCAATTTGTAAGTTGTTAGTCTTTCCAAATTTTTTTTCTCTTGGTACTTACTGTTTAGAATTTTGTATTTTTGCCGTGTTGATTGATTACTTTTTTTTTCCTTCTCAGCTTTACATATTATATAAATTCAAATACCCTTATTGCTTTACAGAAGAAATTGAAATTTAGTTCGCAGTCTAAATGTAGAATATGATGGTAGAAACTGTCCTTTGGAAGTCAAATTTAAAATATATGCTTTGAAGGTTTGGGTTTGGATTTTTTTTTTTTCCTGTAGGGGTCTGGTTTTGTTGAAGTTAAAATTAAGACTGTTTTGTGGAGAAATTAAGACAACTTTCTTTTTTCTTAAACCTAAAACTGGAAGAGGAAAACTGTATTGTAAGAAGTTCCAGGAAATAATATACAGAAGGACATTTAGATTCCACCTTCTGTGCTTTTATAATAATTATTTTAAAGATAAGACAGTATCAAAATTATTAATATTTAAATAACAATCGATATTATTAGACTGATAATAAGAAAATCGTTGTTTAAATGTCATTTTTAACAGACAATAACTATTTTGGTAATGTTTTAGAACTCTCTGGAAAGACTTAAAACACTAGAACTATTTAAGTTTCTGCTTAAACCTGTTAGGAAGTCCATGGTCTTTGTGTAAAGCCAAGAAAGATTGCAAGATAAGCTGCAGTGGCTCAGTAAACTGTTTCATCCATTCCTAGTTCTAGACACTGTTCAGAGTGTCTTCCTAATAACAAGATTTTCACAGAAGATCACAGTCTTTCCAGCTGTGAGGACTTATCATGGCATTTATTGACTGTGAACACTTTGTGAAAAATATTGTGATAGGGATATATCTTTGACTCCATGGGAAAAGAAAAATTTAAAACAACCCTTGTATATATTTCAGTGTCAATAAGTCTTTCCTGGTTTTGGTCATTTTCGACAAACATTTAAAATCTAGATGAAGCCTACAGGATGTTTGCCTATTTTTAAAGCAATGTTTATTGTCTTTAAACTCAAGGACAGTGTAAAGGAAGTTTAAGTATAGATGTACACTCTGTGTATTTCAACTTTTCTTGAATTTGCCTTCTAATGATTTGGTTTGACATTTAATAAAATAATTGGCTTAACAGATTTTAAAATAGAATTCTGAATTGTGTTTTTAATTAACTTACACACTTTGCAGATGATAAATTAATTTCTGGGAATATTTTAGTTTGGGATTTAAATTTTCACCCTTTTATACCTCAATGAGGTTTTGTTGGATTTTTTTTCCTAAATTTGTGAGTTCTTGTTTTAAGGAGTTTGTTCTTAAAATTTCTCCTGTGTTTTCTTTTGTTTCTTGATATATTTCTGCATGGGATCAACTATTCAACTAATTGATATTTGAGTCTTTTATAAACATTGCAGCTTAATTGAAGTCACACTCAATTGAACAGCTCTGGCTCTGTAAATATTTCCTACCTTTCTCCATCTTACCAATACATTATGGTCAGTACTACAAATGTATAAGCCAGGACTCAAACCTGAGCAGTTTTAAAATTGTATTTCAGCTTGGTAGAAAAATGTGTGAGTTTTTTAAAAAAGGTGTTTAAAATAATTTTTGGATTCAATTTTCTCTTAAAATCATGAGTTAACTGCACTTTTTCTTCCAGGCTATGATCTATCAAGTAAGGATTTCAAGCCCTTGCTGCTAAGTAACTCATTCCAAGGGCAGAGGTTCTTATATTGCGCTTAACTTTTGATTTGGGTTTTTTTGTGTGTTGAATAGTGCAAGTTATGTTTGAAATAACATCTGTTAGAAATTCTTATAATTAATGAAGTGCACTCGAAGTGATTAATAATAGATTAGAAACCATCTGGAGGAAAATATATTTAATGCTACATACAGAACTTAATTGCAAAAAAATATTTTTGTGTGTCAGTCTTTTGGGATTGACAGAGTTTTTCCCCTTGGGGAAAGCAGAAGTACTTCATGTTCTGTATTGTTCTGATTCAATTCTGGATGTAACAATATATGACAAATGTTATATGAATGTATTAATAAAAATAGAGATGTAATAACAGATTTTCAATATGGATAGATTGCAACTGTTGAAAGTTATAATTACCTTTGTTTGTAAGCCAAGACAGGCTTATGTGAGATCACTAGTGAAGTAAGTTTAATACTTTCACAAAAACTCAAATGTTTACAATTACACCTTTTCTTCAGCTTTATTTCAAAATGACAGGTGCTCAGTTTGGAAGCACTTCTGAATGTTAGTACATATAAAACAATGATATGATAAGATGATTAACTGTACTTCTTCATTTTCTTTATTTGAAGTGCAAAATTGCCTGCAAACCAAGCTAAAAATTTTATGTTTCAGAAGCATTTGCATCTTCTTTCTGTATTTTTCTAGAGCTTAGAAAATTCTAGGGATCTGTTACAAGTACTGGGAAAAATAAGGAAAATGTTGACTCACCAGAAAGTAAAACAATGAAATTTAATATATTCTCAGACTATATTGGTTTTGATATATTTTGTCATTTTTCTTCAATATTAAATCTAGGAGTATTAAATTGTCCTTTTTTGGGTATTAGCTACAGCTAGAGGTATTTAATGAGTGTGCTGTACTTAGAACATGCAGTGATGTTACATAAAGTCTCTTCTTGCATGTTTCTAATTATCTACCACAATTACATGAAAAGATTACTGTTTTTCCAAGAAATTCATTCTGTGCCATTTGGACGTCAAAGGCGAGCAAGCTACAGCTGATAGGGTTTGTATCCCTAATTATTCATAGATGTACAAGTTATTTTCAATGTTACCTAGGTAGCTCTTTGACTTTTATGCGGTAGCTTTTTTCTTATGTGTATCTTAATGTTTTTTAATAATAGACAAAAATAAACAGTATCATATTCCAGGTTTACAAACACATTAACTATCTATGGTGTTCAAGGAGTTCGTTTTCTGCAATTTGTGTGTATTACATTCATGATTACTTTATTTCTTTGTACTAACCATTTGTCTCCAAAGCATAGATACCTTTATCATGTTCTGATATGTGGTATTGAATTAAAAATATTTTAAGAAAAGGACACTTTCCTGAGATGACAAGTTCAATGAGTTCTGCTGTTTCCTGTTAATTCTGAAGATACTAAAGCATTGTTGTTTAATTAACATTTAAAGACACTCTGAGGAAGGAAGTAATTTTTGGTAGACCTGAAGGGTGGTTCCAACTGTCACAAGTTAATGATGTATGGCTATAATATTTTTAATGAAGTATATAATAGGGTTTTTTTTCTGTTTTGTATGTGATATAGCTTCAATGGCTTTTAGACAACTATGAAACTGCAGAGGGAGTGAGCCTTCCAAGAAGTACCCTTTACAACCATTACTTACGACATTGTCAGGAGCACAAGTTGGATCCAGTCAATGCTGCTTCCTTTGGAAAACTCATACGGTCAATCTTCATGGGACTACGGACCAGAAGACTTGGAACTAGGTTTGTGATATTGAAATAATGAATTATACTAAAAAATAAAAGTAAAAGATCCTATTGTAGTTTTATTTCTTCTGCTTTTGACAGTATATATTTTGGTAACTACACTTCAGATTTTTATCATTACAAATAAAACATAACTTGCCATTTGGAAATCACTAAGAATGCTGCTTTCCCATAACTAGATAAATTGTATTTATTTGCATTTTATTTTTCTTACTCAAGTGTAGTGCAAGTTAATATGCTGATAATATTTGTTTAAGAGAGTGAATTAATTTCCCAAAGGTAGTAAAATGACACTCATGTAAAACAAGTATCACAGGAGAGCCAGACCTGACTTGTGTATGTTATTTTCCGGTCAATGTAAATTGTAAAGTAAATGTAATGTAAATACGTAAAACTAGTATTACTGGTTTTTTAATTCTTGCTCTTTCATAAAGGGGTAACTCCAAATATCATTACTATGGGATTCGTGTCAAGCCAGACTCTCCTCTTAATAGACTACAAGAGGACATGCAATATATGGCCATGAGACAACAGCCCATGCAGCAGAAACAGAGGTAAAGTGTGAAATACAACTAATCACTATTATTTCTAGTTCATCAGGTCTTAATTTTCTTTACATGGACAAGTTGGAATTCCTGTTCAGCTTTTCTGCAGTGAAAATAAAAGTGTGCAGGATACCCAGTTGATGTCAATGATGTCAGGCACCAGTCAATGTGAAAGAATATTTACCTAGAAATTGTCATAAATCTGTAGAAAATAAACAATCATGAAATTACCTATAATATAAACAGATTCTTCTTAAATATATTGAATTCTTGTCCCACAAGCTGAATAAAAGCAGTAAGAGCTTTAATTTAAAACATTCCTGCTTTTTTTGCATTACTGTATCATTTTATGTTCACACTTCTTATCAGAGAGCTTACTTATCAGAGCATTTATTATTAAGTTGCTTGGTAATTATTTCATCTCCCTGTGAAGAATTAATGTGACAACAATGGTTTGCCTCCAAGTACATGTAAATATGTTCTCTTAGTATCTGTTCTTCCTGAGAAACCTGTGAAAGCTCAGAAGTAGTTGAAAGCAATCCACAGGGCTGTACTGGTGGTGAAAGAATGTGTGAATATGCATATTAAAAACTAGGTTAAACGAAAATTTTAGGGGAAGTAATGGGAATTAGTAAATTTCTTTGAAATTAATTTTGATTTGACTGGTGTCACTAGCCACCCATAAAGTAAAATACTTTAGGGGACTATTTTGTGTCCTTGTACACAGCTGAGATATGGAGAATACAGCTTCAAAGTTTAACTTCAAACACAAAGATCACTTTGATCTGAAATTATCTTACTGTCATTTTCAGACAGTACAGATTAGTTACAACACTAAATGGAAGCTCATGGTAAGATATATGGTCTTAACTATCTTTTGCTGAGCATAGTACAGGGACATGAGATGTCTCATAATAACATCATGTAGAAAATGCTTGTTGCAAAAACCGTGGCGTGATTTTATATTAAGGAATGATGATAGATACTTACAAAATCTCACAGCAAGCTTATTTTACACACTCAATCTCATTCACTTAGATGTTTCATTTGCTTGTATTCAAAATTACATATGTGCACCAAAACATATTCCACAATGGTCTAAGTAGAATTATTTCTGGAAAAAAATTTATGCCAGTCAGCTAAACATTGTCACATTTCTTGTCTTCTTTGTGATTCGCAATGAAAAAGTGATTTTGAAATTTTATTATATAGCTGTTAGGACTGGATATTTCTTTTTGTATTATTTGCTTGATTATTTTATTTACCACCATATGTCTTGCACAGTTCGCTTATTTTTCCTTACCTGAGTATGTTTGGCCTAAGTATCATTTTGTTAACTTTATGTCACTATGTTCCTTGATTATATCTGAACAAAATCACACATATGGCACTGTGTGCAGGTAGTGCACACTTCTCCTGTACCTGATGTTTTGCACTTGCACACATGTACTTGCACCAACATGCACCAATTCAGGCTCAATTCACACCAATCCTAAGGTCTCCTGTGGGAGTCTGTAAAGGTGTTGATGAGACGTGGGAATTGCAAGGTACCATTATGCAGAATAGGTAGCTGTTACGTGAAAAATACTGTGCCATGAGAGGCTTGATATTTAACTTCAGTGTTTCATATATGACTGTATGTCATATAGTATATATATAACAATGATATGTATATCATGGTTATCTAAGTGTATTGAAAAATTTTAGGAGGACTTACTAAGAGAGAACTAAAAGACTGTCATTTTCATGATTATGGTGATATTGCTCTTTTGTCAGCTTATTAATATTTCTAGTAGTCCTTTTTTCTCTTAAATTAGTGGTAAATTGCAGTCAGTATATATTTTTTCTGCATAGTTATACCAATTCTACCATCTCTATTAGACATATCTAATTGAGTACACACTTCTCTTCAGCAAAGCTGTAGACTGAATGTATGCCACACATCATTTTTCTTCACTCCTTTTCTTAATTTGGGAACCATGCACCTTTTGTATTTGCGTTACTTCAATATCCCAAAGTGCTCATGTTGAAGTATTTTTTATTCTCAGACAGTAATGTTTCGTCTTAAAAGTAACGAAACATTGTATCTGTATTACAAAATTATGTCAAGCTGTGTGGAAAGGGAAGGATTTGATTCTTTTTGTTATAAATGTGCTGGTGTTACAATATGTTGTTACTAAGCTAAATTCTGCCAGAAATTGGAGTACTGCTGGAGTTCCATCTTTGTGAATTCTGTAATGCATTGTTAATACTCTAGCTTCCCTTAGTGTTTCTTTCTTCTGTTATTTACAAAGTAAGAAGCTCTAAATTCTTTTGTCACTTGTCCTGAAAATTTTATTTTGAGATGGAAAAATCAAATTCTTTGTTCCATTTATGAGGAAGTAAACAGAAAGTATAATTTTGTACTTGATATTTTTGAAGGTATAAGCCTATGCAGAAAGTGGATGGAGTTGCAGATGGCTTCACAGGAAGTGGTCAACAGACAGGCACATCTGTTGAACAAACTGTAATTGCCCAAAGTCAACATCATCAACAGTTTCTAGGTATGAAAACAAGTTTTATACTGTTATATAAATAAGTAAGATGAACTTTGTTATCAAAATGAATATCAAGCCAGACATGTATAATAGTTGCTTCCAAAGTTATCGTGCCATCTCTAAAATCCTTACTCTCAACAGAACAGAAAGGCACTTAAATTACACATGAACTTTATGTAATATTTAATATGCATCATGTAAGTGTAAAAGGAAAAATAGGCTGAGATATACTTCATATTACATAAATGAAGTTGCTTTGCATAATTATAATAAATGTGCATGTTGAAATTCCTGCTGTGAAAGTTGTTTCCTTCATGTGCATTACAGTGCATTTTATTTCATTAAAGTTGGGGTAGAAGGATGGCATTGCACTACTATGCAGGTTAGCTACCCCTGGCTGTTTTGAAAGGGTGTTCTAGTGTTGTAAGTGGAAAGAGACGAACAGTTTCAACTGAAACCCTAAAGGTCATGTTTAAAAATATCCAAATTATGGATTTGTTGATCCAGTTAAGTATGTGTTCCAGTCATAGGAACAAATCATAATTTAGTTAATTGTTTATGTAAAAAGAGTCCTTGGCTATGCTGATAGTGTGCTATTAGTGTAGACTTATTTGGTTCGGATTTTCAACCACCAAATCCTTTGGCCAGATTCTGCTTTTACTAAAACCACTTGGAGCATAAGGGTAGCATTAAAATGCTTTGAATCTTCTTTTCTAGGTACCTTTCAGTGCAGTATTTTTTTCTCTTACCAGCTTGTCTCTCAGAAGCATTTGTGGCAAATAGTAAAAGCACATGTTGGCTCTACTTGGAAGTCTAGTAAATGTCAAGTAAAAATGTATATTGAGTTTATTAAGCCCCATCACAGCTGGCTTCATAGAAACACCTCAGGGATTAGTCTCTTCTGCACTGACTCTAGATATTTTCTTGCACCCAGTAATAGTCTGAGAAAGCATGTGTTAGTTTCTCAATATAGGTATACTATGTACATGATAGCATTTTAATCTCTTCAAGTATAATTTTATATTTCCTTTTTACTAAAAATTATTAATGTATTTAGTATTTTGGCATACAACAGGTATTAAGCACTTTCCTTTTGGATATTTGGATATTTGGAATTTTTTCTTTTTCATGTAATCCTTAATTTTTTTTAACCATACTGTAACTGGCATCTCTTTCATTATGTTGTCATGACAACAGATGCATCTCGAGTACTGCCAGAGTTTGGAGAAGTTGAAATATCTTCTCTGCCAGATGGTACTACCTTTGAGGACATCAAATCACTACAGAGTCTTTATCGAGAGCACTGTGAGGTATTTCCTATAAACCTTTTTTTTTTTGAAAGTTCATGACTTTTTCTGAAGGACAGTGGAGGAGAATAGTGCCAAATATATTGTGGCCATGATAGTGGCACGTGACTTTCCCTAGAATATTTTACTTATCTCATTGAAAAAAATAGCAAAAAGGATTTTCTGGAAGATACCCTTTCAGAGGGGAAAGAGTAATATGTAATAGATACAGATAATGAAATGTTGTTACATGTATGTTTTTCAGAATGTTAGACTTTAGATTGTGCAAGTAGATATTTGGTTTCATTAACATGAAATGTAAATCAGGTTAGATTATGATTGTGTTTTCTTTTACAGTAAATTTACAGTAATTTTTTTTCATATCAGAGAAACATTGAGACATTAAGTCACATTTGATACTGAACAATATGTCTTTTAGAAATAATTTTTGAAGGTGCTTCCAACATATAAGGCATTTTGAAAAGGAGTAACACGTCAAGTTTACTTTTTTATTTGCAGTAGCAGTAAATATTTCCTGTGCTTAAATTCCTCTGATATGTTTACATAGCCCATACTAGTTCCTGGAGGCTTCCATGCAAGCCTCAGGCAAGTCTCTGCGCACAACAGTTTATAGTGCTGGATAATTTATGGATATCAAAGGTATTAAAACAGATACCATTTATATCTTGAGAAATTTACAGTTTGCCTTGGTTCTACTATGTGATAAAGGAAAAGAGCTGTAGGGCTAGTTGGAGTTGGGAGTGGAAGGATTTTGGGTAAAAGACACTATGATCTCATGTTTTATTTTTTTTCAGGCAATATTGGATGTGGTTGTTAATCTTCAATTCAGCCTGATAGAAAAATTGTGGCAAACTTTCTGGCGCTATTCTCCTTCTGCTCCACCTGATGGCACTCCTGTTAATGAACCGAGGTCTGTAAATGTTTCTCTTTGTTTAATGTGTGTCTTGATAATGTAAGTGTGAAATTTAAAAAATCTTATTAGTTTGAACTTAATAGTTTTTTCTCCTATGATTATTTTCCAAAATAAATTTGTGTTATCTGGTGATTTTGTGTAGCTTGGGTGCATGCCAAAGGGCAGTCTTGAAGAAGTTGTGTCATCCATGGGGATACTTTGCATGGACAACTACAGTGAAGGTGTCTCTTCCCAGCTGAGACATCTATAGTGCCTGTATAAAAAAGTACATTTTAACATCCAAGTTTTTACTGGATGTAAATCATGTAATCATGGAAATTTTAGGTCAGAAAAGTCAAATTCAACTGTTAACCTGGTACTGCCATCTTAGCTGCTAAACCATGCCCCTAGGTGCCATAAATGCATTATCGTTTATTAATTTCATGCTTTTTTTTAACACCAGCAATCTGAGTGAAATAGAAAGTCGACTTCCTAAAGCAAAGCTGATTACTCTGTGCAAGAATGAGTCTATTCTGAAATGGATGTGTAACTGTGACCATGTGATGTACCAGGCTTTGGTGGAGATTCTCATTCCTGACGTCCTTAGACCTATTCCTAGTAAGTTCAACACCTGAAATATTTTAAGGATTTTTCTGCAAGCATGTCTGTGGTGGAGGTGTACTTGTGCCTCACAGGGCAGCTTAAAAAAAAAAAGTTTAAAAGTTACAAAATACTATGTAGAGTTTATCCGTAGTTTTATTGTGTAAGGAATTGTGCTGGGAATCCAGGAATTGTGCTTTCAGAATTCAAGGCATTCTGAAAGTTGGTAGATCTAGTTTTTAATATACAATTTCATATTAAATGTACTTCCTTCTCTATATCTGTTACATCGTCAGGTAAAAATGTTTTCCTTTTACCCTGGCACCAGGATGCCTGGTAGAAAGAAGTCCTGTGGCTCTGTGGCAATGTGCACTCTTGTCAGTCAATCCTTCCACTAAATTCAGTAGTTTTCAGTTCAAACATCACATATTAATCTTTGATTAGTCTGGAAGAGAACTGTGGTCTTTGTGATTCCATGTTTGGAGAGGTGGTTCTTTGTCCCTGACTGCTGAAATAAATTCTAGTAACTGTTAAGGCAATGAAAAATTCCTAGTCCAATTTACTACTCCAATCTACTGTTTTCCTGTCATACATTGTGCATGGAATAATAATTGTCCAGTCATACCACCAGTACCAGGAGTAGAGCTTTCTTTTCAAATTTAATTTTGCTAGAATCATTGCTCTAGCAGTGTATTTTTATGGCTGTCTTTGGTAGAAAACAAATTTATTTGAAGAAAGTTGGACTCCTTCATGAAGTATTTGTTGTCTCACATATACTGTCCTAAATATTATGAAGAAGTCATGTTAGCAACCCACTAAAACCCCCATAATTCTTATGCATTATCGTCTTCCAATTAAAAAACAGTGCTTACTTTAAAAGGTTGGATTCATTTTTTTTTAAATTAGGGTCATAAGTAGTATTGTAGGTAACAAAGCTATGTTGTCATGCTGTGAACACCTCCTGTGCTATAGTGACTTCAGCAGTAATAAGCACTTAGTAAGGATATTTGGTGATTGTGCCTTGCAACAAAATTGTGTTTACTTTTTGCTTGCCAGTGGAATAAAATCAGGCTTTAGCAAATTATGTGTAATTATGTATAATATGTATAATACAAAAAAGAAAATTGAAACTGGAAATGTATAAAATATGAAGATTTTCCATTTACAATGCGCATTTTACTTTTTTTAAAGAATGAGTAAGTTCTTTGTAGCAATTGACATAATTGATCCACCTAAATAGCAGAATAAAGGAAAAATGTTTTCTCAAACACATGCAATTATTGACAACTGTTACTTGTGTAAGTTATTTTGCATTGGTTTATGTTTAAGGTTTTACGTCTCTAATGACAATACTATTGGTGGGATTTTAGAGTAATGTAGTGTATTACAAACAATTAGGTAACAATAAAACCCCCCACAAATTTAATTGGGACATTTAATAGGTTGAATGAAAATTCTCACTTGCAAAAGCAAGTTAATTTCTGAATGAAAAAGTAGTGCAGACACAGTTTTTCATCAGACCTGCTCCTCTCCTTTTCAGTTACTTTTTCTGCAAAGGCTGACAGTCTCTAGAGGGGTGTTTAAGTGACATCATGCTGACTTCCTGGCTTGCTTCGTATGATGCCAATACAGGATTTCAAGAAAATGGGGCAAAATCAATTAATATCAATAACTAGATGCATCATGTCCTTTTCATGCTATTTCTTTCTTTCTAAAATTACCAGTCATGTTTGAATAATTAATACCTACTGTGTTTGACATTTCTGTTTTGGGGATGGTTATCAGACTGTTGGATTCAAACACATCATCTGATCCCAGGACAAATTTATCCTAAGAGACTTCGGCCTCCTTTTTGTGAGCAGTCCAGTGGTTTTCTGCTCAGAATTGCACTCACTGAGCTACTTTTGGAAGACAGCTAATGCATTTTCTTACTTTATCCTTCAGGACCAGCTAACTAAATGGCTTTCTTTAGTAGCATTCCTTTAATGATAGGCCATCCAAGTTTCTTTTTCACTGTTAAATATTAAAATCTTACGATTTTTTTAACTCCTGCTTTTGAATAAAAGCATCGCCAGTCATTACAGGAGACTGAGAAAATGGCTTAAGGATGAGTATAACAAAAATGCAGCTGGGTGAAGCAGACAAATTCATCATCCTCTGTGGGAAAATAGCAGCTTGTAGGAAAGTTTGGACTCTAGAGGAGCTGGGACTGTAAATGCTTCATTAAAGGCATGTTTATGATCTTTTTGAATAAATGGGAAGATAGCAGCAGCTTCTGCTCAAAATAGGGAAAAATATTAATTTGAAGGGAGCTTGAAGAAAGCCCCCTTATTTTTTCAAGGGTTTTTTGGGTTTTTTTAGATCTTCAGTGTTTGGGGTTTTTTTGTTAATACCTATTACTAGAGTGAAAAAAAGATTGTTGAGGAAAAAAAAAAATTTTAACCTCTGTATTAAATTTTTCAGCTGAAATATTTTGCACCCACAGAACGAGTGAAGAATTGCTGTGTATAAAACAACGAAATTTCTTTTTTTAAGAAAAGTGAAATGCTGTCTGTCAGAGTCGGGAATAAAGAGCATAATTATCTAGTGTCCTTGGCAATAGACGAGAGCTATTATATTTTAGAATGGACACCATACATCTTCACACATGGCAGAATGGACAGTAATAAATTTGGTTGTGAGTTAGTTTCTATGATGGGTGGAGAATTTATGCAAAATACACTTCCATACCATATTACACAATTCCAGAGAGACAAAAAATCAAAGCACTGGACAGACGGCAAAGTTCAATTTTGTACAAGTCAGAGGGATTTTGGTTCAGAAGTCAAGCTTTTTAGGTTTTTATGTAAATCAAACTTTCAGTAACTGCCATTGCCACATCATTTAGTGTGTGACTAGTAACACCTCATGATTTAGGCCATTTACTTTGCACCATGCTTAACATACAAAGATTCTTTGAAAGGATTCAGATGAACTTAAAAGTTCAAGGATGTAGGTACTTACATTTTCGGTAATGGCTAGTTGTGTACTTAAGGATATGAGAAAAATTCTGTATTTAATATATCTCCAAAGCTTATCAGGAATTCATGATGGTTCTATACAATACTGATGCCTGATTAGCTACTTTAACTTTTTTTATTTCTTCAGAAAATAAAATTCCTTTTATTTGTTCCTTTTTCTTTCTAGTTAAAGGCCTTTCTTAAGGCCTGAGCTGGTTTTCCATGTTTATTTTTAAGGGAGATCAGCATTGTAGTGATGCAAATAATTTTGTAACATATATATATATACTTGGGTAAAAAAGAATAATGGGAACACTAGAAGTGAAAAAGTAGTCATACTTTTCTTAAATGTTTAACTACCATTCATGCAGTATTTACATTATTACTTCCATCTTGTCTGGTAGATAAGAAAATGTGAGTAAATACATAGTCAATTAGTAAGTGCACTGAAATAATTTACAAAGCAGCACAAGTGAGCTAGGGGATTGACAGTGTTGAAGAAAAAAAGCTCATTCTTCACATGTAAGCCTTAAGGGAGAGAAAAAACTCAAAGCATAAGAGGGCTCAGCTAACACAGCTACTTTGTATGATCAAATTGTGATCAGCTAAGCATCCAAAGACATGGTGAGTTGTAAGAATTAGCAGTATGGATTCTACTGCTTATGACTGCAAGTTTAAAGACATGAGAAAAATACATCACAAAGAATACAATTTCTATTCTAGTAAGTTTACATTTCTGGTAGAAAGCTTCATTTTAAAAGATATTACTTCCTTAGGTTTTTTCCTCTTCATTTTTGTAGTTGCATTCATTCTCTAGTAGTCTTCAGAAACCTGTGTTTTTTTCTTTTTGTCTTCTACTTTTTGCAGCAGTTTGAGTGTTGTGCTGTTGTGTCAATGTGCAAGGGTTAGGCATGGGAAAGCTGGGTTTCTGTCACTCAGGAGATACGACTTTATTTTTTCCAGGTACTGTTCCTTCGGACAATACTTCCTGTCCTCCTCTTTTGAAAAATTAAAATTTCTGCTTTTAGTAATGCAGAGTACTCTAGGGGCTTCTTCAGTATCTCTCTACATCTGTCAGCCATTCAGCATTTCTGTGGCTGCCATAGAAAAGAAACAAAATGCACATAGACTTCACAGTCATTTGAATAATTTCACTTTTTGTCAGTGAAACACAATCCCATATCTTGCTTATTGATGATATCCTTAAGCAGTCCATATGAACGGAATTTATTCTTTAAAACTGAATTAAGCAGCACTATGGTATAGTTTAAGATTACTTTGAACTTATTTGAGGAAACTGCAGTGTTCCTGTAAGTGGATTTTCCCCCGACTTTTGCTTTTTAAAAAAGATGCTTAAGTAAAATGAAAAGCTGTAAGTTTGTGATGGAAACTTCCATCATGACTGCTGCAATTAGTGTTGTTCTTGTATAGGAGTGCCCCAAACAATACTGCTAAGTCACAAACTTCTTTGGAAGATTGTCTGGTGAAGAAGTCAAAACTGCTTATTAAACCAAAACTAAAATCATTATTGTGTAATCTTTATCTCAGTGAGGTATTTTGAACCTAGACTAGATTTGTCTAGTAAGTAAATGCAGCAGACCTGAAAGTTGAGTACAAGAGTTCAGAGGATGCAAAACATTTCAAGACAGGTGCACTGCTTTCTTTTCATTCTGTTTTTGTTCTCCAATTCGCAGGTGCCTTGACCCAAGCCATTCGCAATTTTGCAAAAAGCCTTGAAGGTTGGCTTTCAAATGCCATGAACAATATTCCACAGAGGATGATACAAACCAAGGTAGATAAAACTTGAAGCACTATTCTTGCAGCGGCAAACCAAGTGGGCAATAGCATCTAAAAGGAGAAGCATTTTAACTTTCATGTTAAATTTTGTGTTCAGCATCAAGTATCAAATAATGGGAGAGGAAATAATATTATTTGATCTGCTACATGGTCTGGTTCAAATATGAGGACTCATTAATATACACAATTAAAATAGTCATGACTCAATCTGTAGAATTAATCTACTGAGTGCAATATTTTAAAATAATCAATTTCTTCATAGGTTGCCGCTGTAAGTGCCTTTGCCCAGACTCTGCGAAGATACACATCTCTTAATCACCTGGCTCAAGCAGCTCGAGCTGTGCTTCAAAATACTTCTCAAATCAACCAGATGCTCAATGATCTCAACCGTGTTGATTTTGCCAATGTTCAGGTAAAATTTAGTTTTGAATAGCAGGGGATTTTTATGTGTTATTTCCTCTATGGTTTTGAATGTTACTGTCAGGCATCATTCCATCAAGAAAAGTCAAGTGCTGATATTTTGCTCATTCATATACATGGTAACTCAGTCCAAATGTGACAGCTTAATGCTTTAGAAAGGTAAGAGCTCAGAACATTACCTGTTTCCATTTACCCTCTTGAAATGCACGTATTCTTCCAACTTTAATGCAAGTGCAGAGTAAATACTTTCTTAGAATGGGTGCCATAAATCATGTCTTACTAATAGCAAAAATGATATTTTAGGATTAGATCTCTGTAGCGTATCTTCTGAATGTATTAAATGCATAGCACTGTCAGTAGAGATTGTTTCCATTATTTAAAACCCCATCCATTGGTATGTTTTTTCTATGTGCCTCTGCCTAAATTAACAAGATCTCCTGAATAGTGGATTAGATTAGTATGGTTAGAACCTATAGAGCATAAATTCATGGTTTTACTAAGCTTAATTTATCTTCATGTTTTTGCTTGTCTGAGGAAAAATACTCTTTTCCTTTTGACCAGCAAAGTGAAAGGTTTCAGATTCCTGGTAGTTCTCTGTTTCTCTTCATTATGAATGAGTGTTTTAATGTACTTGTTAGCACACTTAACAGAAATCTGGTCAAGAATTCTTGACCAGAGATACAATATATTAAGTACAGTAATATGTTGACACGGATGCAGTCTCAGAATGAGATGTTAACTTGGCACATGACAACTAATGTTTAAATGGAAATGGTTTGCAGTTAGTGAGCAGTCATTTTTTTCTCATTTTCTGAGTTAAACAGTTAGCTTTGTTTAAACTTGGTAACACTGACTAAAGTGCTGATTACTGTATGCATATTGTGTTTCTCCACTCGTGCAGTTTATGTTGTCTTTAAGTAATGTGTAATCTTTTACTCTGTAGAGTCAGCAAACAATCGTTGTTTGCATACAAAGTTTCTTTTTATAAAATGGTGAAAGAGGATTTGTCTTTAAGCTTAACTTCTTCAGAACAAAGGGAATGTTGCACTTGACTTCTCACTGCTTCTTTTATTACTTTAGTCCCCAGCATTTGACTCTTCTTCCTTCTTGAAATGAAATCCAAGAAAGAAATTACAAGATATAAGTATTTCTAGAAAAATTACAAAAGTAGAAGCCTTTTTCACAAATGCACGTGGGAAACAGGAAACTTCAGTTGTTTACTTGTTCATTCTAATTTCTTCATTTGATGTCTGTTCTTTTGTGCTACGGTTTTCCCACCTATTTGCTTTCAACAAAATTACAAGAGACATAAAATAAAAACCACTTCTTAGTCTGTCTAGTAAGTGGGTCCAGTCTCTTTCATCCATTGAAGAGCTTAACCTTTGAGCTACAATTGCGTTGTGTGCTTTGGCTTATGTACTGTCAGTTCAAGAGTTGCCATATGCTGTAACAGGAGCAGGCTTCCTGGGTGTGCCAGTGTGATGACAACATGGTTCAGAGACTTGAAACAGATTTCAAGATGACTCTTCAACAGCAGAGCACTCTGGAGCAGTGGGCTGCCTGGCTTGATAATGTAATGATGCAAGCATTGAAACCGTATGAAGGAAGACCCAGCTTTCCTAAAGCAGCACGGCAATTTCTGTTAAAATGGTCTTTCTACAGGTAGTATTTAATAGATTTTAAAACATTCTAACTATTTTATTAATTGCTGAATTGTGCATTGTACTGAAGTTGACAAATCTAATATCAAATAGTGGCTTGGTACATCATGAAAAACATGGGTGTTTTTTCAGAGAACTTCTGTTACTAACCTTGAACTCAGGGCTATCAGGAAATGACCCTTGTTTATTTTTTTAAAGGCCGTCTGAAAATGAATGCAGGTAATTTTATCTAGACTTAGAAACATATTATTAATTGTTTTGGTTATAAAAAACTATGCAGTTATTAAGTCACTGTTTTTAGTACTACTTATTAAAACATGGTGGCATCAATATTTATTAGATAAGAAAGGTAAAAGCTGGTTTTAATATATGAAAAGAACATTAAGACAAGCATTCCATGTTAGCTGCTTATTGAAACAGTTATCAGAGTAAACCTTGTTCTTTGAACCTGACTGTAGCAACTGCTTGCTGAAGATACAAAGATATAATACGAACACACAACTCTATTGTTTTTGAATTCTGATTTTAAAAGCTTTTGAAATTCTGGCAATTAAAAGCATTGCCCTGGAAAGATTGATACAACAGACACTATTTAAGTAATAGTTTCTTTAAAATCAAATAGTTTTGTTACCATTTTAGATGTTTGTGTTTCCAACAAAGTTTTTTTCAAGTTAGTTTTACAGTTGGTCAATTAGTGGTAGTTATGCATAAATCAATACCAAAACCAAACTAGTCTAGTTGTTTCTTAAGTGGTGTCCAACATTACCTTCAGAGAAAGGAGAAAAGCAAATGATTGCCTGGTTTCTTGGTCATCCCTTTAAATCAGACATTTGAGGATAATGTTGCTTCTGAGAATATTGGTTTTGAGGTGAAATGTCTGTCTACATAGATAAATGTTAAAATGGCTGTAACATACAATACATAAACATATATATATTTTTTATTTTTGAATAGCTCAATGGTGATTCGGGATTTAACCTTGCGCAGTGCTGCTAGCTTTGGCTCTTTTCATCTGATCCGCTTGCTTTACGATGAATACATGTTTTACTTAGTAGAACATCGTGTTGCTCAGGCAACAGGAGAAACACCTATTGCAGTTATGGGAGAGGTAAGATAATCTGTAAGAGACTAGATTGATAGATTTAGTGATAAATTGGAGTAAGTGTTTTTGCACATTTTTTAAGCATGTATGTAGAATGGTAGGATGTTCTGCAGTAGTACAATAGACAGTTACAAACATACAGTGGTTTCAAATTTGTTTCACTAGTTCATTGTAACTAAAATCACATTGAATTCTTAAAATAAATTATTTCTAAATGAACTTGCTCTTTTAGGAATTTGCGCACAGATTAATGTACATAGATTGAAGAATGTTGATCAACCTACAACCATTTTTCTGCTTTTTGAGACCTGAATATTTTATGTGAAAAGAAAAAAGAGCATAGTAATAGGAAAATGTTTACATGCATTTGCACACATAACTCCCGCACAAAATGTATACCCTCTTTGACATAAGAAGGCTGGTTTACATGCAGAATTTTGGCTTGTACAGACATACATAGAGGTTTGGCAGTGCAGACATACATAGAGGTTTGCAACACATTTGATTTTCATACAGTTGTTTTAAGACTATTGGTTTAAAAAGTAGATCTAGAGTCTCGATTCATAAGTATTTTTTAATACTCAGCTGTGGCATCTGCAAGACAAAGTTTCTCTTATCCCTCTTCTTTTCAGTACTTCATCTGTCCTTTTATTTTGAGTGAGAGAGTAAGGAAAGCATGAACAGTTCCCAAAGAATAATGCCTTCAAAGGTGCTGGAAAATGGATATATTTGAAAATATGCTACATCTTAATAGGACAGATTTGTTACATTTTTACACTTGCAAGTCACTCTATCATGTTCTGTGTTACCTATAAATTGCAGGTAATTTTGCTAGTTGAGTTGTCATTCTTCCCACAAGGCTTATATTGATAGGCTTATTAAATATTATAAAGCGAATATATACTTTCAAAAGAAGTTGGAAAATGTTTCAGCTTGCTTTGTCAAATTATTTTGTATCATGTGTCATGACACGTCTCAGAAAAATTAAATGTTTCTACTTAGTAGAAGGACAGAGAACCACCATACATGCTCTTACATTTCTTGCCTTACATTTGCAGAAAGTACCACACAAGTATGCAGTTACTACATTCTTGTTGTCTCAGCTGATTTTATATGTTAGACATAAATGTAGCATAGGGCCTTCTAAAAAGTTTACAAGACTGAAGATGGAAATACTATGAGGAAGTAAGTATTGCAGAATTTTTGGAGGTGAGGGGCAAAATAGAAATAATGCACGAAATGCATGTCTTCTTATGTCTCTGTGTACAAAACGGCTGAAATAAAACGAGGAAGATTACAGTCCAGCAAGCACTGTAAAACAGTATAACTGGTTGCAACTGAGAAAAGCATTCTCATACTTCTCCCTTCCTCTTCTTCAACCATTGGACACAGGTATTGGCAAAGTTCTTCTGGAAGAGACTGGTATCTGGTATCATCATTTATGGGTAGAAATGTATCTATCTAAACAATGTGCTTTTCTTTTGAAATCCATTGGTGGCATTTTGTTCTTCCAAATTTCACACAAGAGAAGTGGAGGAAGGAAAGGGAAGAATGTTTCTAACTGACATGAAGTTTCTTTTAAAAGGTCTGGATTTTGATGTAAATCAGTTATCAGGTTATAAACCCTTTCTCAGCAGTGCCTTTCATCTGCCTTACAGGTAGATTGACAACACTGTGACATACTTCATTTTTTTCCAGCACAATTAAAATGGTGCCTGGGAGATTTTAAAGACAGTTTTTTTGTTATAATATTGGCAGTTCAGAATGAATATCCATTATAATGTATGGCTTTACAAAACACAAAAATAGCTCACTTCAAACAACAAAGGCCCTGAGGAAGCAATCTTTAAAAAAGGTTGTACTTCTCCATTATAATTTTTGAGGGTTTACTTAGTGATAATTGTCTTAATAAGCACAAGACTGAAATGGAATGGGAAATTGCTCTGCAATGGATGTGGCTGCAGCTAAGATTATACAGTTGAATGAATGCAACCATCAAAACAGTGGAGCACAGATTTCCTACATCATAGATATTGTAAGTCCATATTTGCTTAAGATTGTGTCCATTTTTTTTTATTGTTTATTTTGCAGTTTGGTGATTTAAATGCTGTGTCCCCTGGAAATATGGATAAAGGTAAGCATTTTAGTATCTTCAGGGTATAATTCTGTGTAGAGCTAATGTGTCTCTGAGCAAAATAAATCCTTATGTTTTAAAAACACAGTCAAACAGAATTTATAGAGCTGTATCATCCTTTAAACTGCATGTATATACTCTGTGGATACATTGATATAATACAATAGCTATGTATGTAATATGCTACATATAATAATGCTGGAATATTGTAGGTTTGTTTTACAATAAGAATATTTTAAAGATATTTATTGTTGTTACAAAGAAATACTCCAATTTTTATGCAAGTTTTCTTATATCTAATAGGATGGAGGAGGGTACCAGCTGTGGAAAGAAAGACGAGTATGCTTATGTATGTTTAACTGTAGTGAATGTTTTGCTAACTCAAGAAGCAGAACTGTATGCAAGTAGTCAGGGAGAAATTAGTTCTTTATATTCTCTTCATGCCCATTTTGACATGCATTCTTATACTGACTATTTGAATGATTTGGGGTGGTTTGACCTAAGAACACTCAGCTAGTGAGTATAAAAATGTTTGTCAAAATTTGGGGTCAAGTGACCACAACTCCCCTCGCCTCAGTTTCCCAATCTATACCTAAAATTAACAGCTCTTGTTCGTTGTGTTTTGGAAATGAGGCATTTCCAAATATGAGGTTAACATTGTTTGTTAGACCTTTTGAGATTGCAGTTGTTTTTCCAAAAAGTATGTAGCTCAAGTGATCAAACCTGAATCTGTTTATCTATTTGAGATAATAGTTGACTTTTTCCATTAAAACTTTAATTTTCAGTTTGTGCTTTATCAGAGTGCTCCCCTGCATTTAAACTATTACTTACAAAATAAAGAGCCTTGTATTAGAAACTTCTCGCTTTGTCATAGTTACATGCTGGTTTGTTTGTGCAGATGAGGGCAGCGAAGTTGAAAGTGAAATAGATGAAGAGCTGGATGAAAGTGGAGAGCCACAAGCCAAGAGGGAGAAAACTGAGCTGAACCAGGCATTCCAGGTGGGCTGCATGCAGCCAGTGCTTGAGAGTGGAGTACAACAGAACCTCCTGAACCCAGTTCATAATGAGCACATTGTTGCAACTACTCAGACTATCAGACAATGCAGTGCTACTGGAAATACATATACTGCAGTCTAATGTGAAACTTCCCCTGGCCTCCAACACATGCCCCATTGCATTTTAGCTGTTTAGGTTTACTATGAAAAACAAAAAAAAAAAAAAAAAGAGAATAAGTCTGAAGGTTGACTGTTGTCAAATGTAACTGTTCTGATCATTATTTTGTTGGAGTTGTTAAATGGAATGGGTATATGTATTTTGCCAGGTCTGTTTAGAAACAAAAGAATTTTTGTAAACAAAATCATTTTACATTGGCCGCTCAATATGAAGAGGTTTCTTTGTATCAAATGCAAGGAAGATTTTTGCAAAGTTTAATGTTAATGTTTTGTCCTCTTACAATAATTTAATTTTTTCATAGTTTAAAAAATATTTTAATGTTAATTATTAGTTATTATGCTGATTTCATATAGATAGGTTTTTAATTAGATGCACTTCTGTGAAATATCAAAAGAACTATTTTCTTTGATTTACACTGGAGGCATACTTATTTGACAGCAGATGTATCAAATTTGTTATAAAAGGTGCTTTTCATCGTACTACGAGAAGACACTATTTTGATAAAATTGTGAGTATTCAGGGGGATTTTTTTGTAATAATGCTGGAGGGTTGAGAAGATCTCCTAGTTTCTTCCTGTGAGGAAGAAACTGTTTAAATGACAGAATTGTATCAGAATGTGGTAATCTGTATGGCATAAATGTACCTAATTATCTGAACATGATGTAAACAATGCAAGCTTCATTTAAAATCAACAGTTTCAGATATTATTTGCATACTAGTTCCTCTGTTTTGAAGACTACTGATTCTATATGTGATGCCACTGGACAGATGCTTTTGATTATTCAGTGGCACTGTAGTTGTTAGAAACTGAAGCTAAAAAAGAAGTGACTTGATTATTGTTAATTTTAAGTGTATGTGCTACTTATGCTGAACTGGACATACAGGAAAACATTCCATTTGGATGACTTTCTTCTATTCCAGGTCTTTTCCTACTAGTGGTTCAATCTGCTGCTCTTAGAAAAGATGATTTATAGAATGCAAGGAATGTAGCAACCTGCATCATTTTCCTTTCAAAAACATTTCCTTGTTGTTAAAGTGGATTTAAATTTTTACAAAAATTAGACAAGGCAGTGTAACTGGCACACCTCACTTGTACTTATTCCCAATTGTGTAGAATTTGAATAGGTGGCTAGATGGACCATTGCCATTTAAGAATGTACATCAGGGATCATTGTACCTCGGCTATTACATGGTGCCTTAAACAGAACTGAAGCTAAGACTTAGTACTTTTTGTTATTCTTAACTCTTAAATTAATTCAACAAGGTGTGCCTGTCATTTTCAAATTCCCTAAGAAGTAAGGACAGGTTACACAGCCTTCAAAAGAATAAAAGGATTTTTTTATTATTAAATGATTTTAATATCCCTCTTAGAATGACAATAGACCTATTTTTTCTCGTTTCTAGCTGGATTTCACTTTAATAGAAATAAAATTTGCTTGGGAATTTGGAAAGCAAAACTAGCTTTAATACCAACTTCAAATGTCAAAATAGATTGACCATAGTCCCAAGCATGATTATATATTTTCTAAACCCTTGCCTACTTATAATTTTAAAAACTAAAAAGAAATAAATGAGCAGGTACATAATGCAGTGCATGTTTTCAATTTCTATATTTTGTGGTGTATCAGCCAGATAGTACATTTTAATGGTTAAATAATATCAGTTTATAGAGACCATATTAATTGACATTAAAGAACTCAAGTTTTTTCTTCACAAACGTTTCATTATGCAGACACACGAAGGAAATTAAGAAAAAAAAAGCCAAAAAGTGAATGAGAACACAAAAATATCAACTTTACAGGAAAGACTGTTTAAAATAATTAGGATTCTTTTATTCTGGTTTATCTAGTGTGTCTGAAAATGACTTTGAAGTCATATATACCAAATGGGAGAAGAGCATATAAAATGGAAATATATTTATAGCAAACAGGTTTGTTGCTAGAGTTTACATATGCTCCAAATACACCTGCACATAAACTAAAATGTCCTAACATTATTGGTGCATAAAAATAAATTATAATTCCTTTGCAGAATTGTGAACCTATCCAGCTCATTCTGTGTAGGCATAATTCCTGCTAATGTCAGTAGATGGCTTTTGCCTCAGTAAAAAGTAAAAGTGAGGTTTATTCATTATTTCTTAACTCATAAATGCACTGAATCTCATTATAGATTTTGTTGTCACATATATCGCTCAGTGTGTCCTGATTTTTCCTTCGAAATCAGCACATCTGTACCCTTCACCAAAAATGCTAAAACTAAGCTGTGATAAATATTTACTCCCCTTCATTGTGCATTATAAGATGTTTACAAGTAAAATAAAGTGAAATAATTCAACATTTTTTTCATTTTCAGCTTTTTTTTAATACTGTAGTAGTTGTTTTAATTTTTGTGTTCATTTGTGTTTTCGTATTCTTATTATTTGGTTTAATGTTGAATTTGTTGTTGATGAGAAAAAAGTACAATTGTAAAAGGTAAAACTAGATTGGTAAATATGATGGGACTTGAGTATCTTTCATTATTTAGCTCTCCACTCCACTCAGTTGTTAATTATCATAAAGTGAAAAACAAAAACTGAACAAAAATCTGAATACAAAAAATTGAATGTATTTCATAGTTTCTAAAAGCAATGAATTATCAAGAAAAATTGGAACTTTCACAGGTTCAGAAAACTGACTGGAGTCTCTATTCTTACGCTTGAATTCTAAAGATTTTACCAGATTTTTTAGAGCAACTATCTTACTGTGTTGTAAACTTACAGATTTGGGGGTCTTTTGTTTTGTTTTTACTGACATTTCAGTCAAACACTTAGATAAAACATTTTGCACACTCTTGCTGTTTAAAAGCTGGGTTTTAGTGATCACTGAAGGAGAGAGAGACGAGTACCTCAGTGTGTATTCTGTGATGTGTCGCGTGCGGCTGCATCGCCACACCAGCTCTGAACTCTGCCCTCAGTGCTAGGGAGAGCTGTAGCGTGTGTCCACAGGGTAGGCATTATGAGAGTTGACATGATTTGTGTGTTTTATCTAATCTTGAAATGGAATCCAGAATAATTATTTTAGAGGCATTTCCCCCATTAGCACAAAATAGCACAGTGAACAGTGTTGGGGAAGAGGTCTTGTTGAGCTACCTTTTCAAAGCACAGGGCCCAATTTTCAAAAGTTTTACATTTGTTAAAGTGTTTTGTTACATTTGCATCTTTCTTGTGGTAAATCAGTTTTAAAACATATTTTTTCTTTTTTTCAGTTTTTTTCGCTTGTACTGTAGCATGCTCTAAGCACCTTCATTTTTAAAAAGTTTCATAAAATTTGGAAAACAGATGTTAAATTATTTGCCTGTAAAATAATTATTTACAGCATTACTGCCTTTAGTTCAAAAAAAATAATGTTCTGTCATTCAGGAATGCATAGGTCTATATACAAATTTCATTTAAAGCGAGGTATTTTTAAATATCTGAAACACATTTTGTTTTATCTTGTTTTCCCTAGGAGAAATTATCTGATATCTTTATCATTCTCACCAGTTGACATCTGCACTGTTTAGGAAAAAATCCATGTTAGAGATGCACTGCAAACCAATTTAATTCACAATGCTTTTATGAAAGAAAACCAACCACTCATAGCCATAAATGTGCTAACAAAAACCCTAGATTTATTAGTAATATAAGTGTAAAACAATAATTTCAGAGTTTAAAATACAAATTTGAGAGAGCGAGATGAATTTCTGAAAATTGGGCCCTTGTCACACTAACAGGACATGCTCTTTGTATACAGTTTAAAGCAAATTGATACATGGAACTCTAGTATCTCTGCTAATTTGTTTGGTGATTTAACACTGACAAAAAAAACTGGAATAGAAGCATAAACACACAGTGCTTAGTTCTAGTATTAGGAAATTAATTTGATATAATGCCTTGCATTAACCCTTTGAGCATTGTAAGTAACATGATGGGAACAAAGATTTTTAGATAATTTACCTAGTCCACTGAGCATATACTTTGAAATAGCTTATAGTGTTGTAAATGTTTTTTTAACTATGTCTAAAGTAAATACTTGCATACAATATGGGGATGTTTTTTATTAATAGGGAGCTCTGTAGATGTAGGCAAAATATTCATTGCCATTGATATGTACTGTGTAATATAAAACAGTACTTCAGCTCCCTGGTTTTCATAACTGCATAGATATACAAAGAAAATCAAACATGATTCTACAGATAGGAAGTTGTCTACTTTAAGATGCCTGTAGAAGATAAAGGTTTAGAAAATATATTCAGCTATTTTGAAAATTTCCTGAGATAGATTAGTATTGGAATACTCTGGTACTGTAAAAGAGAAATCTTTAGGATTAAAAGAACGTTTAGTAATAATAAATTTTGCAGAATATTTGATGTGTTTCATTGAAATTTTTGGCAGTGTTTGTGAGAAATAGAAACAAAAAGTGCACAATTATGTTAATATTCCTTTTAAAACTCAGTCACTGCAATAATGACTAGCTGGAAGATGAAGGTATTTTATTAGATTTCACATACAAGGGTGCAGTTTGGATGGCCCTTATTGAATGTCAGAATTTTAAAAGCGACCTAGAAATTGCACGAGCAAATATTTTTAAAAGCCCCTTTGTTCTTACAATTACTGCTTACAGGAATGAGGGAACAAGTGTAGTAGCAAGCAAAGATTCTTCTAACTTAGAGATACTGATGCCACCTTACTAAGAGAGAATACCGTACATTTTCTACTGGTTTCTTGCAATATCAGTCAGCAAACACTAAAGCAGCTGTACTTCTTTAAGTCTAGCTGAGGGCAAAGAAAAAGGGTATAATTTGAAGTTATTTAAGGGAATTACGTCAGTAGTACAGTACAAGTAAGTTGTAAACATTTTAGTCAGTTAATGCAAATTAATGCATAATTAATTAACATAAATGCAATACTCAAAGGGTTTTAATTTAACAACTTTTTTTATTCATAATTTACTGTAAATGCTTCTGAGTTTGCATGCCTTGATCATTGCTGCTAGTGATTTTATGTGCCAGTAGACCTGAGTTTAATTTTCCAGTTTAACTAAGAAATAGTAAAAGCCACTTACAAAGTGACTGCCTAGTGTTTGTTTGAAGTAAAATATGCCTTAGTTTGAAAACGATCATTTTAATTCTTGTTTTATTTTGATTTTTTTTTCTCCTTTTCCCATTGAAAAAAAAAAAAAAATTGGCATTTTGGGATTGGAAGCCCTGAGTAGTTATATATTTGGAGATTGCTCATTAAGGCTGAAATTCACTGTAGAAAACAAGGCCCAGAAAAAGCCTGTAGGCATCAAATGAGCCTCACTTAACACTAATTCAGGAAGATGTTCTTTGTATGTTCTTAAGCACTTTTTTGGTTATGGTGCAAACATCTTACAGGAATTTTCAGTTCTAGATTCATTTTACTCTGAAATATCTTTTTAGGAGGAATTTAGACTTGAGAGGACCAACCTTGAATGAATTGGTTTTAACAGGAACTCAGTTCAATTCTTTTTAACTCACTGATACCAGCAAAAGCTTTTTACACAAAGAGTAGTTAATGGGTTCCCCAAATAAAGTTTCCTTCCATACAATATTAAAGTGACTGCCTTGTATTTAAACATTAAATACCCATCTTAAAGTAATCCAGTTAAGCAATTTAAAATATGTTGGGAAAATATCACTTTGTACCAAAGCAAGTTGCCCATTTCCACTCATACCCACTGAAAATTTGGATTTACAGTTAATAACCAATGAGGCTGTTAAAGAAACTTCGAGTGCCTTTCAAAAACTTGGAAAATTGTGCCTGAGGTGGTAAACTTTAATTAGGTTAATTCTAGAGCTACCAATCAGTAATTTTATCATCACTCAGGGCTTTCTTACCTTCTAGGAAACTTCCCTTGTTGCATTTATTTTATACTGTGTTTTTTTTAAGTGCCATCATTTAAATTTCACTTAGTAAGTGGCAGATTACATTATCCAGTCCCACAGCACAGAAACATCATAACACTAGGACATATTCAAACACTTATTTTCCAGTTGACTGAATATATTATGTAAATGAGGTAAGCAACTTTTTGTAGATTGTATGTGTGAGATAATGTAATGTTCTTTTCCAGTTTTTGGGCTACGGTTGAATATACTTTTTAATTATTTAAAGAAGACATCTTTACAGAATAACGTGATGGTTTTTTTTGTATAATGTATTTGATTTTGTAAATACGTATTTCCTGATGTGATTTTTGTGACAAATGCTAAATCTTTTAGTATATAATGTCCTCTCAGAACTGGCAGGAGCTAAATAATAGTTTGTTGGCAATTTGTATTGTGTACTGTACAATAACTGGGGACCTTTTATAATTATAAAAATATATATTAACTTTTAGTGTGTTGTATAAAAAAATGACTGGAACATACTAAAGACAGTAGGATTTTTCTGAATATTTCAGACTTGAACTCAGGCTAGCTTTCTTGTGTTTTTCAAAACAAAATTGTGTCTTGTCTTTTAAAATCAATAAATTTGTTTTCTTGTTACAAACATATCTGAATGGCTTCAGTTTTTATATAGCTAAATATTTTGGACTGTTGTGCTGTTGATTTTGAGAGAAAAGTTACTGCACTTACACCTCTGAAGTAAGACCACATTGTTTTTTATTTAACAACAACACAACTAAGTAACAAGTGCATCTCAGATGATGAATACCCAAGTCTTTTGAATCACAGAACCACTAGGGTTGGAAGGAACATCTGAAGATCACCTAATCCAGCCCACCCTGCCAAGGCAGGGTCACCTAGGAAGTGTCAGTTCAACTCACTTGCTGTCATATTCCCAGTAAATAGAGACTAATTTCCCATTACAGATTTATGTGGTTAACAGCTAGCAGTGAGAGGCATGCAGACTTTGGTGTCCAGGAATTAGTGGTGTCAGTTTGGAACCAGAAGAACCTACTTCTGCAATTTTTGCTATAAATATTCTGCAATATGCTAATGTGTAAAATGTTTTGACAATTTTACAAAACATAATTGAAGGCCTAATCTTACTGGATCACCTATTCTGCTGGTCTCTAGTGTGTGTTGCAGGCACCATGTATGTTTCGCATTATATATCATATAAAGAAATGCTGAATTTTATTTTAATGGAGAGGAACCACCAAGTAACAGAAGCCAGAACATCAAAATAACAATTGGATACCAAGATTAAAATAGGTATTTCACACAAAACCATGGTACAGGTAGAAGAGTTGTACCCTAAAGCTTACTTTTCTCAGGATGTTCAGCCATAAATTATGATCCATTCATTGCCTATTATTTAATTTCAAATAAAGACCAAAAGCTTAGTGTAGTACAATATTGGTCCCTGCATTGCATCTTACCTTACAAAACTACAACTACACCAGTGACTGTTGCAACTAAAGAGTCATGGAATTGTCAAGGTTGGAAAAGACCGTCAAGAACACTCAGTCCAACAGTCCACTCAAAACTACCCGTGTCACCCATAAACCACCAAACTACATTACCAGACCCAGATGCCTCTTGACCACCTCCAGGGATAGTCACTCCACCACCTCTGTGGGGAAACTGTTCCAATCTGACACCCCTAACAGTGAAAAAAATTCCTAATATCTGAGTACGCCCTGTCTCATCTTAAGGTTATTTCCTCTTGTCCTCCTACTGTGAGCACAGCGGAAGAGATCAGTCCTCACCTCACTGCAGCCTCCTTTCAGGCAGTAGTAGAGAGCAATGAGGGGCACCCTGAGCTTCCTCAAGACTAAACAAACCCAGCTCTCTCAAGTGTTCCTCATATGACACGTTCTAAAGCTTTCATGAGCTGTGTTGCCCTTCTCTGGACAGGCTCCAGGAACTCAGTGTCTGTTTTAGAGTGAGGGGCCCAGAGCTGACACAGGATTTGAGGTGTGTTCTCCCCAGTGCTGAGTACAGGGGGACAATCCCTGCCCTGCTCCTGCTGGCCACACTATTGCTGGGACAGGCCAGGATGCCATTGGCCTCCTTGGCCACCTGGGCACTGCTGGCTCCTGTTCAGCTGCTGTCACAGCACCCCCAGGTCCTTTTCCTGTGGGCAGCTTTGCAGCCACTCTGCCCCAGCCTGTGGCACTGCCTGGGGCTGCTGTGACCCAAGGGCAGGACCCAGCACTGGCCTTGTTGAGCCTCACACCACTGGCCCTGGGCCATGATCCAGCCTGCCCAGATCCCTCTGCAGAGCCTTCCTGCCCTCCAGCAGTTCAACACTCCCATCCAGTGTGGAGTCATCTGCAAACTGACTGAGGGGACACTCAATTGCACCACCCAGATAATTGATAGAGATGTTAAACATGACATCCCCAAAAAGAGCCCTGGGAAGCACCATTGGTGACTGGCCAACAACTTGATTTAGTTCCATTCACCACCACTCTCTGGGCCTGGCCATCCTGGCAGATTTTTACCCATCCAAGAGTCCACTCATCAAAGCCACAAGCTGCTTTTCTATGAGGATTCTGCGGGAGATGGTGTCAAATGCTTTACTGAAGTCTAGATAGACAACACCCACAGCCTTACTGTCATCTACTAGCAGATCACTTTGTCATAGAGGGAGATCAGGCTGGTCAAGCAGGACCTGCCCTTTGTAAATCCATGTTTGCTGGGTTGTCGTGTGTGTGCCATGTAATAGGCTTCATGGATCTCTTCCATAGCCTTGCCCAGAACTGAGGCAAGACTGACAGTGACAGCCTTGTAGTTCCCACTCTTCTTAGAGATGGGCATTACATTTGCTAATTTCCAGGCTCCTGGAACAGTAACCAAGACTGCTGGTAGATGATTGAGAGTGGTTTGGCAAGTTGCTTTACCAGTTGCCTCAATCTGGGGTGGATCTCACTGGAGCCCATAGACTTGTGAGTGCCCAACTGGCACAGCAGGTCACTAACTATTTCCTCCTGGATTACGGGGGCTTCACTATCTTCCTATCCAATTTCCAGCTCTGGTAATTCCTTGAGCTGGGTATCCCAAGGACAAGTGAGAATGATATTAAAGACCAAGGCAAAGAAGGCATTAAGTACCTCTGCCTTTTCCTCATGCCCTGTCACTCACTACACTACTCTCTGCATTCCACAAATGGTAAGACACTCCTCGTTTTGCTATCACTGTATTTATACAAGCTTTTTTTGCTATCTTAAACTGCTGTGGCCAAATAAATTTCAAGTAGGGCTTTGGCCCCCTCTAATCTTCTCCCTATATGATCTTGCAACATCCTTACAGTCCTCAGAAGTTATTTGACCCTCATTCCAGCGGTGATAGATTCTCTTTTTTTGCCCCCAAGTTCTCTTTAGCCAAGCTGGTCTTTTTTTCCTGATGACTTGTGTTTCTAGACAAGGGGCTAGCCTGATCCTGAATATTTAATAATTCCTTTTTAAAGCATATCCAGCCTTCCTATGCTTCTTTGTCTTTCAGGACTGACTCCAAAGAGACTCTGTCAATCAATGTCCTAAACAGGCCTAGTCTGCTAGATGGAAGTCCAAGATGGAAGTTCTGCTGATGCCCCTCCTTACTCCACCCAGCAGTGAAAACTCTAATATTTCATGGTCTTTCTGCCCAAGACAGCCACCAACCACTGCATCACCCACTAGTCCTTTGCTCATTGTCATGGTTTAGGCCCAGCCTGCAGCTAAGTCCCAGGCAGCCCCTTGCTCACTCCCTAACCAGAGGGATCTAGGAGACTATCAGAAGGGTGACTGCCAGAAAACTTGTGGGCTGAGATAAAGACAGTTTAATAGCAAAAGCAAAAGCCATGCACACAATCCAAGCAAAACCACTTACATTCTAAACAAGATGCTCTATGGTCTGGAATATCCCCTTGGTCAGTTTGGGTCACCTGTCCTGGCTCTGTCTCCTCCCAACTCCCCAAAGGAGCCCCAGTCCCCTCACCAGTGTGGCCATACCAAAGCAGAAAAGGCCTTGGCTCTGTGCAAGCCCTGCTCAGCAATAACAAAAACATCTCTGTATTATCAACCCTGTGTTCAGCACAAATCCAAAACACAGCCCCATGCCAGCCACTGAGGGGAAAATTAACTCTATCCCTGCCAAAATGAGCACATACACATAAAACCCCAGGTCTACTAGGGCATCTCTTCTGATAGGCTCTTTCACCAGCTGTGTCAAGAAGTTACCTTACACACACACCAAGAACCCCCTGGTCTGCTTCCTCTCTGCTGTGTTCTATTCCTAGCAGACAGTTGGCAAGCTGAAGTCATATACACATAAAAGGGCCACCACGAGACTTCTGCCAGCCACTTGAAGAACGCCTCATCTGCCTGTTCATCCTGTTGGGTGGTCTTTGACAGACTCCCACCATGACATTCACCCTGCTGATCTTCCTTCATCTTACCATAGCCCTCAACTTTGTCATCTTCATCATAACCATCAACTTCAACACAATCAAATCACTCCCTAAGTGACCCCATGCTATTCTATGTTTACAGAATACTCTAATTGGTTTGCTAATTCAGACAAGGTTTCATTTTCTAGCAGGTGCCTCACTGAAGCTAAATAGGTTTTCTCTGACACGTACATGGGAAAACAATCTGTAGAGGAATACTGTCCCTAGAGGGATCACACACCAACCAACTCTTGATATAGCCAGCAGCCTACATTGCTCAGCTCTTTTCCACTGACTGTGCTACCAGGAAGACTCTGCAAAATTCAACCTCTGTTGCTGTTCATATAAATTGAACTGATTTTATTATGGAAGTTCCAATCACAGTAACATAGGTCTACAGATCCAGATCTCTAAGCATGAAGTAAAGGTAAAATGTAGCAGAAACTTGAAAATACTGAGTATTGTAAGAAAACAGAAGTGCAAGAAAGGTAATATATTATTTGTATTACTTCTGTAAGGTAATTTTCTGCACAATGTTATTGTCAAATAAGTAAGACACATTCTACATTGAGTTATTTAAAGTGTATTTAATTTGACTTCCTTAAAGCATTCATTTTAATTATGTAAAATCGTATAGAGCCAGTGTGCATCAGTTGTTTAATTCCGTATCAAGGTCTATGCCAAAAACCACATGAAATATAAGCCAGTTATTTTTCTACAAAAGTGTCTGACCAAGGCAAGGAAGAAGAAGAAGAAACCATTATCTATTTTTGACACTGTTAACAATATGCCAGAGAGAGTTTTTATTCTGACTTGGTTCTGCTGGTCTCATTCAAAGTTTTGCTAAATTACATTGTACATGTACTTCCCCAATACATTAATTAACCTAACATGTAGGACTTTCCTGTTCAAAAACCAAAACAACCCCTTCTTGACTGAAATATGCTACTGCTGACCTTTTATTCTAAATGTTTTACAAGCAGAACTGTTCTAGTAAGAGTAATTCTATGTACAGGCATTTGCCATGGGCACACTGTACACGAGATCTGCTGCTGCTTTTATGATCGGAGCTCATGGCAGATATAGTTGGTCAGTACATATTTAGTAACCTACTTGTTAGTAAAACAGACATATTTTCAGAGATCTAGATGGAAGAGATACTAAAAAACTGCTGTCTCAATGCTCTGCAGCTGGATGTTACCTTTCCCTGCAATATATGGTGTCCTGGCAGAGTGTGCCAGAAACAGCTGAAAAAGCTGCAATAACAACATGTTGAAGCCAGGATCACGAATTGTGTTGTTGCAATACAGGCATTGAATTTACTGGTCCATGTGAGTGACAAGTTGCTCAGAACAGTAGCAATCATTTCATCAGTTTATTTCCCTCGTCTTCAGTGGTTTCCAATGCCAAAGAAAAAATTAGACTTCCCTTCTTCTTCCAGTTTCACTCAAGAAAATCAAAGACCCAAAATCAAAAGGTGCAATAATTAAAATGGGACAGCCCTAATCATCACCACATAAATGACAGCATTCCCTTTCTGTGAACTTCTTGGTGGACTATTCCATGAGTCTTTAGGAAGCATAATTCTTCTACCTGCACACTTTACCCCCATCCACTTATTACAGCAAATTCAAATCCATGCTTTACTACACCAACAAGTAAACAAGAAAAGCCTTGGTTTTGGACGTTTCTGCTGACAAACTTGCTAGAATAACTAACAATATCAATGCTGAATAATGTACCCCAATCAAGCTTTTTTGGTCTTTTTCACACTAAAGAGAATTTAATTGACTTAATTTCTTTAAAGTGTGGGTGGAGTTTTATTTTTGTTAAAAATAAAACAGGGGTCAAATAGCTAATCCATTATAGACAAATTCTGTTGTGGTGCCTGAAGAGGAAAGAACTGGTCTCATTTAACACCACCAGATCTGATGACTTTAAACCCACTAAGCAGGATTGTAACTGCAGTTGCTCTCAACTTTAAAAGCAATGGGGCTCCACAGAGGCAACAGTCCAGCTGGGAAAGACTGTGACAAACTCAATTCTGTGTTACAGCACAGGGTATGCCTGTGGAACAAATGCTGGTTGATCTTTTCTAGCCTTCAATGTCAAAGCAGCAGCTCAGCAATAATGTTTAATAGAAGATATTGTTGCACCTACAGACTTATATTTAGTTTTAAGTATAAAATACTTGATTTAGCAAAAGATACTGAAAATCTAGCATTTATAGCATTAGTGATGAGCTCATCAGTAGCATTAATTTGATACTATGGATATTGCTGACTTTGTTGATGATCAATGAAAGACAAAACTGAATTAAAAACTACTTTCCTATTACTTCTACAGATCAGTTTTGAAAGCAAAATCGTGCACACACAAGAAAGCATTCACAACAAGGTAGCAGTTTCAGGAGAGCAACACCTTGTATAGTGTTTACAGTCAAATTTTGATGGAATTCACTATATGAGGGATATGGTAGGGACTGTTTGAGCAATAACCCTTGAAGTTATTTCTTCACATTCTTGAATAACACCATAGTTTAAAGAGACTGATGAAAATCTGGATAGGAAAATGATTGCAAATTACAAAGGCAGAACAGAAATTTACTATCACTTGGGTTGTGGCTTTTTTTTTTTTTTTTTTTTCTAATTCACCTAACAATTCAACATGTGCATTAAAGGCTAAAAAGAAAGATCAAAATTTCCTGTCTTCAGTAGTCCAAGTTCCCATTAGCTATTGTTCTTCAAACTTTTAGGAATACAGGTGGGTTTTTTCAGACACATTTTCCTCTTATTTAGTTTGATAATTAAAACTAATTTACGCCTTCAGAAAACACATCTACCCAGTATATGTTTGATAAAGGGCTGCAATACAGGAATTATCTCAGATCTCTTGCCTGCATGTCCCAGTTCCCCACTTCCTTCCTCAAAAACACATATATTTGGTTCAGGAAGCAAGTTTGCTACCTTACAGTCACTCTTGCAGCTAAAAATTAATGTACTGGAGCCACAGGCATATAGCTGTTCAGTGGTTCAGTGGTGATGCCTGAAGCTGGAACCAAGGCTGCCAGCTGAAGCTGAGGCAGTAAAAGCAGCAATGGCCATTGCCTGAAGTTGGCCTCTTCTGTGGGACACCGTTTATCTTGTACACGCAGGAGAAGCTGCTGAGGAGGAGGTGATCAGTGTCTCACTTCTACTAAGTTGAGGTAGTCATCCAGTAAAGATCCTGGTAAAAAAAAGACTCTCTTCTGTCTCCTTGTATGTGTAAAAAAACTTACCCCTCCAAACTAGCCTTGCCACTATCTTTTTCAGAGCATTGTGAGCAACAACAACATCTTGCCTGTTGCTCCATTTTATTACTGACGTGTCATCAGGTTCTCACATCTAGGAGAGATAAAATCTACCTGCAAGTCCCTTTTCTGCTTACCCACTAGACTTCTACAACTCCTAGCTGGCATTTGCCCTGTATTTCAACTACTTGTAGATACCTTCTTCTATGCTAAACGAATGCAGTGTTGCCATACCTGTATTTATTTAAACTTTCACTGCAATAATGAATTCGACAGCCTGGAAATCTCTGTTATTTGGACTAGATGTTAATTAAGAGGCTGTGGAATTGGCTTTGGGTAAGTAATCCTGCTGAGTGCTGAAGCACTGACTGTGTGCAGCGCGCTTTGCACCTGATGCACATCCAGAAAACCTTGTTCCTCCTTCATACAGGGGTAACATCAAATTCCCCCACAGAACGATCAAGAGGTTATTGTTATAGATGAACCATCTCAGTCATTAGTGCAAACAGAGGTTCAGCAACATGTGTGCCACTTCTCTGTATTTTGTGGCTCTAAAGAAGCTCAGAGGAACAATTCTCTGTGTAGCTGGAGATTGTCACTTTGTACAACCACACAGTCCTTTTAATGCAGTCAGGGTGGCTACAGCTGCTTCCTTTCCAGACAGGATAGCCCAAGCAATCATCTGGATCCAGAGATTACTGACATACATACTACACAACATCTGAAACACAATGAGCTGTGTTCCCACTCTACTTTTAAACCCAAGAGCACTCCTCAGATATTGTTAATATGGTATTATATATCATTAATTAACCTTCCTAATGTATTTTTGACATAGAGGCGTACATACGAAATTAATTAACAGGGTTTTGTTTGTTTATTTTTCCCTTTTACCAAGACGGAGCGCGGGTGGCACTACCTAACGTCAACAAAAAACACACAATCCAGGAAGAGCTTTTATAGTAAAACAGCGACACCCACTGCTGGACATCACAGTTGCAGCCTACACTCCTCGAAAATAAAGCGAAGGGGAAAACGCCAGGGAGGGGGAAGCCGAACTCCCAAGGGGTTCGCGAACCTTCTGCCTGCAGCCGCCACGAGCCTCAGGTTCTGGTCTCCACACAGGGCTGTCCCCAAGCGCCGTGGTCATTCAGCTGGGAGTCTCGGCTGAGGGAGGAAGGGTGTCCCGGTGTCACCGCCTCCTCGCCTCGTGTACTCCGCTGCTTCCCCTGGGCACGGACCGGGGTACGGGCGGGAGGCGCGGGATCCCGGCCCCGCTGTCTCCGCACCGCAGCCTTGGAGCGTGAGGATGCTCCGCGCTGGGGAGCAGCTGCCAGCGGGACTGCAGTTCGCCAGCGCCGGCCAGAATGTCCTGCAGCTGGAGAGAGGCGGGCGCGGACGTGACTGTGACACTCGGGTAGGTACCGAAGCCCCTCGGCTTTTTGTGCCGCGCATTGCCTCCCAGGAAGGGCTCTGCATCCTGCTCCGCCGGGAAGCAGCTGTTTCCTAAGGGCACTGGGCTCTTCCTGCCGACGGCTCGGCGGGAAGAGGTACTGTGGCTCACGGGCTGTCAGCACTGCACGTAGCCCCGATGCGGGTGTTCCCTCGCCTTCCCCAAGTGCGGGCAGTGGCCGTGAAGCGGGGCCAGGAGACGCCGGGGCCGGTCGCTCCCGGTGTGCTGGGGCTCGGCGCCCGCGCCGGGACACTCCGGGCTCGCAGCGGCAGCCCTGGCCAGGCCGGGGTCGCTTCAGCCCTTGGGGCACGCGGCTGTGCCGGGGCTCTCCTCGGGTGCGGACGCTGGTGGTGCTGGCGAAGATGCTGCTGGCACTCGGCGGAGGGTCAGCCCGGGGGCGCTGCCCCAGCACGGCTGTCCCGGCCAGCTGCGAGCCCAGCAGCCGGGAAGCGCCTCTCGGCTCTCGGAAGCTGCTCCGTCGGCCAGAGGTACCGACTGGCGTGCCAGAATCGTTTTTCTTCCCTGTTCTTGAGTTTGTAACTTCAGGCAGGGATGGTCAGAAGAGGTCTTCCCCCTTACCTGAAGGACAGGGTCTTTTCTTGCTGTGAAGACAAATGGGAGAGACAAAACAACCAGCTGGAAAAGGAAGGAAGTAATGGAAGCTAGTCTGAAGTTGTATGAACAATAACTACGTTTGTTTTTCTGTTGCTGTTGCTAGTTGGACTGCTGTGCTGTGACGGCAGCAGAGCACAGCAGTGCCTTGGGGATGCACTGTGCTGCTGGGAAGATCCAAATTGGTCCAGAAGGGTACTGCTTGACCCTGAAGTAATTCTCTCTGGCTCTGCTATTTGTAGGTAGACTGGCTTAAGGTGCACAAGTGATGTCTGCATGGACACCTGTACTGACTTTTCTGAGAGCAATCCTTCTTTCAAAGTTGTGTCTTTACAGGGTAATAGGACAGCTGAAATTTTAAAATAATACCAACTGCTTGAATCTAGGTGAGGAGAAGATGGTGAAAAAAAACCCACCCAAATTTGGTTTGTGTACAGAAAGTAGTTTGTGAGGTGGATGAATGAGACCAATCTGGAGCAGTCCTAGACATGCAGTGCTTGTAGCTTTTGGTTTTCAAAATGGTTTTTCAAAATGGATCTCAGTAACTTCTGAAAGGGTTGATTCAATAGATGTTATACAGTTGTGCTTGGTTTTTGGCCAGCAATGTAAATGAATCAGTGTTAGTACTGGCATATAGATTTGTTTTCAGTCATCCAACATGTCGTTTAAGAAGGCATGAGTGACATAAACTGACCACGAATCACAGCTGATATGGGCTTCTGTCTTGCACTGTATTACTTAGAAGACTGATCCATAGTTATTGTTCTCTTGGTGTTTCCTTTTACACACATATTACTGAATGTGAAAGACCTACTGGAAGCAGATAAAAATTTAAAGGTGACACTTTCTTGGTTCGGGGAATTTTTTTTATATTAATGGAAGGGCTTGCATAGGACACAATTGAAAACTTTGATGCTATAATGTGGATATATTGAGGTTTTTGTGTCCAACACTGGGCTTTAGTTTAATAAAACCACATTTGAAAGTTTTGGATGAGAGCGCACTGATGTGTCATTGATAAAAGAGAGAAATATTGCTAACCTGTTTTGAGGTGCAGGCTGTCTTCTTTTTTCTTTTCCTTTCATAAGGAGATATTCCAATTACACTCTATCAGACCCTGTGAGTAATATAAAACTTTATTTAATAGTATCTGATAGTTCAGCAACTTGAAGCTTGGATGCTTTGTGCGTTAAGTAAGAGAAGAAGTCGGCAAATAGCTAGATGGTACAGCCTATTATTAGTACTGCAAATGTGTGCTTTTAGTACTGCTGTGCGTACTGTTCTGTACGGTTACTAGTACTGCTAGTGTGTTTTTCTAGCACTAGTATCTGATTATTAGAATGATCTTAGTAATATTCGTATTTTCTCACCTAAGATGGACAATTTTTCTGTGAAAAGAAAAGCTTCTTTTACAAATGTTGAACAGAATAGACCATACTCTAGTGCCTTATGATGTTGGTGGTAAGATTTATGTTATTTAAGCAATAAAAGGAGTTGACATAATTCGAAATCTTTTTTTTTCCCCCCTCCCTGTTTCACATTGAAATGGTGAAAATTACTTTGTTTTCAAACTTCCTACTAAATATATGTCCCCAAACTACATATTGGGTAAGTCTGGAAAAATAGTAATAATTGGACTCAATGATCCTAGAGCTCTTTTCTAACCTAAATGATTTTGTCATTTAAGTAACAAAAACAAACAACAAAATGAAAAAATCTTAGCTTTCAAAGCCATCTACTTTCTTTACCAATAAGAGAATATTTTTGGGGAAGTATCTTTTTAGAGAATAAAGTATGCACTCTTTATGTGTATTTTCAAGTGATAAAATACTCCTGGTCAAACTGTCTGGTCAAAAATTAATCAAAGGTCAGATCTATCTGGACTGGATGTTTTTACACACTCAGTTTATCTGTAGTTTTTATACTTCATGTATCACTACTGCATTTGTCTGAATCTTTTGTATTATTGTAATTTAATAATAGTAATTAAATATAGAGCTAACTAGGAATGTAGACTACACTGCATAGCATAATGTACAGTATACAGTTTATTACTGGTACTCAGAGTGATTTTAAGTCTAACAAGTGAGTGGGTTATACTGTAGGTGATTGGTTGCTGGACTTTGTGCTCCTTACTTGCAGCTGTTGGTAAGAGTTCCACCAGCTCAGGCCTTAAACACTGTTCATGTGGATGCATGCTGGAGCAATACAGGGTCTAAAGTCAAAAGATAGAAGTACAACCTTTCTGTTACCCAGAAAGGAACTCTGAAGTAATAGAATTTCTGCTTAAGTGGAATAACTGGTGCTTGCAAAAACTGTAAAATAAATACAAAATGTTAAAACAATGAAAAAGGTGTCATTATGCTTTTTCAGACAACAGACCTGTTTCAGGTGTGGGACAGTAGAAAGCAAGAATCTCCACAACACACTATTCATATATGTGGAGAAAGAAGAAACACTGGACTTTCTCAAGTACAGGTGCCACAGGAAGCAGTGTACTTCTGAGTGGGGTGCAGAGGGACCAGCTCTGAGCTGGAGCTGCAGTAGCTGGGAAGAGCACCCATCAGGAAGACCGTGGATTCTGGTGAGCTGTGAGCTGAAGGAGAGCTGCAGACTCTCGTGCCTCTTGAGGCTTCTTATGGAGGAGACGCATTGTCAATAAGACAGATGATCACTTGGTCCAAATTACTATCTGGGACAGTTCATCACTGCTGATTTGGAAATGAAAATGTAATCTGCAAAGGAACTCTTGAAAGGTAGGCAGCTGCCGCTGAGATGACTCTGACCTTCAGTCATAATATTTTAATGGGTGCTGAACAGAAGGAATCCTGCTGTCTCACAGTGCATTGGTTTGGGGTGTGATACTAAAAATGTAATTTGTAGCTGGTTATGGAATGATCATAACAGAGCTGCAAAAGTTGTAGTAAAAAATAGTGAGAACTTCTCAGAAGAAAGTAGAAAATTGTTGTCCACGGAGTGTTCCCAGAAGGCCAAGAGAAGATCCAGGGCTGCAACCTACTAAGGATCTAAGGAAGCTTAAGAGCAGATAGCAGAGTGTCCCAAGATGCAAATATAATAGTGTGGTAGCTTCTCCAGGGCTGCTAAGCCTCTTGTATTGCCTATCCTGTGTAAATTGGTATGTAAACCGATTTCAGTGATCTTATACTGAGACCAGTGAAGTTATTGAAAGGTTCAGATTTTGCTACAGTGTCTCAGTTCTGACTTCTGGTTGCGAGGCCTCCAGGCCAGCTGTTAGTTGCCACAGTACAGCAGCTCTAATTGTGTTACGCTGCTGCTTAATTGCTCTGAAAGACCAGTTTGTCTGAAGTATTTTTTTCCATCTTATCTGACAAAACAAGCTTTCTTGAATACTTTTACAAGCATACTGTAGAATCCCTGGAATCTTGTAGTGGTTTTGGTTTCTTCTGTTGATTTATTACAGTAATTTTTTTTGTCTCTTACAAGTATCAAGAATATAAACACAGACAGGATTTAAGCTTCTAAAGAAAAAGACATCCAGCTTCACTGTACCTAGCAGAAGTAAATAACATTGTGCACCGTTTTGGCAATTTTAATATTAAACAAAGTTTAGATCTGTTGAAGCTGAAAAGAAGAACAAATAGCTAACAACTGCAGAACTCATATTTCTGCATTAAAGTGCAAGTTCTGGACAAAAGCCTGTTACAACAGTTCTTCACTCATTATTTGTTTTGCCTGAGGTTACTAGGAAAAACAAAATCCCTGATACTTTTTCAAGAAAGGGTTATTAGCTGTTACTAGTAGTTTGGAGTGAATGAGGTGGGGGGAGAAAGTAGTATTTTTCTGATTCAGCAGGTATTTTGACAAAATTCAACAGCAGCCTAAAAGATAATGTGATTTTTCTCTCTAGTTATATACAGAGTAAACTCACCGGTGCCTAGGTAAGCTGCTTTTGCAAACTGTCTTTTTATTTAAAGGACATGGATAGGATGATCTAGATGAAACTGGAAGAGTAGTCCTTATTTTTGTTTTGAAAAATGAGCAAACAGTCTTTTTTGAAATCCTGATTTTCTTTTCTTTCCCCTTACCTTCCATGTAACAGTATCTGCAGTAGTGCTGTTAGTTGTAAATGACAGACCTAAAAACTGGGAGGATGCCAGATTTGTTTCTCTTTGTTTACAGTTGAAAGAAGGTTAAGAAATCTGTAATAAATTTGTGGCTTGGTCCTTTATATGTGTTAGGTCAAGTCAAGAAAGGTAGTAAAATCTGAGTATTACATATGCAGAAAAGGCTATATTTTTTAGAATGTTGGTGCTCATTTATGGAAGACCATTAATTTTTTAAGAGTTAGTAAAATTAGTAAAAGGCCCAGGGAAAGTCTGCTGTATCTTACGATATATTTATATTATTACTTGTATTTCTTTAAGATCCTTCACCTCTTCCTATATTTCTTTAAGGTCCTTCATATCTTCCATGAGAGTTGCCTCTGAGCTTTATAATTTTGAATGAGTCAGACACAAATCTTTATCCCACAAAAATGTATACTAATAATTTTTCTGCTGTGATTTATTGCCTTTGTCTTCAGTTGGCATATACCTGGGAGGTACATGGGTGGCATTACACTTGCACATGTTTATAGCATTGGGTTCTTTCGTGCTGAAAGCAAATTGGAGCTCTTTAATACAGATATCTGGAAAGCAAACCATCTGTGCTGAGGTTATGATGATCTGATCACTTCAGTCTTGTTGTTATGGTTGAAATCTAATGCATCACACGTCATGTATCACCACAACTTTTTCTTTGCTATTTTATGGTAGCTCATTCTCTTTAAGTCTTACACAAAACTATAGTTGAAATGTAATGATGTCCTCAGAAGAGTGTGTGCATAGAATCAGCAGAAATAAAGTAAAAATAAATATATCCTTAATTAGAAAACGAGTGTGGTCTTTTCTTTTTGCAAATCTGGTAACTTTACATCAGGCTCATGCTATTCAAGATTTTTTTTGTATAAAGGAGGTGCACTGACTCATTAAATGTCAAGTTGAGTAGACAAGAACAGAGTAAAATCAATTTTCAAATAGCAGTATGAGGTTTTGCAGGAGTTATAACTGGATATAATAAAGTGCCTGAGGTGTATAGTTTCTGATTGCTGTCAGAGCAGTTTTAGGTTACGTTGGGCTTCAGGGAGTCTCTCAATATTAAAAATTCACTGAAAGGACTACATTTCCAATTTTACCAAGAAGCAAGCAAGGCAAGTAAGTATAGTATTGCATTATTTAAAATAGAAGAAAAGGAAAAATCCTGCTCTAAATCACACTAGAAATACTAGTGAAAGATAAAGGCCATCTTGCAGCACCACAAAGAAGCATTTGGTGCTACTTGAAATTACATCTTTGACAGTTGATACTGCCCTCCCCCGATATCAGAAATATATTTTCTGGTGCTCACTGAAGCATTGCTAGCTGTACAATAAAACAGATGCTCCCAATGGAAAAAGTACCAGGGATCATCTCATAAATTGATCTCTTCTCTTATTGTGGCCTGGAAAAAAAGGCTTTTAAAAACAGATGCTGCTCACCAAAGCAGCTAGACTGAATTCTGTTTGTTTCTTTTCTATTCAAGCATCAGATGCTTGAGTCTTTTGGGCTATTTCTAGTTCTTCCAAAACTGTGTTTCAGGTAAATGACTACTCCTTATCTCAAATAGTGTGGCATTTGCCTTTTGACCTACCAGGGAATATATATAAGGTTTGCTTGCTTTGCTCTCAAAGTGGGCCTGCTGACATTTTCGCATGAAACTTCAGTCTGGTTATTTTGAGATATTTTTAACTGCCTGTGGAAAAATGTGGACACTTGCAGGTTTTGAAGAAAAGCAGTATTGATGAGGAATAGGGCATGCACTGATGTGCAGTTTGAGAGGGAATTTATGAGGAATCAAGGAGATGGCAGGTCATCCCCCTACCACAGAAGAGCTTATCTGCTTTGTCAGTCAACTGATGCAATAGCTCTGGACATTCTTCCCCATAACTTGCTAGTGAGTTATTTCTCTCTGTGGCACCAGGGGTAGAACTACCAATAAACACCTGGATGTGAGAACAGATGTTGGAAGACGGAAATTCCTGACTGAGAAACACTTCTTTACGAACTATAAAAGCTACACACACTTTCATGAAGGCAGAAACCTACACCATGAAAGCAGAAATCTCCTACACACTCTGGAAATGTGTGGGACTTCTCACGCAGAGGTTGGATGCAAATTTGGCAGATACTTCCTGGGAATTGAGTGAAAGAATTCTGTGTGTACTCCATCATCAATTCAGTGGTAAATTACATTGAATCCTAATCTATACTAATTCTTCGCTAGCTGTAAGTATAGACACCTTTATCATGCATTGTATTTTATCTACTAGTAGCTCTTTTTGTTTTACTCCTGTGTAGTAAGTAGTCTGTTTAAAGTCTTATGTCTGTCAATTTTGTTATGAATTAACAATAAGTAATAAATTAACAAATAATTAATCTTGTAATAGACCTAATCGATCGTTATTAAGAACCTGTGAGTGAGAGCAGTCTTGGGCGCAGGGCGCCTCAAACAGAGCCACTCTCAGAAATCTGCATCTCAGGAGGATTTAATTTCTCACAGCAAACAGCTATCTAGACTGACAAATATCTGCTCCATATTCAGCTTAAGTACTTAATTCAGGAACACTGAAATCTTTGGGGGTGCCTTTGCTTTTGTCAATCCCTGCCACTTGTCCTTAGATGCCCAGAGCCTCCATTGCTGGCAGAGGCCTGCCAGTCTAGCAGAAATGTTTCGGGAGCATTGCACTGCACAACAGTTCTGGCAGCACCTTGGCTTTGTTACTGTGCTTTGACGTCCTTATCACAGGCACTGATCTGACATGGGACAAAGAGAGAATGAAAAAGGTGTAGGAGAGATAAGGGACTCCACTCTTGCTTTCACTATTGCCATGATCATTTTTTTACCAACATTTCCAGCACAGATGAACCTATCCATTTCTCTCCAGAAGGCAGTGGTCGGGGAAAATTTGGATCTTATAAGACTGAGCAGAGGTCAGAAGAAATGTGGGAGCAGCAGAGGCAGAGCAGCAAGATGGGCATGCAGCTCTCACTTGTGCTCTGAGCATGGCTTGGGCTAACTATGCCAAGGACGACCTCATCACAAGGATTGTGAGTAACCACATCTTGCAATCCATGACGAAAGTTAGATCAAAGCCTTATCTAGATCCTCTAGATTCCTCTAGCATTAGCACAATCTCTTAGAGTTTGCTGATATATTTATGAGGTTTTATCTCATCTAGAGCAAATGTGGCTAACCACAAAGATTTTCTGAGCAGAAATTCTTCAGGGACGTAAGGGATTTTCAGAGTTTTGCAGACTCCTGAAATGTAGTCTCTGTCTGGCATGGCAGCAAGAAAATATTTGTCTTTTGCAATCTCTTAACAACATCTAAGTATTTCCACCTCTTCCTGCACTTAATAAATAAAGCTGCCTTAATAAATAAAAAAAGCCACTACCCCTGTCTTATAGAAGAAACTGAGGGATGGCACAGCTATTACTTACTACTCATTATAATAAGAAGGTTGGTTTTGGGACCCTTCTGCCAGTAGATCAGTGACTCTAATTTTGCTAGTGAAATGACAAACAAAGGGCAGCATGACACATAGGAAGAAAGAAAGGCTGTGAAATATGATATAAGTAAAGTTAATCTGACTTTAGAATTCCAATTCCAGACACCTGTTCTGATTCTGCAGCTTTAGTTGAGGTGATAAATGACCCCCACAGGTAAATCTGAATATAGCCGTTCAACAGGAATGTGCAATCGGTTTTCAAGCTTTTGCCTGAATAAACAGCAATTTGTTTGAGACAGTTTGGAAATCAGGGATTTTTCATGAGCCACTAGAAAAAGTCTCCAACACTGCTTCCAGACTATTGCATTGGATGCTTCAATGCCTTTGAAAATATGAGCTTGTGCCTGAGCAGACTGAGCTTGCTTGGTTCACTTATTTTAAGTGAATATTTTGCTAAAGATAAAAAGCCCCTCATATGTGACAACTCCAGCATGGTGAAACAGCGTTTTGTGACCTCTGACAATTTGCTGGGCCTATTTCTTACAAAGCAAGTTGAACCCCTCCCTCTGATCAGCTTCACAGAGATCACTGGTTGGACTCTGAATTGCAAGCAGCTATGTGATGTGGATCAGGGGGAGGACAGCAAAGCTGTATCTCTGCTGGCCCAGCGCCACACCACCTGCTTTGTAACATAAGAGCAACTATTTCTAGTAGCATTTAATTGCCAGAGCTAGTCTTGGCTGCTGCTCCACTTCACTCCTGCCAGCTGCAGAGCCACTGTACTTCCTGCTCCACATGCACAGGCAAAACCATCATACACAGTTGGCCGAGCATCAGGCTGTGAGTTTATTCAGCCTCCACCCTGTCTCTCTCTGGCTGCAACCTTGAACGAAGTCAGCAGTCAGTAGCGTTTTCTCAGGTTTGTCTGATTTTCCTGCTGTGAATCCAAGGAACAATTAGGTTTTTTTCAGGGCAAAACTGCTGGCCCAGACACAGTGTTTGGTATTTTTCTGTAAGCTTTAATCACACAGCCGTGCAAGTGTCCATAGCTAAGGTTAAATGGAGCAGACAACCACAATATTTGCAGGTGATAGAGGGAGTGCTGTCTCCACCACTCATGCTATTTTGCACATAGGCCTCTTTTGCTGGAATAGCAACCTGTCTGCAATGACAGTGTTCCCAAGGTCTATACAATACTGCATCAAAGGATTAATCCCTTTACTCTTCAGTAGCTTCTTAGCTGGATAATCCAGTTCTATTGAATTTCAGCCAGAGATTGCCCACATATTACTAGAGCATTTCTTTTGACAAATAATGGCTAGGCTGTCTCTGCCTGATGTACTGCTGCCTGAAAACCAGTCTCCTTCATACCCCATATTATAGAATAAATTTACCTTCGACCCCCCAAATTAGTCAGCATGCATGCATTGAAAAAAACCCCAAAAAACAACTACAACAGAAAACCATTTAAGGACCTTCTGGAGGATCAAGGCATAAAAACAGATTCTGATTATCAACCCACAGCAATTGCATTAAAATGTGGGTCTATGAGCCTTTCTTCAGCATTTCATAATTGTCCTGAGTAGTTTTTGATAGATAAATATGCAGTACCACATGGTAGATACCATATAGATACCACATGGTAACAGGGGCAATTAGCCATCCATATCACATTCCAGCAATTGCACTGTATTTTATTAATGTAACTGTGCCCAGGACACTGCAAGCAGCTTCTGGTGTATGCTTCATCACTTCCCTTTCACATTCTGAGTCAAGAGCAAGAGTCAAGAGTCTTCGAGGCTTTTGCAAAAGTCCTTTACCCCATTTTAGGGTGACTACATCACTCCTATTCTCTTTGTTCTGCCATGGAACATTTCTCATTGGGTTTTTTTCCTACTCCTACTGAAGATCTGCAGTTGCTGACCTGCATTATGGGTTCCCAAGACAGCAGCAACGCTCTAATGCACATGGCATAGGTGACCTTTGGGCCTGAGGAGTGGCTGATGGTCTGTGCTACCACTGATCCAGGCAGTGCCCAGCACCTCTCCAGAGCGAGTACAGCCAGTCTGTCACGCCCACGGCCCACGGCCAGGCAGGAATGCCCTCTCACCGGCATTGTCGGGTTGTTTTCCATGTCCCGTCAGCTCTGAACCACTTCCCGCCTGGCCCTCCCACCCACCCTGTGTGACCCCCTCAGCCGGGTCACTCACAGGAGCAATGGGAGCACTGTCCTCCTCAGGGACGTCAGATCTGAACTGATCATGTGAATACTCGAAAAGTGTATTGTTTGCAGTATCTCAGCCGTGAGGAGAAACTGACACCCATTGTTTAAAGTTTCATAAACCATAAAAAAGTTTTTTTACAAAGGAGATAAGTTGCTCAATGTGAGCCAATGTCCTGAGGTGAACTTTTGGCTATGAAAGGATAAGGTGAGGTATCCCCCAAATAACCACCGGAGGCCCTCTTGAGACCAGTCCCCAAATTGTATACGAATATACAGCTTTGTGTATGTAAATAAGTTCTAAGAAGGGGGACAAGCATTCTGGGAGTGTGCTGGCGTGTTTTAGAAGGAGTGGTCCCCCGTGCACCCAGCACTGAAATAAAGTAACACCTGCTCTCTAATATTCAACTTACAGTGTTAGAGAGTTGTATTCCACCTCTCAGTGCCGCTGAGGGCAGTGGGTCTGGGCTGGGGGCCCTGAGGGGAGAGGAGGGCCCGGAAGGGACAGGAGGAACCTGAGGGGAGCGGAGGGCCCTGAGGGGAGCAGAGGGCTCTGAGAGGAGCAGAGGGCCCTGAGGGGACAGGACGGCTCTGAGGGAAGCGGAGGGCCCTGAGGGGAGCGGAGGGCCCTGAGGGGACAGGACGGCCCTGAGGGGAGCGGAGGGCTCTGAGGGGAGAGGAGGGCCTTGAGGGCACCGGCGGTGCTGGGCGCCGCATGGCGCGGTCTGGGGCCCGGGACGCGAGGCCGGGGGTCCCCGCGGGGCCGGGCTGGCGCGGGCGCGAGCCGCGCGTCGTGCGTCGGGCGCGTGCCGGTGCCCGGCGGGCGGCGGCCGTTGCCGGTGCCGGGCGTTGTGCGCGCGCCGCCGCGTGTCGCGACAGTTGCCGCCCGGCGCGATGGCGAAGCCGCCGCTGCCGGCTGGTTTCGCCCCTCCGCCGCCGCCCTCTGGCCGCGCTCCCGCCCCGCCATCCCCCGGCCCTGCACTTTCCCCATGAAGCTGTGGCTGCTGGTCAACAGCCCGTGCGTCGACTCGGTGCGCTGGGACGCCCGCGGCGAAGGGCTGTTCATCGACCAGAGGCTCTTCGAGCGGGAGCTGCTGGGCGTGGGGCCCAGCGCCGCCGGGGAGGAGGAGCTCTTCAAAACCAAGAACTTCGGCAGCATAGTCCGCCAGCTCAACCTCTACGGCTTCCACAAGCTGACGGTGAGTCCGACCAGCAGCGTGGTCGGGCTCGGGCCAACGGCGACCGCGGCGGGGTTCGATAACAGCTACGGTGATGGGCCCCTGCACCACTTCTGGAACCCGCATTTTCGCTTCGACCGCCCCGACCTCCTCGTAAAGATCAGGAGACTGACCAAGGCCAACAAGGAGAAGCTGGACGCTGGCTTGGAGGTGACCAGCCGCCTGCCCGACGACTTGCAGTACATTACTGGGAGGGGACTTGCTGCTGTCGCCCATGTCCCTCGGCGAGGTCGGAAGGACCGGTGAGACGGGCAGGTCACGGGTGGCCGCGGTCGGCCTGGGGGTGGCACGGGCCTAGAAAAGTGTCATTGCCATGGGGGGAGCGAGACACCTGCTCTTGCTGGTGGTTCACACGGTGTAAGAAAAGAGTTGTTTTTCAGGAAGGTAGTAGATCTGCTGCCAGTAAACACAGGGGATGTAATTACAGATGACTACAACTGTGCTGCCTATATATAAATACACAATATCAATATCCGTTTCTGAATATCTAGATACCTCTCACTGCATAACTCACAGCTCCTGCTTGTATTATCTTGAATGATTGACATGATTCGCACGTGTTTCAGTGTGCCAGCAGTAGTTTCAGTAGACTGCCAGCAAAGATCTAAAACTAATTTACGTGCCAAATTGTCCTTAGATAAAAGGTGCAACACGCATCTTTGGGTATGTTTAAAATCTTTGTAATAAAAAAAAAATAGTTGCCCAAAACACAGGTTCAGTGTGCTCTGAAAATGAAGATGCCAATCAAAAGAAAATACTGCAGCGGTTCTGCTTTTTGCATCTTATGTTTTCAGCTGTGGGAAACCATATACAACATAGAGAAGAATGGAAAGGAGAAAGGAGGACTTTGAGATTTTCTTTAGGAACACACCAAATTGAGTAATTTGAGTGAAGTACTCAAATTCAGGAAAAAAGTTCATAGAAAAGCCAGTTATTATCTCAATAAAATGTTGCTTTATGCAATATGTGAAGAGCTGTTATTCAACAGATATCGGTTTACTAAAACATGAACTGTTGAGTAACACTCATTCACATGAACTGAAAATATATCCATGGATACTTCGTAACCTTCAAAACCTTGCCTTTTCCAACAAATAATATTTCATCAGGCTCTTTCTCTTTTTTATTTTGTTTGAAATTAGCTTCTGATCTGATTTCACATCACTCACATTACATAGCTCTTGGCCATATTGCTTTTCTGATAACACTAAGATGTGCTAACATGAGGCCTGCCTTAGATATCTGAAAGACCTTTTTTACCTTTGATCCAAAGAAAAGTTCCCCAGCCCAGGCCATCACAAATGTGTCAAAGTTACCTGGGCCTCTACTGGGATGGCTGAGGATGGGCAGGATACTGATTGTGCAGCTGAGCAGAGACTGATGTGACATTGGTGCCCTGCATTAGCACAACAAGGGGAAACAGATGAGGTAATCCAGAAAATCTTCCTAATTTTGCAATGCGAATGAGCTCAGAGCCTAGAGGTTTAGTAAAGCTTATACAAAAGGCTGTGCTGGATTCAGATAACGAAGGAAGCTGTTTCTCTGCAGTATGTACAGGCTGGCTGTGGCCAGCACTGCCTCATTGCTCTCTGCATGCCTACCACATGGGTAGACAGTTCCTACTCAAATCTTTAGTCTGTGTTGTCCTCTCACTCCTCTAAGACCATTTTATAATAGTGAGAAGCAAACTAAACTAAGTGAAATAAGACATAGTACCTCAAACCTGCAAGGCTTTTTTAGAGATTTAAGTACAGTGGCCAAACAGGCATCTAATTCACAGTCTGAGGTGTCCTTCCACGAGGTTACTATTGCAAATCACTGAGTCCTGGTGCTACCTAAGGATACCATGGGTCCTTCAGATCTCACAGTTACTGTGCCATACATGGAAAGGAAAGCTGGAACAACTTATGTAAAACTTAATGTGTTCAGGGCAGATACTATGAAGGAAGGTTCTATCTATGGCTTTTGCTGTTCTGGGGTTCAAATTAGATGACACCATAAGACTGCTTTCTGGACCTTTCCCCTGAATCACACTTATGAGGTCCTTTAAATATTTAGAAGTCTAATTGTTGCAATGCATAGTTCATCAGTTTTAAGTTGCTTGTTTTGGGTTTTTTTCCCCTGATGACCTCAAAGTGGACATAAATGAAAAACTTATGACCAACACTGTCTTTCTACATTTTACCTGGATGGCCACTGGAGTGGCCATGGCAAACCCCTGCATGAAGAAGATGAATTAATGAAATTATCATGGACCACAGTTAATGTGTCTCTGGCACGACAGAGCATTTAAACTACACTCTTAAAGACATGTTTCTCTTTTGAGGGAGTCACTCAGACCTTAATTGTACTTAATGCAAGTAACGTCTTCTAAGGTGGAGGGAAAGGAAAGGAATGGTAGAGTTTCTCAGTCTTTTAAAAAGCACATAGAAGAGAGATGTCTAAAGGAAAATGCAAAATGACAAATGCTGCATACTGTCATCTCCAAATACCAAATATCATCTTACTTTGTGCTGCAAGTGGGAGCAGCAGCTGGCAAGTACAGTTGAAGCGTGTTTGAAAATCAAAACCACCAGTCTGCCAGGAGATTTTAAGTGTGATATCATCAATGAATCTTGGAAACCCACTGTGCAGGGGACCACTTACAGCCACAGGAAGCATCCTAGCTGTCTGCTCATGGGGCAGAAACATCATGACATGACAATAGCCACAACAGAGTGAGCATGGCCAGTGCTAGAAGCGGGGAAAATACAATGACTAGACTCCAGAAACACCAGAAGCCTGGGAAGGAAAGCATCTTCTAAAAATTGAGGCAAATCAGATACATACAAGAAGAAATGCCTAATTGAATTGGAAAGAAATTTAAAGAGACACTGGTGGCCCTATACTGGGTATAGGACTGCAGCCATCCAGCAGAAGTTCTGCTCTGCTTCACTGCCTGCCAAGCGTGGTGTACCTCTTCTAGTGAAGCTGATGTCACTGTCAATGCTGTGACATTCCTATCATTCATTCACCCAAGTCCCTGTAACACAGCAGAGCAAGCAGAGTTCGCTTTGACCTGTGAACCCCTGAGGGCCTTAGAGATGATGCAATGTTACTGCCTCTTGTTCTGCCTAATGAGATCCTACATAGTTCTTCTCACTGTGTATTATGATGTGTTTATACTGCTGGTAAGTCACCAGCATGGCACCTGTGTGGCAAAGAAGTTGTGTTTGCCACCATCTGTGAAGGTACCAAGAAGCACAAGCACAATGGCTCATTCAGTACCAAATTCAAGTTTTGTTGGCTGATTTAAATTACTTTTTTTAAAGTTTCGTAAAGGTCAGCCACTTCAGAGTAATAGTGTACCCTCAAACTCTTAAAAGTAGGCTAATACGTGAATGATCCAAGGGATGGATGGATGGATGGATGGATGGATGGATGGATGGATGGATATGGATATGGATATGGATATGGATATGGATATGGATATGGATATGGATATGGATACGGATATGGAAATGAATAGAATGTTTTCTACATGCCTAACAGCATTATTCCAGCACACTGAAGTCCTGTAAAGACATATTGTGCCATCTCAAGAGGCTTCTGCCAAAATGCAGAGGGAAGGAAGAAAAACTGTGAGACGTTAGTCTGTATTTTAAAAGAAAGGCATTGTTCTTTGGCGCCATTAACTGTTGCAGTTCCATTGATTTCTTTACAAAAAGCTGAAAATCTAGTTTAAAAAAATGAAAGTACTAGTGAGAGATTTTAAAAAACAATTGGTGTGGCCAGAAAACTGTTGCCAAACTTGCCAGGTTTAGAAAACCCAAATACCTAAGAACACAAAACATTCAGGTAATTTTTTTTTTTTAATTTTTAATGGAGCAGTCACAGTGGTGCCCTGGAAACATAATTTAATCTATATTCTATATTTGAATGAACATGTTTACAATCCCCAAACTAGCTAGTGTACAATACAACCTGTTTCAGGTTTTCTTCCTCCCAGGAGCAAGAATCAAAAAGTAGGCTGTAAATGTTTGTAGATAAAGGACTTGACTCTTTGGTAATCTTTGTGCAGGACATTTCCAATGGCTGAGCTGATGTGTGGTCATGTGATCTCCCTGGAAAAAACAGACATAAGTTGGATGAACAACAAGACAGAAAGACAAGGGAGATCAGGAGGAGTTTGTCAGGCTTGCAGAGGAAGAAGCAGAGGCATACCTGCACACCACACTATAAAGGAGGGCAAGCAAAACTCACACCTGGACATCTGTAACAGGCAAGGCTTCTTAGTTTAGACATTTTGCCAGCAGGGATAAGAGCAACATGAAGAAACATCCTTAAGTGCCAGAGAAGTTGGTGTGTACCCTACTTATCGAACAGTCTGTTGCTGACCTGTCTGCTGCAGGTCCATTTGTCATGGGCAGACTTACAGCAGAGAACTGTGTTTGAATGGTCTCAGTGACATTTTGGTTCTACTTGAGGTCAGTGGCCAAAATGCTACAAGGCTGAAAAAGGTGAATTCTCCCCTTCAACCTGTAAACCATTTATTAAATATGACTCTTTAAATTGTTGGACTGCTTAGTGTTTTCACTGCCATGTGTGCATGACATTAATAAAAGTGCCGTGGAATCCAGCTGGTAGAAGAAATATAACTATGTTGTGTTCCTGATGACAAAAGGAGTATAGTCTTTCCCCAAGATTTGACTGGCCCACTTGAAAATAAACAAAGCGTAACTGCATTGTCTTTTTTTTCCTGAAATGTAAAAATCACAACAGCAGGTTTTGCTTCTGAAGAACACATTTGGAACTCCAGCTTGGAGTTCCAAATGTTCATTAGCTTTAAATCCACACTGTTTAGCATCTTGATCAGTATTTTAAATAATTCTGTTGAAACAGTGGCTTTTTTTTTTCTTTATTCATTAGTATCAGCCAATGGACTGCTTAGCGCTTGGTGCTTTTGCTTCAGTTTATGTGAACTTTCTGTAATTGCACCTGTGATACCTTACTGTAATTTAACTATTGTCTTTATTTATAAATCTGTTATTACATTTATTTGTCAGCATTATGATTATAAAAATAATGGATAAATATTCACTTACAACTAACAGAGTAGGAACAGAAAACCATTTCTAACCACACTTCTTAATGGCTTTTTAAGGGGATGAAACTGTACAGCAAGTAAAGTTTAAGGGTGACATATGAGAGAAGTCATAATGTAAGCTCTACTGGACATTCTATGTATTTTACTGTAAACATTTGATTATGTCCATCCGCTACACTAAAATAATATTATTACAAATTGCAAAGTCAGCTTCTGAGAATTCGAAGGCATATTGAAATTTGTGCATTGGAAGTTTGTGTCCAAGAACAACACTGGAGGAAAAAATCCATCTCACTGCTTAGCCTAAAGAAATCACAATAAGGAAAATAGCTGATGGTCACCCTTGCTAGACTGGATACAAATTGGAGGGCAGTAAGCCATTGCCATACCATGGAGGAGCAGAATTTGAGTAGGAAGGAATGTCTTATCTGTGGGGTTTAAAGACATTTCTGACAAGAAGAATAGAGAGCATTGGGAATCCCCAGTCTGTGTACACAGTCTGAGAACACAAAGCAAATAACTTTCCAGAACAAAAAGTTTAATATTTTTAAAACTACTAAAAATTAAGGCCTATAATGCAAACTAGAGTGTAAATTTACTCCACTGACTGCTGAAGCTGTTAGTTGCACAGTTACACTAGTGGAGTCTTAACCCAGAACAAAGACCACAAAGGTTCTGCATGAACAGACAGAAAGGCAAATACACATTGCCTGTTAATCAAAAGACAGAAGACAGAGTAAGACACCATGATGAGCCAATTTAGTTTTGTCAGACCTCAGCAATGGATGTCAGAGGCACATGGGAGAGGGATTGCACAGGCAAGAGGCAACTAGAAGAAGCCTTATCTCTGGGAAGACTTTGCCTGGCAACATCTCACATGGGACGGCAGTAGGAGACACACTGAACTCCCCAGAGGGGCTTCTCCAGTCGGATTGCGAAAGGTTGTACTGGGACAATGGTCTCCTGCCAGCAGGCAGGCTTTGGGAGGGCCAGGAGCATAAACAGTAACTGCGTAAGAAGCGCCTGGGGCTTTTTTGAAACTTGCTTTTTGCGTGTGGGTTTTTGGCTTGGGGCTCTTTTGAGACTTGCTTTTCGAAACTTGCTTTTGAGTCAGGGCTTTTTGAGTGCTATGCATTTTGCTCTGGCCCCAGCCTGCCTTTTGGCTCTTCTGCCCTCCCCCGCTCTGGCTCGCCCCCGCGTGTCCTGCCTCCCAGTGTCCCTGCCCAACGCCCTGCCTGCTTCGTCTGTGCGTGCCTGCCTTGGCCCTGCTGGAGTCCATCGCTGCCGCAGGGCTGCAGGCTCTCCGAGAGAGGCTCGTTCCGGCCCGCCCCGCGCCCAGGCAGCCAGCCAGCACACCGCCGCCGCCTGGGCGTCGAGTACCTGCGCTTGCCTGACGCGTTGGTGGCAACGCCCTCCTTCCCTCTCTGCCCTCTCTCCCTTCACCCCACCTCCCCACACCTCCCATTCCCTCTCCATTTTCCTTCCTCCCGTTCTGTGATCCCTCTTTCGTTTGGGCAAATCCCTTTTGTTCCAATAAACAGTTCACAGATACAATGTTTGCGTCATTTGGCTAAATTTCATTTCCGACCACCCATTAGTAAAAAAGCTCACAGTTCCCCCTCCGCAATGCAAAGCGACAGGTGGCCCAGATGGGTCGGGGCTGAGGGCTGTGCTGCAGATGCTGGCTGGGTCAGATGCTGGCTGGTCTAGACATTGCAGACCCCAAGACTATGGTCCTAGGAACCACATGGACTTCAAGGAGGAGCTGTACAAGTTATATTTCAAGAGCTTCACATCTGAGGGCAAGTTCAGCAGGTTGGATTTTTACAACCACTTCAAGGACTTCTGAGGTTTTGAGGAGAAGTGTTCTGCCTTCCACTAGGGCTGACCTCAGGGGACAGGGGGACTTCATCCTAGCCCTGAAGCTTGGAGGGTGGGAATTGTTTCCTCAGTTTGGGAATGCATTTTGGTTTTGTCTTGTTTATTGTGATTGTTTTTTATGCTGTCAGTATAACTCCTTCTGGAGACAGAACAAGTCTGGATCCTGACCTGTACTACAACACAGTGCTGGCTGCCGGGGGTGGGTGCTCCCTGATCTGGAGCTGTAAGGTAGACGCCAGGCTATGTGTTGGCTTGGGAAAAGGGAGACCAGTTGGCCTAGGAGAGGGCTGGGGTAATTACTTCCCTGCAGACCTGGAGACACTTTCAGGGGATGGTGGCTGGGCAGGGACAAGTGTTGGCCCACTGACTGCTGCCCTTGTGTGGTGGAATGGCAGCAGCATGGCCCTGGACACCCCACTCCATGAGAACTGTCTTCCTGTGGATGCTGGGTTTGGTGGGACTTCGGAGACAATGACACACCCCCATCGGCTCAGACCATGGTGTGGTGACACCCTCTCTCCAATGGGACAACCAGGGTAACGACACATCTTTTGAGGGGGATGGTTGTGTTCATCAGGACCCTCAGGTCTATGACACCTCCCCACTTCTGGGGCAATGGGGCTTGGTGGGACCCTCAGGGCCATGGGACCCCGGCACTCCTGCCAAACCTATATGGTCACCCTATCCCTGAACGGGGGAACCCTTAGCCTGAGGGCTCCCTGTTCTATCCCAGGCAAGTGCCCTCCCAGTGCCAAGTGCTTCAGTCACCCTTGGTGTGCCTGTCCTCCCTGCAACTTCCTCAGCTGAGTCAATGCCATTCCAAGACACTCTGGAGGCAGCTTGTCCGGCTGCTCCCCAGAGACCCATTCCCTGGGTAATGGTAGCCTGTTTTTCAGTGCTAGCATTTGCTTTTACTTTGGTTTGTATCCCCAAAGAGAATCTATTGTTGGCTGAAATCACTCTGCAGCACCTGACTCCCTACCTGCTCCTTTCCTGCACCTTCTAAACCCCAACACCCACATCCTTCTCTATCTTGTTGCCAAGATTTCCATCCTGGAAACAGGATTAGTAAAAGAAAAATTACTTAAATTGTGAGATTACAGTAAGTACTTATTCTGGTTCCCTAATGTCATTCCCTTTTGCTGGGAATGTACAAAGATGTATATTTTTAAAATATTAATATTTAATACTATTTAGATAAGAGGAAATGTGAAATATTGAAAGTTTTAATCACATTCATAGAATCATAAAGTGGCTTGGGTTGAAGCCATTTAAAAATGGCTTGGTATCTAGTCTGTCCCCACTTCCACGAGACCAGGTTGCTCAAATGCTCATCCATCCTGGCCTTGAACACTTCCAGGAATGGGACATCCACAGCTTCTCTAAACAACCTGTTCCAGTGCCTTACCACCTTCACAGTAAAGAATTTCTTCCTAACATCTAATCTAGACCTACCCTGTTTTAGTCTAAAGATATTCCCCCCTTGATAATATTACAAGATATCACATCTTCTCTGTAATAAGCTTGGCTGCAATATCATAGCTGCTGAGTTGTTGAGGTCCACCACTAACAATTTTTCAGATGACACCAAGTTAGAGGAAAGTATTGTTTTGCTGGAGTATAGTAGGGCTCTGCAGAAGGACCTGGACAGGCTGGATCGATGGGCCAAAACCAGCAGTATGAGGTTTAATGGGAACAAGTGCCAGGTCTTGCACTTTGGCCACAACAGCCCCAGGCAGAGCTCCAGGCTGGGGACAGAGTGGTGGGACAGTGGCCAGGAAGAAAGGGACCTCGGGGTGCTGCTGACAGCAGCTGAACAGGAGCCAGCAGTGCCCAGATGGCCAAGGAGGCCAATGGCATCCTGGCCTGTCCCAGCAATAGTGTGGCCAGCAGGAGCAGGACAGGGATTGTCCCCCTGTACTCAGCACTGGTGAGGCTGCATCTCAAATCCTGTGTCCAGTTCTGGGCCCCTCACTCCAAGAAGGACATTGAGGTGCTGGGGCATGTCCAGAGAAGTCAACAAGGATGGTGAAGGGTCTGGAGCTCAGGTCCTGTGAGGAGCAGCTGAGGCTGTTTAGGAGGCTCAGGGGGACCTCATCCCTCCATACAGCTCCCTGAAGGGAGGATGGAGCCAGATGAGAGCTGGCCTCTTTTTCCAGGCAACCAGTGACAGGATGAAGAGGACAGTCTTAGCCTGTGCCAGGGGAGGTTTAGGTTAGGGAGGAAGGACGTTAGGAGGCATTTGTTGATGGAGCATTGGAATGAGCTGCCCAGGGGACAGACTGAACGTCCATGGGTGTTTAAGACAAGACTGGATGTGTCACTTAATGCCATTGTCTGATGGACAAAGTGGTGTTTAGTTGTAGGTTGGACTTGATGATCTCTAAGGTCTTTTCCAACCTAGTCGATTCCGTGATTCTGTGAAGATGGGAGTAGAAAAGATAGTCATCAGGGACCATGACTGTGACCACTGTGCAAAGACATTCAAATTACTGGATAATAGAATACCCCATAGTATCCTGCTATTGGTAAAGATCCATCACTAAGGAAAGAAGGTCACTAGTTTTAGAAAAAGAAGCTAGCATGAACAGCAGGACATTTCAGAAAGCATCAGTGAACAAGTGAAATACTTGTACACTTTCAGTACAAGGAACAATTGATCCAGGGATGTTTTTCACGTTACTGTCTTGCTCTGTGCTAAATGAGAGCTTGTCATTTCAGAAATTAGACTATTTTCTTTTAAAAATATCTAATTCTTGGTTTTATTATGAATTTCTTATCTTCTTACTCTATGTCTTTATTCTTAACTATTTATTTTTCTGGCTCTCTATCATCATTCACATGTCAACAGAGTGCATTACTCCTCAGCCTGCCATTTGCTATGTGCCTGTACCAAAAGCATTGTAAACTTAAGAGGCCTCTTTTGATACTGGTTATGCAGTGAAAGTGTAAAGGAATTTCAGATTGCAAATATATCATGACACAAAATAGTCCGGTTCAAACTACTTGGTTTTTTGAGCATATTTGTTATCAGTGTGGTTTACTGAAGAACATTACATGTTTTGTTTCTTTGCAGGTTTTTTTTTCTTTAAAATGGGGTAGTTTTGCACCTGAAATTATTCATATTTTAAGTTCCAGTTCTGAATTCTCACTGTTCACTGCTGCAAAAACAGTTGATTCATATATTGCATTTTGTCCTAGTTTTGGCTGGGATTTTATTCTCAGCAGCTAGTGCTGTGTTTTGTCCTGCTGCTAAGCATATATAACAATATCCTAGAAAGGCAGTTCAGAGACTTGTCTGAGAGTGCAGGCAAATGTAGTGTGAGAGAAAGCATATTAAATCTTACTGTGCTCCTTCTTAGTCTTTCTTATGGTTCAGGTCTGGTTGTTTAAATTAACAGTATTTAGTAGAGACCATGCTTGTAAGTAAGATTCCCTAAAGAAATGGGGGGGGAAAACTATTTTGCGAAAAAGCTATAAAAAAACAGTGGATAAAGAAAATATCATTATTAACACCATGTCCAGGGGTTCAAATTACAATAGTCAAGCATGTAATTACATAGTGTTCCTCATGTCCAACAGAAATGCCATTATATAATATAAGTATATAATATAAGAAAATGTACTGTAGGGAACACACAGAAATCATCAAGTTACAAGGAACAATCATCTCTGACAAGTGAATGATTTCATAGTAGTTTTAGTTTGCAACTTACTATTTAGTATAATTTCAAAAAAGAGAAAGGTGAGAAGTGTTGGCCATTATCTCCTGCGGTAGTAAGATAACCTCAAAAAGATGTGCAGGAGTGTTTGTAGCACAAATGCAGTTCCTCAGGGAAAATGCAGTCTGGCGTCCCTCTTACTGCTATGGATTTTGCATTATAGAGGCATCTCAGTGATACAGCTGGATAATGGTGGCTTATGGCTTCTCTGAATAGATTATGAGATATTTTTTTTTCTGCTTGAAATTTTCCATTCTTACACTGCAATAAAAATGTTGAAGCAATAATATCAGCCTGCTTTAGCAAAACTGATTGTCATCGTGTTTTTTCACAACTCGCACTGCATATGTTTATGAGACTGAAAGACAAGACCTGCTATGGAATGCAAGCTCTTGGAAGGGACTTAGTCATAATTTTCCTAAAGGAGTTTTCTTTCTCAGTGCATAGATAACAAATAGCAATGAAAATTCAGCGCTATTCAGTCCTACAGTTCTTCTATTACTCAGAGTTACTTAAGAACCACTAGTTATGATATTATTACCATAATAATGGCAATTTGTAACTCATTCTGTATTTCATAACAATAACAAGGAATTCTCAGTTTGGCTTATGTACAATGAGACATCTTGAGATGGATGAACTTTACCTGGCAGGTAGGATAATTTATGTTTGGAAGTAACATCAGAAGTGAGTAGTGTCTGTGGTAGCTGATATCTCTGAACTATTTGTTAGGTATAGCTCTGCTTCCTAAGGGACAAAACTGTGTGTCTGTGCATGTGTGCATTCTAAAGAGGCAGACAGATCAACACAGACACAGAGACACAGTTACCGTGAACAACAAACCAGGTTGATATAGACAGAGCAATGCCTTTACTGGCAACCAGGTATCCATAACCACCTCCTTCATGAACATGAACAGAGTCCAGTCCTTTTCTGCCTTTCCAGGTGATCTGGATTGAATGTTTTCTAGTGAAACATGAACACAACTTCAGTGTCTATATTTATAAGTAGCGTGTTCCTCAAGTAACAGTATAGAAATTAATTGAAATTTATCCATTGTACTGTATGTGGCTGGATGTCAAGCTCCTTACCCTGTCCTTGGTACAAAACTTGGGTCTTTCTATGAACCATGTCTCCTGGGTCATGGAAGATTCCCCAGTGCACTGCACACACACAAACACAGATTGATCCCACCTGTAGGCAGCCTAAGACACTTGAGACTTCAAGCTGCTGTTTCTAAGATCTGTAAGCCCCTCATTGACCTGTCTTCCCTTCTTCTGCTGCACCCTTGCCCTCCTCTCTGACCAAGCAGAGCTTCAGTCCTTTGGACAGACTCTTTCCTATTGTATCTGATGTCTGTCTTGAGCCTAATTTTCCATGTACCAGGTGTGGAAGTTCTTGCCTTGCACAGGAGACTGAATGGGACTGAAAACACCATTAACAGTGAAATCAGGTCATTTTATTTCCACAACTAAATCAGATTCAGGATTTGTGTGCACACAGAGAAGCATGAGCAGGATACAGCAGGCCTTAGGCACTGAGGCTGCCTTTGGATCAGCAAGCATTCATTGCCCCAGAAGAAATGGTCGTGGTCCAGTGCAGCCTGCACTGGATCCTGTTCATCCTGCTTCTCTAGCCAGTTTTGTCTTTACGACCTGAAAGAGCTCGTGCGCCTGTTTAAAAAATTCCACCAGCTTCTGCAGTGAAAATGGGCCGGAGCTAAAGCTGTCCAATGGTGTTGGTATTGGCCTTGGCATCTGAGGCGGGGTTGGGGCAGTCATAGAAAGCCTTGAGGCCCTCTGAGGAGGGGGTGAGGCAGTCATAGAATGTCTTGATGCTCTTCTATTTGACTGTGGGTCTATCTGGACCAGGATCCAGTCATAGAAGTGCTGAATGGAGGTGTAGACTCCAGGCTGGTTTCCTCTCACACAGCCTTTTCCCCAGCTGGTCACACCAACAAGCCAGAAGAAGGCAGCATTGTTATCTTTGCACACCAGAGGACCACCGCCATCACCCTGCAGTGGAGCAAGGGAAGAATAAGGTAATGTTGGGTGGCTGCTGTCAGCACTAGAGCTGTCTCCTTCTCTCCCACAGCCCTTGACAGAGCTGTATTCCTGGTAGAGAAAGTCTCAGCTCACATGCTGGAGCCTCCAGAACTTTGGCTAGGAGCAGGTCAAGGGACTTGTATGATAGGGCTGTCTCTCGTCTTTGCACAGTGATCCTGGATGTGCAGAGGATGGATATTCCAGGGTTGGCATCTGTACCTCTGAACTGCCAATTCTGGATGTAGTGCCAGGTCTCTGGGACAATGGGAACACTGGGCAAGGACCTGAATATGAGGAAGGGGGGAGGGAAGCCCTAACAGTGGTGGGCAGCTGGGGCTGGGAGGGTGACTGGTCAGGCAAAGCAGGCCCTGAGCTGTGTTGGGTGGTACTACTCAGGCTGCCCCTACTGCTGGGGGCTGTGGGGCTTGTCCTACCTGGCAGGGGTTGATGCCACCCACTGCGTAACCAGCACACAGGTTTTGAGTGTGGATGGCCCCTGTGTACCAGAGGCTGCTGTTACAGAGCTGGACATCAATGAGGTGGACCTTGGCCTCTTGCAGGACATCATTTGGTCTTTGAGCTGTGAGCACAGAAAAAAGTGAGTACACGGCAGTTCCTTGGCCATTCCCCTCTCCTGCTGGGGGGTGAAGCCCTTCCCTAGGGCTTCCTAGGGCTCCCTGGCAAGTACCATGTTGTTCTGCTTTCCACCTTCTCTCTGGCTTTGGGGAGTGGTCCAGGACTACCTCTCCAGAGGCAGACATTCTGCAGCCTGACTCTGGCTTCAGCCTCTGCTGTTGGGAAGCCCAAACCATCTCCCTGGTGGGCCAAGTTTGACCTCACGACATGTGTCCTTTTTGGGAACTCACCTCTTGTAGTTGCAGAACTCCAGCCAGCAATAAAACAGGTTTTCAGCTCCGACACTTCCAGTGTGGCATCGGGTACACAGCCCAGCTGTACATAGTGGCTGCACACAACAGGCTGGTCCAATTTCAGCAAGGCAATGTCATTCCTCTCCTCACCAGGAATATAGTGTTCATGAACCCGTAGCTGCTTAATCTGGCGCACTTGCACTTCAGGGCCCAGCTGAGTCAACTGGGTGGCCCCTATCACCACATGCCACATGTTGCTGTTGCTAAAAAGCACATGGAGAAAGAGGTGAGACGGAGCAGAGTCATGTGCTGCAGCAGCACAGGAATTCCCTGTCCTCTGCTTGCAAGACAGAGAAAAAAGCAGTATGTATGACTGCCCTAGCATGACTTAGGCTCAGAGAATGTTGACCTAGGAGCTTCTAGGAAGCAGTGGCAAGAGTGCAGGGTGTTTTCCTGGGTAGTCTCTTTGTTAGGTTCTGCAGTGCCCAGGCATTGGGTGTACTGCAGGGAAACAGAATGGGAGTAGCCCATGGTGCTGCCAACAGGGTACCTGCTGGTGTTGTGGAGATATACCCACTCCCTGCTGCTCCCTACCTGGCATTGATGAAGCAGTGGGCGGCTGTAAGAACCCACTCTGTGCTGATGAGGGACCCTCCACAGATATGCCTGGATCCTGTGCCTGGATCCTGGATGCTGACAATCCCGGCCCAGGCTCCTGGCCGGACACTTGTGCCACCGATGATGTGCAGTTCGCCATAGTCTGGATCCATAGGGTCATAGCCATAAGCTACGGGGCCGTAGGAAGCAGACATGGGCCAGAGACCACAGGTCCCTCTGTAAACAGAAACTCATTGCTGTCCTGACTGATGGCTTGCTGCTGCTCAGGTTGAAGGCCAGCCAACTTCCCTCCCCCCATGACATTGTTTGTATGGACAGCAGAGCCAGGGAATTCCATGGTCTGTCCACCCCTGTTTCTGCTTGAGCCCCATAGACAAGTTGTGCTGCAGCTTGGGTATTGTCAAAGAACTGAAACTCCTGCGTGGGACTCACGGGAAAAAACCTTCAACTGTTGTCCAAAATCCCTCCAAGAGCCTGAGGCCACTTACCCACAGGTATCCCATGTGCTGAGCACAGACCTGTACATGGGCAGTAGGACAAGGATGCCTAGCAAATTCATCACTGTCAGTGACATATATCAGCTGCAAGGAGTGAGGGCTCATGCAGTGCAACTGCCAACTAATGCCTGCAGTACCTTTGGCCCTGGGGCTGATGTCACAGAGCTGGTTCAGTGTTTTGGGCACAGTGGCCAAAGGGGTGGACAGTGGAGGGGAAGCATAGTATCATAGAATCATAGACTGGTTTGGATTGGAAGGGAATTTAAAGACTATCTAATTCCAACTTCCCTGCCTGAATGCCTTACTCTAGAGACGGATGCTTGAAACCCCATCCCACATGGGCTTGAACACTTCCAGGGATGGAACAGCTTCTTTGGACAGCCTGTGCCAGTGCCTCACCACCCATGAAAGTTCCAAGCACGAAGGGAGGCAGAAGCTGGGACTGGACATTCCTGATAGGCCCCACTGAATGCTCTGCTGGCAGGATCAGGCTGTGCAGGTCTTGTGGCAGGCAGCAGCATTTGGCTTCCAGCACTGCCTGCTAAAAGCTCACAGGAACACACACCCTATGGGGCATCACAGCCTCTTTGGAAAGGTCACTGACACCTTGCTCTCTGCATCAGTTTGCCACCAGGTTCTTCCCAAAAAACATTCAACAGAGAGCAGTATGCGTGTGTGTCTGGGTGCTGAGGATCCAAGCCAGTTATAGCTGCAGTGTCCATGCTGGCCATGCTACCTACAGTAACACCGTCTGGCAGACTCCATGTCCTTGCTGTCTGTGGCTTCTGTTGTTGCTCTGGACCCACATTGACAAGGACAGTTTTGGCATCTGGGAGTGTAGCCAAGGACATGTTATTTGAAGCTGTGGACGGGGAAGGATGGTTCTGCTCTCAGCCCCACATGCCAATTTCCGTGGCTTTGGTAAATCCCGTGCCAGTCTCCTCTCATCAGTCTGGCTGCTACAGCCTTGTTCCCCTGCTGGAGTTCAGGGCAGTCACTGTAGAAAAGCAGGAGCCAGTCACATCTATTAAAGCTGCTGAGCAGAGCTAGGTTGCTGGAGGGGAGGAGCAGTGTCTCTCTTCTGGTATCTTCCAACAGAAGTCACCTCTGCTGTTCTACCCTGCCTCCCACTACAAGACTTAGCCACTTAAACCCAATGCAAGGTTGCAGAGAAAGCCATGAGAACATAACAGAGAGAAGGTAAAAAGGGCCTAATAGTGAAAAACCCAGTCTGGGTAACTTCTTAGGGAGAAGGTGAAAGATCAGGAATGGGAGCTTGGTACAAAAGAAGACTTCAGCCTGGCAAGAAATACTTCACAGACTCTAGCTGATGTTAGGTAACCTCAAAGAGAAGGCAAGATGAGGTTTGGTGTTTTGATTTTTTACCAGTAAGTGAAATTACTGTTAAGGCAGCTTGTGAAAGGAAGGCAGGGACAAATAAATTCAAACTCTGCTGACCACTGTCCTTTCTTGGGTGAATAATTTTTCTGCTGTTTACTTTAAAGAAGAGAGTAACATTTTCCCAAGTGGTCTTGAGTTTTGGAGAGTATAACCCTACTCCAGGAGATCATTCCAAAGCAGGTGGCTCTGACAAGTGCAATTTTATGATTTTGCTTCAAAGCCATCCTGACGACCCAGCTGTGACTATTCCAGAAAGTCTGCCCAGGCAGTTCCACACTCAGCATCAGGCCATTTTGATTCCAGTCTGAGATGTAAATTCTGTTGAGGCACCACATAGATACAAAGCACCCTAAGCCCACCCTTTGTAATCCCTCTGTAGGCCTTCTACCATAATTGGAAGGATCTTTGTGCAAGCACTACATGGTTCTCAAACATCTGCTTGGGAAGGTCTTTGAGAAAAAATATTTTAATGAAATTTATTAAAATGTGGAGAATGTTTAAAAAAAAAATCTCATTTTAGGATGAAATTTTTTGCTGTTGCTCCTCTAAGTCTTGAAAGAAGAGCATGTGCATGTTTCTGGAAGAGCATGTATTTTGCTCTTATAAATGGTACTCACACAATGTTCTGTGTATGTATTTTGACAGGAGAGACAAGAAGACATGGAGGCAAACAGAAAAGCAAAACAGTACACTAAAGATAAAAAGATGAGGGAAAAACGAGTACTTCAGTTTACAAGAAAATACCAAAGGGAACTAAGGAAATGATCAATTGGAGATCAGAATTTGTTAAAATCACAGATTCTGAAGAGTTGGGAAGTATATTGTAATGTTTCAAAATTGACAAAAAAAGAGTTTTGTGTCAAAAAATAGTGTTTGTGTATTCATTAATCTCCAGTAAGTGTACCTAATAAAAAATAAAAATGTGTTTTATTTAATATGCATTATTTGCCTTGCTTGACTTGAATTGCCTTGCTTGAATCAAACTGGAAAGCATAAGAGTATACCTTTTGTGAACCCATCTTTCAATTTTAAAGTTATTTGCAGAAAGCTCTGCACCTCAAATCAACAAGACATCTTCCTCTCTCTGATTCCTACCCCAGATTCTGTAACTGTCGATGCTATGTGTGAGGGGTGAGTGATCCACAGCACAGTTTGGTCCTGAGCAGGTGCAGCCTGTGTTTATTAGCCTGGAGAAAAGGAAGCAAGGGAGACCCTACTGCTCTATTCCACTCCCTGAAAGGAGGCTGTAGTGAAGTGGGAATTGGTCTCTCCTCCCAGGTAACAAGCAGTAGGACCAAAGGAGCCAGCCTTCAGGTTGCTCCACAAAAAGTCTAGTTTAGAAAAATTTCTTTACCAAAAGGCTTGTCAAGCTTTGGAACAGACTGCCCAGGGAAGGGATCAAATAACCATCCTCGGACTTATTTAAAAACCACAAAAACACCATGCTTAGGGAATATGGCTTTGTGCCATAGGGAATATGGACTTGTCAGTGCTAGCAAGATCGGAACCGGCTTCCAGAGGAAACGCATCTGAACCTCAGAGAGTGCCGCTGGAAGCTTGCCAAAGAAGCTCTGCTGCCCTTCCCAGCGAAGATCTCCGAGTTCGTCTCGCTGTCTTGGTGAAATTCGTTTTGTTTTCCATCCGGGTCTGACTGGGAAGTGTTTTTTCTTGTGTTTTGTCAATAAACAAGTTTTTTCCACTTTCCCCCTGGGAAGAATCCTTTCTGAGTTCTTTGGGAGGTTTTTTTCCCTAATTTGTTTTAAACTTGAACAAATAATTTGGTGGCCCGTATGGGGAAGACGGGAAAAAAGTGGAAAAAACTTTATTATAATAATAATATTCTGTTTTCGATGGCTGGTATCGGTATGATGTCTATTGAATCTATGATGTCTTTGGTTGTGGGAGTATGCCTGTATATATGGTCTATGGGTTTCTTTGAAGTGCTGATACCATTGTGGTCGTTGGGTTTATTTGCTTATCCGGAAATAGCCCCGATGCTGTCTTTGATACGCAGTTTTTGTATTAAAGGGGCATTAACAAAAATACTCATTGGGCTAGGCTTGGTGGTGATGATATGCAGGAGGGTTATAAGAATGCTGGAATCGGCCACAGGAATGTATACATCATGGTTTGTGCTGTTTATTAGAGGAGAGGCAGGCAAAGAGGATTTCCTACCTCTATTTCCCTTCCTCTCTTCTGAATTAGTTACATCTTTAGTAGAAAACATTCAGATCTCCCTGAACATCAAAGAGACCATCTTTCTGGCAATTAATTTGGTGAGTTTTGGCTATACTGTCTTCAGTTTATATAGAATAAAGGCTGAGATTTCTAAAGGGGCTGAGAAGACTCCTGATTTAGGAGTCAAGTTAAGCAGGAAGAACCCCGAATGGAATGGAAAATGGGAAGAAATGGGCCAGATTTTAAAGGAACTTTCTGACCCCATAATCTGGGAATTCCCACCTGAACAGATTCAGGATCCCATTAAGGTGGCAAGGTATTTAAAAAAGAAGTGTCAGGATGGCCCTAAAGAGAGAAGGGTTATTACAGTAAGCTGGGCCCTGGCACATGCCTATCGCACTTTGCTAGACAGTATAGAGCGAGACACAGAGGAAAGGAACCAGGGAGATAAATTACCTACCATCCCAGCCACTCAAGTTGCTACCACCCCCCTAGGACTAAAGCCAGCAGCTAAACTGGATAATACACCTCAACCAATGGCTGTTGCTGCTAGCAAGAGGGGTGGGAAGTGCACCAAGAAGACTGATAGGCCAGTGGATGATGATGATGATGATGCTGCTGTAGAGGGACCCTCAACACCTCCTGATATAAAATCAGGAGCCAAAACAACCAGTATGAGAGCAGAGGCCAACAATGAGTCCCTTTCCATAAAGGATCTTTGTGGGTTAAGAAAGGACTACACCCGGCGACCTGACGAATCTATAATCAGCTGGCTAGTTCGCCTCTGGGATGCGGCAGGGGAGGCTACAGTATTGGATGGCACTGAAGCGAGGCATTTGGGGTCTCTGTCCCATGACCCGGTCATCGACCAAGGTGTGATGAGGGAAGCTAACCCTCAGAGCCTCTGGGCCCGGGTCCTGGATGGCGTGGCACAAAGATATCTGTGTGCGGACGATCTATATATGCAGCAGACCCGATGGAGAACCATTGAGCAGGGGGTCCAACGTCTAAGGAGATGGCAGTAGCAGAAATGATTTTTTCAGACGACATAACAACTAGAAACCCAGATCTGGTACCATGCACACCGGTCATGTGGAGGAAACTTGTGCGGCTCGGGCCATCTGAGTACGCTTCTACTCTAGCAATAATGAAGCGGGAAGAAATGTATGAAACCGTGCTCGACATGGCGAAGAAGCTCCGGGCATATGCCGACGCTGTACATGGCCCAACCCATGCTAGAATTGCAGCCGTGGAAACTCATTTACAGAATTTGGAGGATAAGATCGAGGAAAATCATAAGAAGCTCAGAGAAGAGATTAAGGAGGACCTCCTCCAAATCTCAGCTGTGCAAATTAGGCGTCCCGGCACCCAACGCAGGCGTTTCTCTGATGGTGAGAGGAGGTATACTCCACGTGCTGAATTGTGGTTCTTCCTACGTGATTGCGGAGAGAATATGAAGCGTTGGGACGGAAAACCTACGGCTGCTCTGGCACAACGGGTGCGGGATTTGAAAGAAGACAAGACCCGAAGAGAAGGTTCAACCAGAAAGAGAGCAGCTCCAGTCGCTCGGAACCACAACGCCAAGTACGAGGAGGATGATGACATGTCTGATCCGCTGGAAGGAACTTCTAAGACCTATGCCCCTGTAAAAAAGGATAAACAGGCTTAGAGAGGCCCTGCCTCTAGCCAGGGTGAGGCCAGGGAGAATCGTGTATTCTGGACTGTGTGGATTCGGTGGCCTGGCACATCGAAACCACAAAAGTATAAAGCCTTGGTTGACACCGGTGCACAATGCACCATATTCCCATCAGGATACGTGGGGGCAGAATCTGTCTCTATTGCTGGTGTTACAGGTGGATCACAGGACTTTACCTTGGTTGAAGCTGAAGTGAGTTTGACTGGAAAAGAGTGGAAAAGATACCCAATTGTGACTGGCCCAGAGGCCCCGTGTATTTTAGGAATAGATTTCCTTCGATACAGGTATTTTAAGGACCCAAAGGGATTCAAGTGGGCATTTGGGATAGCAGCTGTGATGGCAGAAAGAATCCGGCAGTTGAACACCCTGCCTGGATTGTGTGAGAATCCAATTGCCGTGGGACTCCTGAGGGTAGAGGAGCAGAGGGTACCGATTGCCACCTCAGTAGTACATCGCCGGCAATACAGAACAACTCGAGATGCTGTGGTTCCCATCTATAAGATGATTCGGGAGCTAGAGACCCAAGGGGTGGTCAGTAAAACTCATTCACCCTTCAATAGCCCCATCTGGCCTGTGCGCAAGTCTGATGGAGAATGGAGACTAACTGTGGACTACCGGGCATTGAATGAAGTGACCCCACCGCTGAGCGCTGCCGTGCCGGACATGCTGGAGTTGCAGTATGAGTTGGAGTCCAAGGCAGCAAAGTGGTATGCCACTATCGACATTGCCAATGCCTTTTTCTCCATTCCTCTAGCAGCAGAATGCAGGCCTCAGTTTGCCTTTACATGGAGGGGTGTGCAATATACTTGGAACCGACTGCCCCAGGGGTGGAAGCACAGTCCTACCATCTGTCATGGACTGATCCAAATGACACTAGAAAAAGGTGAAGCTCCAGAACATTTACAATATATTGATGACATCATTGTATGGGGAAACACAGCAGCAGAGGTGTTTGAGAAAGGAGAGAAAATTATTCAAATCCTCCTGAAAGCCGGCTTCGCTATCAAGAAGAATAAAGTTAAGGGACCTGCTCAGAATATTCAGTTCTTAGGAGTGAAGTGGGAAGATGGACGGCGCCAGATTCCTACTGATGTCATCAACAAGATCACAGCTATGTCCCCACCAACCAACAAGAAGGAGACACAAGCTTTCTTAGGTGCCATAGGTTTCTGGAGGATGCATATTCCTGAGTACAGTCAGATTGTGAGTCCTCTTTACCTGGTTACCCGAAAAAAGAACAACTTCCACTGGGGCCCTGAGCAGCAACAAGCTTTTGCCCAGATAAAGCAGGAAATCGCTCATGCCGTGGCCCTTGGCCCAGTCAGAACAGAACCAGATGTGAAGAACGTGCTATACTCTGCAGCTGGAAACCATGGTTTGTCTTGGAGTCTGTGGCAGAAGGTGCCTGGTGAGACCCGAGGCCGACCACTGGGATTCTGGAGTCGGAGCTACAGAGGGTCTGAAGCTAACTACACTCCAACGGAGAAGGAAATCTTGGCCGCCTATGAAGGAGTCCAAGCCGCTTCAGAGGTGGTTGGTACAGAAGTACAGCTCTTCCTGGCACCCCGACTGCCAGTGTTGGGGTGGATGTTTAGAGGAAAGATTCCCTCCACTCACCATGCTACCAGTGCTACATGGAGCAAATGGATTGCTCTCATTACACAGCGTGCCCGAATTGGAAAACTGAATCGTCCTGGAATTTTAGAAATAATTACTAACTGGCCAGAAGGTGAAAGTTTTAGTGTGACAGACGAGGAACAAGAACCAGTGACCCGGGCTGAAGAAGCCCCACCCTACAACCAGCTGCCAGCAGAGGAAACACGCTATGCTCTGTTCACCGACGGTTCCTGTCGCGTCGTAGGGACGAATCGGAGATGGAAAGCAGCCGTATGGAGCCCCACACGACGGGTTGCAGAGGCTACAGAAGGAGAAGGGGGATCTAGTCAATTTGCTGAACTCAAAGCCATCCAACTGGCCTTAAATATTGCCGAAAGAGAAAGGTGGCCAAAGCTCTATTTATACACTGATTCCTGGATGGTAGCTAACGCTCTGTGGGGATGGATGAAGAGATGGAAAGAAGCGAACTGGCAGCGTAGAGGATTTGCTAGGGAAGACAGTGTGGGTTAATCCTGCCTCGAGTACAGGCAAACCCATTCGTGGGATTGCCTTTGCTCAAGGACCAGGGTGTACGTGGTGGATCATGCAGAAAGATGGAACAACTCGTTGCGTACCTCAGGGAGATCTGATTGTAGGGTGATGTTATTGTTGAGTGTTACCACCATTGCCTGTATGCTAAATCGTATGAATATGAAACAGAAGGAAATGTGTAAGTGGTGAAGGCTGAGCAAGTGAGAAGAAGGAAACGTGCAAGTATTAAAGGTTTGAGCAAGTCAAAGAAAGTTTTATATTGTGTTTAGTGAGTGTATACCCCAATCGTGTGTCAATGATCACGATATGGGATAAGGGGTGGAATGTTCTAGGTTGAAGTTTATGTTATGACTAGCTCCTCTCCCTGCCCCGCCCCACGGAGCTGCGGGCCGTGTCGCAGCCCCTCCCCTGGGCTTTGCTCGGCTGCTGCTGCTGCTGCTTGGCTGCTGCCCCCCCCCGGCTAGCTTTTGCTACCCCAGCTTGGCTTTTGCTGCCCCTCTTTCCCCCTCCCTTTTTCCCCCAAGATCGGAACCAGCTTCCAGAGGAAACACATCTGAACCTCAGAGAGTGCCGCTGGAAGCTTGCCAAAGAAGCTCTGCTGCCCTTCCCAGCGAAGATCTCCGAGTTCGTCTCGCTGCCTCGGTGAAATTCGTTTTGTTTTCCATCCGGGTCTGACTGGGAAGTGTTTTTTCTTGTGTTTTGTCAATAAACAAGTTTTTTCCACTTTCCCCTTGGGAAGAATCCTTTCTGAGTTCTTTGGGAGGTTTTTTTTTCCCTAATTTGTCCTAAACTTGGACAGTTTATTTGAGTTTTTTCCTTAAGGATGTCTTCCAAGATATCTTTAAGACACACAGCCATCTGGACATCTTCCCTTTACGCAATTAGCATAGGACTAGTCATGCAGCATTTATCACTGTTAAGGAATATTGCCAGAAGAGTTTAGACTAATTTATCCACTTTTTTTCAAAGTTGTTGTAGTTTAGTACTTGTATGATGATGTAACAATGAGGACAAACATTCAAAGTTACCATTTTTAAGTGCTTCTGGAAAAGTTAGAAGGCTTGATCATGGTTTTGTAGGTAGACCACACTTCTGTGGTAAGGAGATGAGCTTCCTTGCTGTTACTCCTTTCCACCCGCATTATGTTACCTAGTAGTAAAGATACCTATTAAAATTTCCAATTAATTGATAAGAAGGTAATGTGCAGGAGGAAGATTACATCAAGCATGTATATTTTAATTTCAGGTTTCATACTGAAAGTACTTAGAATATAGATCAAATGCACATTTGCATATTGATAATACCAAAATTTGGTTTTTCCACATTCTGCTGGTATAGGTTGACCTTCATTCTCTTATTTGATATCAATAAAAGTAATAGACCTGTAAAAGAGGTGCCCTCATCCCTGTTCTGATTTATACAAGGTCCACTCCCAGTTCTGGAAATCTCAAGATTACAAAAGTAGTTTAAGAGTGCCTCAGCCCTTCTCCCTCTTTTCTGCTTGGTGTATCTATTCTTTCAGAGGCATAGTGTGAAATTTCTTCATATGCCCATTCTAGGGGATAATGACACCACAGTGCTATATGGTGTGTCTGTGGAAAGGTGAAGTAAGGCTGCAATTTGGCCTCTTGGAAGACAGAAGAAAGGGTAAGAATTGTTTGGCCAAACATCACCTGCCATTTACAGGTGCCATTTATAGCTAGGGCACCTGGATTTGGTTGGAACACAGAAAAAACTCTTTTTCCCTGAACACTTAATGTGTTCTAGGTACTAAAAAATATTTTTATGGGATCAACCCGTGCAGCCTAGGCAGTGCAGCTGTGTATGAGTGTTTTTGACAACCTGTGATAAGTTTGTTTGTCTGGGATCTAATTTGTTTTTCCCTCTCCCTCTCTCACCCTCTTCCCCAAATCCTACAGCTATACTACCCTCCTTGTTTAACAGAGCACAGTGGCTGTTGAATAAAGAGACAGGAATTAACTCTACAAGTGTGAACACAGATGCTAGAAAAAGCTAACTACTGTAGATAATATTTCTGGTTTTGCTGTTAATAACAGATATGCACACATTGGGAATCAGAGAACCACAATTTGTTTAGATTGGAAAAGACCTTCAAGATCATCATGTCCAATCATAAACTTGGAACAGCCAAGTCCACAACTAAACCATGTCCTTAAGAATCACGTCTACATGAATTTTAAATCCCTCCAGGAAAGGTAACCACTCTCCTGGACAGCCTGTTTCAATGCTTGGCCACTTTTTCCGTGAAGAAATTGTTCTTAATATGCAATCTAAACCTCCCCATGAGAACTTGACATGATTTTCTCTTGTCCACTCATTTGTTATCTGCAAGAAGAGACTGATCCCCACCTGGCTACAGCCTCCTTTCAGGCAGTTGTAGAGAGTGATAAGGTCCCCCTGAGCCCCCTTTTCTCCAGACTAAACATCCCTAGCTCCCTCAGTTGCTCCTCATGAGACTTGTATTCAGAACGATTTCCAGCTCCACTGCCCTTCTCTTGACACACTCCAGCACCCTAATAATGCCTTTCTTGGAGTGAGGGACCCAGAACTGGACACAGGATTTGAGGTGTGTTCTCCCCAGTGCTGAGTACAGGGGGACAATCCCTGCCCTGCTCCTGCTGGCCACACTATTGCTGGGACAGGCCAGGATGCCATTGGCCTCCTTGGCCACCTGGGCACTGCTGGCTCCTGTTCAGCTGCTGTCACAGCACCCCCAGGTCCTTTTCCTGTGGGCAGCTTTGCAGCCACTCTGCCCCAGCCTGTGGCACTGCCTGGGGCTCTTGTGACCCAAGGGCAGGACCCAGCACTGGCCTTGTTGAACCTCACACCACTGGCCCTGGGCCATGATCCAGCCTGCCCAGATCCCTCTGCAGAGCCTTCCTGCCCTCCAGCACATCAGCACTCCCACCCAGCTTGGTGCTGTCTGTGAACTGACTGAGGATGCCACGGTGAACAACTGTCTTCCTAACATGCAGATTCCCTCCTTGTTTCTAGTCTCTTAACAAGTGATCTGACTTTGATTTCCCACTTTCCATCCACAGATGAAAGAAAAAGATAAAGGAGCCAAATGAGCAGGTTTCTATATAATGAAACAACTATTTTTAATATGTAAATATCCTTTAATATCCTGTAACTTGGATTTCGTACCCATCAGTACTCTCTTTCTTATTGGTAAAAATCTAGGGGGGATCTAGTTAGGAAGAATGTGGGAAACAAGCTTTCTTACAACTCTGGGGGAAAAAAAAACCAAATATTGGCTACATTTAGGCTAAGTTGTTTAAGTAGCAGTATCAGATGCTGTTGCATGGAGATCCTAAAACCTGTCCAGAAATCTGGCAAGATCATCAGATTATTGATGTGACCTTCTGCACTCAACTGCTTTTGATACTAGAAACATATAAGAGAAAACTCTCATTTTTAAAAATAAATTTCAGCCTATCTTTGACTGTAGCATGGTCATTCTGTCTCACCAGCTCTCTGGATGTCAGTTAGAGAATAGAGTAATCCCTAGGAATGCAGCACACACTTGCATCCTGAATGAAGTACTTGGCTTTGATTTCTCAGCAGAGTTTCTTTTTCCATTTAAGACCAGAAATGAATTGCTCAATAAAAGCCACATTAAATTGTTACTTCTTTTAAAAAAATCACACATCTCCTTGCTTCACCTTTATTCTGTAGCTAGATATTAATTATTAATGGGTTAACTTGGGGCAATGTGATACAAGACTTTTAAGTTTGCTTTACTTAAAAATGAATAACAGATTAGGATTAGTATGTGTGATTAAGGAATGAAAAATAAAAGAATGAAAAATTATTTGCTGATGGACCACTCCCAACTTTTTTCTATGGGACAACCTGTTTTAAGTAATTTTGCTTTGTATACTTAACTTCATTTTCAAGTATTTTCATACTTAGTCTTAGTTCAACTTACCCAAATGAGCATTGCAGAAGAGGACATTAAAATGTGTTTATCCTATAATTAACAAAGCAACCTCTAAGCCAAAGAACCCCACCTTTGCTTTTTTATGAGTGAATAATTTCTGGACAGAAGTTATTGTTTCTTGCTTGATAGGTTAAAATATACATCAGGTATATCAGTGATTCTTGGATGTAACTTGTTCATACGTGAGTGCTGATTTTATGGTATATTTCTGCAAGAGGGAGTGCTGTTTATCGATAAGTTCTAAAATGCCCTTCTGTTAACTTGTGTTGAGAATTGCCTTTTATTAATTTTGAAATGGGAACTGTCAAGATTTTAGAATAGCACATACATTAAAAGAAAATGGACATATGTGGATTTTTATTTAATTCAACAGGTGATAGTAATATTTTTAATATTAAAAAAGGAACCAGAAACTCTGCATCAATTATAACAATTGAGAAAATGGCAGACTTTTAAGAGCTGACTCAAACTATCTGCTGAGAAGGCCTCCATTTTGGAGTAGGCAATTGTTAATCAGCAATTCTTTCACCTGTCTACAACTCTGGGAGTTCTTTATCTTAACGTTTTGAAATCTCAGTCCATTTGTCTCCTCCTAATACCTGTGTTCTCCCTGTTTTGCACTTATAGACCTTGTCAGTATATTATATATGTGAAAAAATGTTTACTGTTTGAATAATTTTTAATGAAAAAATTAATAAGGGAATAAAAGGGGCAATATCCAGGCCTGGGGTGTTTTGGCAGTTAGCCAAAAACCACATCCTTAGCTTAAAACAATTTTCTCTATTTACTATTGTTATATTACAGGGGGTGCATGCATGTTCATGAGTTTTATACCTTACCCAAACATGCCTGCGAATTTAGATATTCTAGGAATTCTTTTGCTTGGTTTTAATTTTTGACTTGTCTGTATGCCATCCTTCAGATTAAATCAATATATTTTATTTCTTCTCATGGTTACATCCTGTTGTTTTTACACTCTTTGATAATGAGGAGTGAGTAAATTGGCTCATAAATTGGGCTCTGGTTTTTGTCACTGTTATCATTCAGATAAGATAGTCCACAAATGTAAGAAACAACGTAATTATTTTACACCATTCCCTGAGTTAGTTAATGAATAAAAGCATTTTAACATAGTCTCTATTTTAATATTATGCTAAGGCCTAAGATATATTTATCACACTACTATTTATATAAGCTATACAGCACATAAATAAACTGACAGGTTATATTATACCAATAAGCAGTTAAAAGAAAATTAGAAGTTGTACCATATCAAAATCTTTGCATACAAAAGCTAATACATAAATGTGAAAGCCAATACTATGTTGTCATTTATAACATTATAGAAATACCCCTTGGAAAAGAAAACTAAGTATAGGACCACCTTGGTGAGTGTTATTTAAGGATGAAACTGCTATTGTGAAGAATTATGTTTCACATTAAAGACAAACTTTCATTTCCTGTGATTTCATGCTCTGTTGAAGTTGCCTGAGTGGGAAGAGAAGAGAGGAATTAGTACTCCCTGTCCTATCATTGCAAAAGAAGATGAACTCTCCATTTTTCTAGCTAAGAAATGCTTTTGACAAAATTACACCATTGTAGAGTGGTCAGTTCTTGTAGATCAGGAAATAAAGCACATCTACTGTAGAAAAACAAGTTTCTGACCTTACAGTTTATTGTATTTATGCAGGCATTGTTGTTTTGTATTAGGAGTGGTTACTTATATAAGTCAAAATTCTATTTAGGCTGTGTGACAAAGAGCAAAATAGAAAAGCTTTATACAACTTCAGTAATGATTTAGTGCTGTGACAAAATAGTTGACATTTACTTACTTGAACTAATATGTACTTAAATCCTTTGGTGTTTCCTGCTGTTATGCATGACTGGAGGAATCAGCAGTATGCCAATATTCACTCTGCTAAGTATGTAAATGAAGGACACGTCCTTTCTGTTTTAAATGCAAAGACAGGAAAAAAATTTACCTGCTGCAATCCATTCCAGCTGAGCATGGATCTTCATTAGATGTTTACAGCAGCATATTTTGGAAGTAAAGCCATTAATTACAGATCAAAACAAGCAGGAGGAAGGAGCCATCAATTCTTCCAAAAGAAGAAGAACAAGAAGAAGAAAAAAAGAGAATTTATAAGTAAAACAGGTTGTGCTCTGTTCTCATTCTTATGCTGTATTTGGCATAAAAAACATGCAAAAAACAGCTGGTGGAATTAATTTTTTTCTGGGAAGTACCCATGGAAAATGCATTAATTTTTTCCTGTTTTGTATTTTTTACTCCTACATGAAATGTATACGAGAATGTATGAGAGGTTTTAAACTAGGACATTAATTCCTGTGCATGGTGGGACATTCTGCCAACACATACAGCCTGACTCTCTTCTATTCCACTGCTTCAAAGTCTCCCAGATGCAAATATTTACCTCTGTACCACATGGATGAATAGTAGGGAAGGGGCAGTTTTTTTCTCATTTAAAACAACTCCTTACTTATTTTACAGCATAAGGTAAAAATAAAAGTTTGTACTTCACTAGACAGTGAAACCTTTCCCTTCTGTGAAGGCAATGGCCTGAGATGTTATACTTAAGAATAAAAGAAAGGCTCTTCCTTAGCAAAGTCAACTACAGTGGATTTGGCAGCACATTTTACACCTGCTCACACAGCTGCAAATCAAGATGAAAAGGCTTACAATTCAACTTTGAAACTGTGGGGTTTTTTTAACAAATCCAGTAATACCACAGAGAACTGATTTCCTGGCTTTATTCCAATTATACTTTTCTGACATACATTGGCCAAGTGTTGTGCTTACACCTTCAATTTCATAAAACTCTTTATTAAATGCAAAAGAGCTGCCAATAGTTTTTACTACAGAATAAAACCAAAACCATATTGGAATTAATTAATTTTGCTTAGTTCAGCTAATGCTGTAAGCTGCAGAATAGTATATTTTTATTAGAAGTATTTTATTCTTTCATCCATTTATAGGTATGCATAGAATATATCTTAATACAGCACCTGAAAACAGAGGTTCCTAATAGACCTTCTGGTGTTATAAAAAATCACTTTGCAGCTGTGCATCACTACATGTGAGTTACATGAGAGGGGAATATTGTCCTAGCAGCTCTTTTTTTTAAAGTTGAAATTTAGCTTGCATTAACATTCAAACTTGAATTATACCAGACTCAGTTTTTTTTCCTGAGAGTTCGTTTGATATAGAGAAAGAACTATTTTTCTGTGTTAATTTTCACTGTTTTACAGTATGCTCATCTAGGTTCACTGGTTTTACTTTTTAGAATACTCTTACCAATATTCTAGGTAATTGAACAAAACCTACATCATGTTCATGAATGTAACACCTCAAAAGATCTTTGAGCAGTATGCAGCATTCATGCTTTAAACATTCAGTGTCTGTTTCCAGGTATTTCCCTGTGTGAGGATGTTGGGGGTTGGGTTTTTGTTCCTTTACTGCGTGAGTTTGGAGAATTTTTCCCATTGTGATGCTAACAAAACCTGCTGGCTGTGCCCAGGGTCTTGTGATGGCCCTGGACGGGGCGGGTAGGTGGGACTGGGGCTGCTCGGAGGAGCGGGAGGGCTTCCGGGCGGGGCTACCCCGAGGAGCGTGCGGGCTGCTGGAGGGGCTCTTGTGTTTCCAGAGAGGGAGCGGAGAGGAGGGACCCCCCGGTCTGCTCAGCACGTGCCAGGAGGCAGGAGAGCCGGACGCCTGTGTCAACTCCTCTGCATCTTTCCTGCTCAGCCTCCTGCCTCTGGGAATACAACTGATCTCCGGACACAACAGTGAGTGAGGAGCTGCTCCCACCTGAGCCAGCCCGGCCGCGGCTGCTCCCCCCCACCTCCCTCGCTCCCGCCTGCTCTGCTGCACGTGTCACAGCCCTGAGAACAACACAGCCTGAGTGTGTCCGCGGCTAAAGGAAGGACTGGAACTGGGTTATTTTCTTCTGTTTTTGTCGGTAATTTTAATAACTGCTGTTGTTTTCTACCTGTGCGGTTAGATATAGTAGTAAAGAGCTGTTACTTCTACCCCTTATCTCTGCCTTGGGCCCTTGATTTCAAACAACTCTAACACTTAGAGGGGGTGAAATTAAATTCTCTATTTCAAAGGGGAACTTCTGTCTTTTATTGGCAGAACCCTGTCCTAGAAACCGGGACAGAGGGTAATCCTGTGGCTCACCACAGAAGTGTGTTAACAAATGCAATTTTCTCTCAATGGATTCAGCAATTTAGTTCATTTTGAGACATGAACTTAGAGTCATCTTGCATACCCTTTTTAAGTGTTCTGAGATTTCTCTATGCCTGTAGAAGTCTAATAGAACATATTTGTAAGTCCTCCCCAGCATAGCATGATATAAAACTAAAAATTATAGGGTATATGTGTCTTTCACCTTTTCTGTAGCTCTGTGAGAAGTATTGATAGTGCAAGCTACATAAATATCTATTTTTCATTTGTGTCCTTATAAAAGAAAAAAATCTATATAGTTTAATGAGATCTCTCAGATTTTAATGAGATCTCTCTCCATGTAATGTCATCCACAAGCACACAGTGACTTTTATAGAATATGTTTCTGTGTGGTTCAGTGGATGCCTCATTCTGAACAAATGAGCTAGAAATTCAGAAATCAGAATCAGAAATGCAGATATCATTTTAATATCAAAAACACAACTGCATAAACAATACAAACAGCCTTTAGCCTACCACACACTGTTGGAAGGCTGGTTTGAACTCAAAGCCCCAGGAAAACAGACTTTTCTGAGGAAGTTACATGCTGCTCAAAATAATTAAGAAACAGCTACATTTCAGAGATTTTTCTCCAAGTCAATGATAATTTGCAGATATTTAAAGATAGTTGATGACATTATCGAAAATAGTCCCTAAAATTGTTAAAATTGTAAATGGCTGGAGCTTCCTGGGTGAGGCCATGAAACCACTGAATTATCAGACAATGATTGGCTTATTATTTCTAGTAGCATTTAATACAGCAGGCATTTAGATGCTGGAAGAATAAGTCTGCAGACTGCATGCATTTTATTCTTCCTTAAGCCCTGGCATGTGAGATACATGTTTCTACACTTCATAATTAGAAAACACACATATTTACAACTGTGCATTGATCAAAAGGGAACTAAAACTGGGGAAAGATACACTGTCATGGTGTAGCTGAAGAGTCAGCAGGATAGAGGACAACAGTTCAACAGGAGACTCCAGGCAGAAAAATTATTTTCTTGCTGCAAGCACCCAAGATAGTATTGAATATCTGTTACCTGCTCAGATTCAGCTCACCAGGTTGAACCCACATGGACTTTAATGACATTCGATGCACATATTTACAAAAGAAAACTAAACAAAAGTAAAGTCAGGAGAACAAAGAAAAAGGAGTGGGAAGTATAAAAATACCTTTCCTTCAGTGGCTGCCCCTCCCCGGATTACCTGTTTCTCAGGCAGTCATCTCACAACACTAAACTGAGACTTCAGCCTTTTTTACAGGAAGTATTAGATGATCCTCATGTAACTGGTTAGTCTGTAGTCAGATATCCAAAGGATTATGATTCCAAACTACTGCAAGCAAAGCATTGCTCAATGGCTCAACAGAACTTAGGAAAATCAATCTTATGTTTAATGGCCTCTGAACAAAAGTCATCGTTAAACTTTTACTTTGAACAGCTATTTTTAATTTGATTTTTTTCTACAATAAATATTTGTGAGTATCTGTGAAGAAATCCCAATCTTTAGCATTTCTTCAGTGTGGAAGGGGAAGCAGAAACTCATTTTCAGAGTTATGGGTAGTTTCCTATGCTGAGGTGATACAGCTAACACTACAGAGATCCTCAAATGTACATTAATCCAACACTCAAAAGCATTAATAAAAGAGGATGTTACCACAAAGTATGCATTATGGCTGAGTTCAGAAAAAAACACAGAACTGAACATGCTACTTCCTCTAAAATAAACCATTATCACACAAAATCCCAGCAGAAGAAAAATTCCCAAGCTAATATATAAGTATCTCTTGAGAGAAGGAACATGGATTCAGTTAGTTAGAATTTCCCAAGGATTCAAAGAGAAAAGTGCTTTCTTCCCAAGATCTGTTAGGAATACTCAGGGAATACACAGGGCTTGGTTGGGTAAGCCAGTAGATCAAAGAGCACTCATGGTTTTATATGCAAAACAATACAAGAGAAAAAGGCCAGACTTCACTCACAACATTCAACTATAATACTGGACTTCAGAGTATCCCAGAAATTCTCCCAGGAACACTTATTCTAGGACATGTACATGTCACACTCCATCTGCGCTTAAAATAGTGAGCTGAGAAATGACTCTACAGCTTAGTGTTTTGAGCCAACTTTAGAAAAGGGCTAAAATAATTCACTTTGTCACGTGAATGAAACTCCTAGCAGGTCTATCTAACTATAAACAACAGAAAGCAAGCAGCATCAAGAGGCACAGGAAGCCTGCACTCTATTCTTCTCAATAGGTAGCTAAATTACTTTCACTGTCATTTCCACCAGGTCTCTACATTTTGCAAAAAGAGCACAAGTTGATTCCTCTCTCACAGACTCCAAGTATGGAAATAAAACAAAAACAATAATTAGTCTGTGGCTCTCAGTGTAAACAGGTATCCCAGAGTAACAGACTGTGAAGGCTACTAAGAATTCACCATTTCTTTTCAATTGCATCTCGTCATCTTTTCCAACTCAGCTGACTTTTAATGAACAATGCACTGAATTCTAAGTCAATCAGAAAATTAAGAATCAAGCTAAAACAAACTTGTAGTTAGCCACAGGGGAAAGCAAAATAGGGAATAGGCAGCAGGAGGCAGAGAACATAGTTCAGGTAATGGATGGTAACTCATAAAAACTCTAGATGCTGTCACCACCCTTCCCAACTTCAGAATAGCAGCAGGAGTAACTGGCAACCAGTTCCAGGCTATCTTTAGATCTCCATCTTTGGTGACCCTTTTGGGCAGCAAAATTCAGTTATGCCTACACATCAGCTGCTGGCAAAGAAAGGATATTTTTCAATGACAAAATGGTTGGATATAATTAAAGTATCAACATTGTATTATTGTTACTGAGTACAGCCTTCAGTGCATTTTCATTGATGTAAAGCTGTATATATACCAGTGATCAATTTAAGATTTCACAGGAGGTTTTGAGTATGCAGCTACATTAACTGCAAATCTGACTCAATTTCTATTTACTTCAGACACAACCAGGAGCCCCTGACACAATTTCCATCAGAACTGGGGATTCTGGACCAGCTCTTGAGATAGAGAGCACCAGACTTCTTCCAAATCTGTCTTTAGAAACACTACAATTCACAGGTGCAGTCCATACTCAACACAGAAGACTCAGGACACATTTTACTCATGTTTACACATGTTACTCCTCAGGGAAGGGCATCCAGAACTGGCCTCAGAATTGGAAAGCAACACCAGTGTGGCAGTCAAGGGATTGCAGAAAGGCAGATGTTGTGCATAAAAGATTGTTCCTCTGTGTAAGCAGTTTGAGACTTGTTGTAACTGGCCTAAAAGACAGACCAGGAGCTGTGCTACACCCCATTAACTTGCACCTCTGTGTCCTATGCTCTGTCCTGTGCTCGATCACACAGCACACCCTGGTCACATGACCCTTAGCCCTTCAGCTTCTCCCCCAGCTGCATGGAAAAAGGCAGCATCTACACACAGTGGGGAGCTGGGAGACACAAGGATCACCAGGAGTGATAAATGACAAGTTTTATGGTGATTTTGTAGGGTCCATCTCAGGTACTTTTGCCATCAGAAAACATGTCGGAATTTGGCTGAGCCAAGCCACATGTAACCATGGATTTCCTTCATCCCTGTTCTCAGGGATGCTTTGTTTTTAGGGATTCCCAGTCATGATGCTTAGAACCATGAGAGTGAAGCCAAGGAAGCCCAAGTTGCAGCAAGAGCCTCAACCTCTGCGGGGTTCACACATCTGCTCTGCTCTGCACAGACTCCCTCTTCCTGGAACTGCATACCTTGGCTGTTTCAGCCATCGTTAGTGATGGGACCTCAGTGAAATGAGGACTAAGAGAAGAGAATTACCTCTGTAATCAAGTGTGATAATTAGAACATTTATGAGCACCTTCCCAGTTTACGAGCCCTTACCCAACCCCCCTCAAGTGAACCAGCACTTGCCAATGGCCTTTCACACCACCATGCATCTGCACAGAGCTGGTGCCATCCCATGCTCCCTAGCATCAAGGGTGCTTAATCAGGGTTGTGGCACTTTCTCATTTCTGCTGTACCCCAGGCAATCCACACCTGGGAAGAGGGGCCCAGGGTGCAGTAAAGGCAGAAAAGGAAGAGGATCGTTGATGGCAAGTTGCACATGAGTCAGCAGTGCCCTGGCAGCCAGGAGGGCCACCTGTGTCCTGGGGAGCATCAGGGACAGCATCACCAGCCAGGCAAGGGAGGGGATTGTCCTGCTCTGCTCTGCACTGGGGCAGCCTCACCTCCAGTGCTGGGGGCAGCTCTGGCTGCCACAACAGCCTAATGTAAGGCTACAGAGGGTCCAGAGGATGGTGAAGGGCCTTGAGGGGAAGCTGTATGAGGAACAGCTGAGGTCACTTGGTCTGCTCACCGTGGAGGAGACTGAGGGCAGACCTCACTGCAGTCTACATCTTGTGAGGAGGAGGAGGGCAGGCACTGATCTCTGTGGTGACCAGTGACAGGACCCGAGGGAATGGCCTGAATTTGTGTGGGAGGTTTAGGTTGGATATCAGGAAAAGGTTCTTCACCCAGAGGGTAGCTGAGCACTGGAACAGGCTCTCCAGGGCAGTGGACCCAGCACCAATCTCGATGGAGGCATTTAAGGAGGCATTTGGAAAACATTCTCAGATATATGGTGTGATTCTGGGGGATATCTGTGCAGCACCAGGAGTTGGACCTGATGATCCTTTTAGGTCCCTTCCAACTCTGTGTATTCTTTGACTCTCTGAACAGAATTCTCTCTCTCAGCCTTTCCTTCTAAGAGATGGTCCAGTCCCTCAGTCATCTCTCTTGCTCTCTGTTGAACCTGCTCCAGGAGCTCCACGTCTCTCTTGTCCTGAGGAGCCCAGAACTGGACGCAGCACTCCAGGTGAGGCCTTATCAGGGCTGAGCAGATGGAAAGGATCACCTCCTTCCACCTCCTGGGAATACTGTTCCTAATGCCCCTCAGGATACCACTGCCCACAACGGCATACTGCCAGCTCACGGAGGCGCGTTTCCCGCCAGGTCCCTCTCCGCAGAGCCGCAGCCCGCAGGTGTCCCAGCCCCGCAGAAGGGGCCCCGCGGCTGGCCGCCCCGGCGCGCTATACGGCACGGCCGCGCGGCACTGTCGTGCGGCAGCAGCACGGCGGCCAATGGGGAGCGGCGCCCGGCGCGCGCAGCCGGCAGGCGCGGTCGGGCCGCACGTGTGCGCTGAGAGCGGCGGGCCCGGGAGCCGGCACCGGGCCGGGCCTGCGCGTCTGGGCAGCGGCGACCGCGGCGTGCCCGACTGAGCCTCCTGCCTGTGCGCGGCCTCTGGTACCCCACCGTCCACTGGGAGGGTGTGACTTCGCCATGGGTGTTAACCAGGAGGCCCAGGTTGTCTTGTCCTCACAGGGGAGCCGCGGCGGTCCAGTAATGCTGTCTCTTGCTCTGTTTGCAGTGTTGCCGCGATGGAGAACAAGGGTAAAAAGAAGTTCGTGGGGAAGAGTGGAAAAGGACCTCGTGGAAAAGCGCCGCACTGGAAAAGAAAATTTAAAAAGGATAATGGTAGGAAGGCGAAGGGTCCTCAATAGGAGCCCTGACTAAATGGTTATGGTTGTGTACTGTCACGTTTAGAGTTGTTCGGTTTTTTTTTCTCCCTTGGGAAATTCATATTTTGAAACGACTAGTTCGGCAAATGAGCAGCAAGAAGTGGATGTTGTCTGCCTAGATTTCAGTAAAACTTTGACAGCGTTTTCTTTCCTTTGAGATCCTCCCAGAGGTGCTGATTAATTAAGGGCTGCAAGAGCAGTTGGCGAGGCAGATTGAAAACTGGCTGAACTGGCTGGGTTCGGACTGGTATGCTCCCTGGAGACCACTGATTAGCAGTGGACCTCAGGAGTCAGCACACGGTCGAGTTTGGTTCAGCAGCTTCATGGAGGACCTGGATGAACATGAGCCAGCAGTGTGCCCTGGTGGCTAGCTGGATCTTGGGGTGCATTAGGAGGGGTGCTGCCAGTAGATTGAGGGCTGTGACCCTTGCCCTCTCCTCAGCCCTGGTGAGGCTTCACCTGAAGTGCTGTGTCCCAGCTCTGGCTCTTCAGTGCAGTAGAGATACGGACATGCTGGAGAGAGCTCGGTGAAGGGCTGCAAAGATGACAAGGGACCACGGCATCTCTTCATATAGAAGAGGCTGAGAAATCTGGTTCAGTTCAGCCTGTCTTAGAGAAGACAGGGCTGAGGGGGATCTGCCCAATGTGTACAGGTGTCTGAAGGGAGGGTTCAAAGACAGAGCCAGACTTTTTCAGCAGTAGTGCCCGGTGACAGGACCAGAGAACAGTGGGCACAAACTAAAACATAGGAGATTCCTTCTCAATACCAGGAAAACCAATTTGCTCTGGGAGTGACTGTGCACGGGCACAGGTTGCCTAGGGAGATGATGGAGTTTACTGCGTTAGAGATAGTCAAAAGCTACCCAGGCATGGTCATGGACAACCGGTTTTGGGTGGCCCTGTGTGAGCAGAGGGGTTGAACCAGGTGACTTCGAGAGGTACCTTCCAACCACAGCCCTTCTATAACTGTGTCTTGTATGCAAAAGTGTTCTGACTGTATGAGCCACTAACTTGCTGAAATGCTTTAAACAGCTTGCATTGCAAGCCCTTCATCGCTGTCTGATTCACCTAAAATATTCTGAGTTAAAAACTTGAAGTTGATAACATTTGATTCTAGACTTGGCATTCCTGCATTAAGACAAAATTATCTGAGAGGTGAAGTTAGATGGGAACCTGCTGTGGGTTAGATTGAGAAGATGCCTTTCACTGCTGTCTTAGAACAGATGATGTTGAAACAGCTCAGATCATGAACTATGAAAAGTTTAGGGATTTGGGGATTGATGACTTTAATGTCAGGGATGGTGAAATTCATAATATGGAATAATCCTTTCTATGCCTGAGCTGTTACACTGCTGCTCAGAAAATAATTCCTGGGCAAAACTTCCTGAGAGAAAACATACATACCCAGGGACTGCAGTGAAAACACCAGCTTTGAGAAGCACGTAAGAATTTTGTTAAATACAGAACTGTTATTACAAAGTAGTTTAATTCTTGTTACAGTATTTCTTTTTTATTATTTTGAAGCAGCAATAGCTGCATGATATCATTTTAATTTCTGTTGTTTTGATTAATAGATTCAGGTCCACCAAAGAAGGTCTTTAACAAAGGAGATGAGGAAGGAAAGCCTAAATCCATTTCCAAGAAATTTGTTAAAGGACAGTTAAGACCTGGAAAAGCTACTGTCAAACAATTCAAGAATAAACAACAACCAGAAAAGTTTGCAAAGAAGAGAAAACTACAGGATAATGAAGAGGGAGGTGAGCAGATTTTTAAGCCTGGATATCAAGGGAGGCCAGGTTTTGGGAAACACATTGTTCATCTAGAACTTCCTCTTTCTGTCAGCCTTTCCAAACTGGCTGAATAACTCCAGTTTTACTTCGTTTTTAATCTTTGCTGTGGGAAAAATTACTTCACTTGACTAAGCTTAAAGCTGAAGTCACGAAAATCAACAGTTTGGAATTTTCTTGGAAGTCAGAAGTAAAGACACAGTAGCAAATTTAAAACTCATCATACCATCTTAAAGGTCTGTTTATTTTAATGGCAGTGTTAAGTGACTAGCTAGAAATTGGCAATTGTTACACAATTTGCAAACACAGAGCTTTTCATAGTGTCCTTTGGAGTGTTCTAAAAGTACTTGCTATAAGCTTTGCAACAAAGTTGATTATCCTTTACATTATTCCCTCTCTGTGGTCCAGATTATCTGGTCACATCCTTTAAGAGAAAGAAAGGCATAATGGGTGTTAACACTGCTTTTGCATGTTTTACAGCAGGTTTTTTTTTCTTTTTATGGTGTTTATGCAGAAAGCCTAAATAGTTGTCTGGTTTTATCATGTTTAAATTATTTTATTTTCAAATTAATTTATTCTGCTTGAGATCTTCATTTTTTCCTGTCTTCTCCTCTAAAGTAAATCTGTACTGGGGCAGTTAACCAGTCTTGTAAAATGAGAAGTGGAATCTTAAATGAGGAGTTCTGAAGTTCTGCAGAAATATGTCATTTGTTTGAAGGACAGTATATTATGTTGAGTATTTTATTATTGCTGTTCTTGCATGTTTGCAGAACAGATTAACATGGAATATGCACTAGATGTCTGAAAATCTAGTAACAGTAGAATGTTTTTATTAGGCTGCTTTAAGAAAATGAAACCCACAGCAAACCTTTAAATATTGTTCATAAGAGTAAATGAAAGCCTCTGTGTGTTGCACTGCTCTCAAAGCATTACAGGTTTTTCTTGTAATCACTTAGGAGAGTGATACAAAAATCAATAATATGCTTTGTAAAAAGTAAAACATGGGTTTTTGAATGGGTAAAACGGTTAAGTACATGATGCTAAATACCAATGAGCAGTGCTGTAAGCTCTAAAAATTTAAGACTTATGTCTTTATTGCATGATTTGTGGCCCTTTTATAACATTATTTTGCCCAAATTTGTTGTGTGGTCAGTGTACAGTGGTTGTATCATAAAATGCCACACTTAAGGAATTTCACTGAGTAAAAAAATCAGGAATGTAAGAAGGGTTTAGCTTTATTAATTTTTGAGTTTTCAGATATGTATCTTTGAGTTAGGGTTTTCCTTTGAGAGAGGGAAAATGTATGCATTAATTAAGAGAGAAGGAAAAAAGAAGAATTATTGGGGCAGCCAGAGTTATTGAGTACATCTTCAGTCAATTTTCAAGCTATTAAGAGATTTGTGATGCATATTGTTACAGTTTTGAGGAAAGTTAATTGTTTGCTTTGTTCTTCCAGTAGTCTAGAAGTGATGATTGCTAGCTTAGCGTACTTATTCAAGATTTATCATTTCATGTTAGCTAGCTGAATAACTGTAGGCTTTGTTAGTGATTGAAGTCATAGAACTGCCACAGTTCAGGCTGGTAAAGAATTCTGTTGATGTTCTTTTATTGACTGTAGAAAATATATTTGTTTTTGTCCTAAGGGTCAGATTCTAAGAAGCCAAAATGGGATGACTTCAAAAAGAAAAGGAAAGAGTTAAAGCAAACTAGACAAATTAATGATAAAAGTAATTATGACATAATTGTAAAATCAAAACAAATATGGGAAAGCATGAGAAGGTAATGACTTTTTTTCTTCCACTCTATTGACTTAGCCGTAAATAGCTAGAATAACCTCTTTATCATCTTGTAATTATATAAAACTTTAAATCTCTGTGGGTGAACGGTAACATTGCATACAATTTTGTAGGTAGTTCAAATAGAGTATGATAACCTATGGTCCTAGGAATATTTGGATTGAACTTGTATTTTAGGCTAAAATTTGTAAGTTTTTGAGTAATTGCTTAAGAAATTGGTTGGGTTTTTTTTTTTGTTTTTTTTTTTCCCCTTAAGCTGTGAAATACAGAGCATAATTCTGTGTATATATACATAATGCATGTATATGTACATAATGCAGTGGGATTACAGCATGGATTTTTTTGTGAAGAGTCATTGTCTCCTAAGTGTTTGTGCTTTGCATGCTTACAGATCTTTGGACCTGTAAGCTACTCTGACTGCAAATTTGAGTTTGTTTCAAAAAATATTTTTACTCAAAGAAAGAATAAAGTGTGGAATTCTGGTTTGGTTTCTGCAAACTAAAACAACTTAATCACATCTCTTACAGGGTTAATGAATGACAATGTAAATTTGGATTGGCAGAGGCCACCCTGGTTTTATTTGTACTGTCTTGCTTCTTAATTTATAGATATAAGTGAATCATACTACAAAAAAAGCTTCTTCTTCAATTAGAATTGTTTTACTAGGTTTTTTTTTGCTTGTAGGAAGAAATGTGATAAGGAGAAACGAGAAAAGCTGATGAATGAACTACAGAAGCTTCTTCACGGGAAAATTAAAAATGTAAGAAAATTAATGCCATAGTGCACAAATTCACAAAATCTTTTTTAAAGAACTCTTGTGAGTAAAAAGAATAAAAACAGGGCTGAAAGGCTGCAGTTGGCAGCTGTATTTCAGGACAGTAGTCCTGGGATTCTTTGTCAGTTGGCAGTTGTAAAAGGCGGCCAAGTAACCTTTAGTCCCCTGAAATTAGTTATCTGGGATTCAGGAACTGAGAGATTTAGTTAGTTACAACGTCACTTTATAATTTTCTAGGCAAGTTAGTGTCCTCATGCTTAATTACACTAAACAGTCTTTCTGCTTTATTCTTGAAATTATAAATTTGCAGTGGAGAGCATGTTGAGCTTTTCATATTCTATGCTGAAGTGGAACTGTTCCATCACACTTACTCTGAAATTATAAAGAAGAGGAACAAAATGGAGATACTGTTTAATGGTTTTATTTCAGTATGAAAAACCTTAGTGCTTGTCCTTAATTGTCAGCAGCTGTTGTCTGTATTTTCTTTGGTAGAGTACTTGTGAAGGGATAAAAGCCCGTAAGTCTTGGTTTGTTATAAGCAGGTAACTGCTTTTCTAATTTTATAATTGGCATTACATGTAGCATGAAACTATACCACAGAGCACATACATAAAGATAATCATGATGCATATTGCCTTTTGAATGGCCTAGAGTAATGAAATATCTCTGTGTTTTAGCTGGCATTTGCACACGATTCAACCCGAGTGATCCAGTGCTTTATTCAGTATGGCAATGAGAAGCAAAGGCAAGAGACATTTGAAGAATTGAAAGGTATTTTCATTTTACTTAAATGCTTCTGTATTGTGGTTAGGATGGATTTTAACAAATGATGTTGTTTTGAATATTTTTGCTTTTTTTCTGAACTTACGCATCATTTCTAGTGAACTTTTCGTACTTATTTAAATAATGACATAATTAGAGTTAATGTAGTGAGAAATAACCAGCTGAATGCTTCTCCCTTCTTCTAGATAGCCTAGTAGAGCTGAGCAAGTCAAAATATTCCAGAAATATTGTGAAGAAGTTTCTTATGTATGGGTGAGTATCAAGTGAATTTGCTTATCAGTGTTGTGTTGTTTAATTTCCAGTGTGAATTCTGCTTCTTAATCTATAGTGGATAGATCACAAATAAAAATATGTCTCTAGAAACACCTTTGTAATGTAATGGAATAAAGGCAGGGGAGTGCTAACAGTATTTTTTCCTTTTACAAGAAGTAAAGCTCATGCTGTACATGTCAAGGAAAGCATGACAAAAAATTGGTTAGATGTATGCTCAGAGTTGATCTTTACTGTATATAAAACTCTGACTTTCTAAAACTTTCTTTGCTAATTATTTCAGGATGGCATTCGTTATTCTGTAGAGTTTATTCACTGTTTACTTCCCTTGAAACGCCTTACAATTTCTCCACATTCTTGGCTTTTGTTACATATTTTCCCAAGTGCCATAAAGCTGATTCACATTCATAAATTTAATGGTTTCTATGATAAAACTTACTACCTAAATGTGTTTCTAAAAATAAGACTATCAAGGGTAAGCTTATCTCTAGAGGTTTTAACTCTTGCTGTTTGTATTTCTCTGTAAAACAGGACAAAAGCACAAATTGCAGAAATAATAAAAAGTTTTAGAGGCCATGTGAAAAAAATGCTCCGTCATGCTGAAGCATCTGCTGTAGTGGAATATGCATATAATGACAAAGCCATTCTGGAGCAGAGGAATATGCTGACAGAAGAACTATATGGGAACACTTTCCAGGTTTACAAGGTGGTATTTCAATACTTTATAGTTTAGGATAGTTTAGCCTTTAAGATACTGTGTTAGTAATGCCTTACCTATCTTACCTGTGATTTCTTCTGATTACGTTTCTTTCTGTCAGCTGTCCAAAGGTAGTCTAGTTTAGCGTGGTTAAATGTAATGATTGCACATTTCTCATTTAGATTAAATTGTGGGTTTTTTAGTTTGAACTATGTAAAATATACCATGTTCATGTATATGTTCAAGTATACCATGTTCATGTCTCTGCTCATCAAAAAGTTTGTTCTTACATAGTTTCAGTTCTCATAGTGTCTAGGCTGAAATCATCCTTGCTGAAGTGAGACTTAGTAATTCTTCACTAACTGCAGATGACTCTTGTCAGAGCTACCTTATATCTCGTGAGAACTGAGTGTGGGCAGAATGGACCAGTATCCACATACAGTGTTCCATTTAGGCTTAGTTTTTCTCTTTTCTTTTCCCAAGGAGACTGTAGGACTTGAGTCCAAACTCCACTGAAACCTAACTCTATGGTAAATCCTCACCAGGCGGTTGGAACCTTCTTAAAAACTATAGCCTCCATTCTTTTGAATTTTTTTTTATTTTTGCTGACTTGGGAAGTTGGTATCGTTAGGAATTTTGCTACAAAGTACAGAACTGTTTTACACAATTACTGACTTCACTCCAATGACTTTTTCACCTTGTCACTTATACCCAAGATTTCTGTTAAAATCATCTTAAGAAATTAACACCTCATTTCTGAACCTGTATTTTCTTAACAAGTTACTATAAGTTCTAGTTAGGCATTTTGCAACGCTGAGTAGTAGAGAGATATGTTTGTTGTGATTATGGGCTGTAATTTGTACTGAGCCAAACAGCCCATGAAATCAAGTGCACTGTTAGCTTCCATCATTCTGCTGTTTTTGGCATAACTGCTTTAAGTAGCTATGCATTGTGGTGAAAAACCAGGATTCAGCACAAATGCAGGTTTATAAAAAATTGCAGTGTCGTCTTTAAAAAGTAGCAGGGATGGTTTAAAAAACACTTCTTCTAATTGTCTATCCAATCAGACTTCTCTTCTAACAGCGGATTATTTTAAAAGAGTTACCACTGTAATTCTTTTGTTATGATACCAAGAGGTATTTCTGTGTGTAAGGTATATGGTGTATATTCCTCCTCTCTGCTGTTCCTGAATTGGAATTTCCTGGGCCTTTGTTAGCTTCTCATTCATTAACTTGTGTTGCCCTCTGATGTGTGCATAAAGCAGGATTTCTGCTTAGCTCAGGAGCACCTTAACACAATGCCAGTTTTGTGTATTTTGCTGGTATAACTGGCAAAAAGCAGCTCAGACTATAAAAGTGTGTTTTGTTTGCTAATGAGGAATACTTAATTTGTGGAAACTTAAGTTTACAGCTTCTCACAGAAAAGATAGCTTTTTAATTTTAAAATCGTAAAAATTGTTAATTTTGCAGAAAATTAATTTTGTTTCTGATATTTTTGACATTTTATTCTAAAAGGTCTAACCATTGTCATTTTCTGTGGACTCTGATACGTACTGATACGTACAATTAAACCTCTGATTGTGCATTCATTTCAGACACCAGCTGTCCCAACATTGGATAAAGTGCTACAAGCCCAACCTGAAAAGAGAGAGGCCATCTTGGATGAAATGAAGCAGATTCTTACACCAATGGCACAAAAGTAAGGACAAAAATTGGCTGAAGATGTGACAATCTAGTACAAACCAGTTTGTTTCTGACATACAAACAATGACACTGGTAAATTTCTAAGTTCGGATGACAGTGATACTGATACTCTTTTAAGCTGTAGTGTTGCTGTGCTGAATAGTCTGTGGTTTTTGTCCCAGGGGTCATAATGAATATCTTAACTTAACTTTGAACTCTACTTCTGTGAATTAAAGTGTCCTCTGTTCCAGTCAGACAGTTAGTAGAAATGTTGCATTGTCATGTATTTCCATAATGCATTATTTAATACGCTTCTCCAGTGGTCTTTATGAGAAAATAGTTCTATAATTTGTAAGTTTTGGTACAATCTTCCATGTATTGTACATGTTAAACATCTGAATCCAAAATGACTGTGTGTTTTTTGCTCACCACACTGCCTAACTTTTTAAAATACAAATGAGTTATTGCTAGATAATTGAAAATAATTATTTTTGGGGAACTTGTTGCTTATTTTCATCTATCCGAATACAGAGAGGCGGTGATCAAACACTCACTGGTACATAAAGTATTTTTGGACTTTTTCACTTATGCTCTTCCGAAACAAAGATCTGTAAGTATCTTTATTTTGCTTTTTATTTTCTTTTGCCTTTCTGTGGAATGTTTTTTATCTTCTTGTGAAAATGGTGTAAGTTAACTAGACAAAAATACACATCTTTCATTGATAGAGTTCTATACCTCTGGTGGTTCTAGATAGATGACTGGAGAGTAGTTTTGTATGGAGATTTATAGTCACAGTGAGCTTTCACAGTAGTGTTTGTGATACTTGAATTTAAAAAAAAAAAAGAGATGACTCTGATGTTTCCTCTCTTCCTGCTAAATGATCCGTCTTATTAGCTGGGGTGTAATTAAAGTGAGGACCATTGCTTGCAGTGGTTTAGCTTTCCAATGTGTAGTTTCTTAACAACTTGCAGTGATTGTCCAAAAATTTCTTGACCAAACTACAAGGAGATTGGCCCTTCTCTCAGCAGCCAAAACTTTGTCTGCTATATCTGTATTAAATTGCAAATTTAAGATTACATCAGATATTCTTGTGTTTAGGCCTGAATCTGTCTGTGATGTGACATGGTTTAAGCTGTTGTCCTGTTCGACTTTACGTGTCATCAGGGTGTGTGGCACAGCCTCACCTTGGTTCTGCAGCTGAGAACCATCTCACTTCAAGTCAGGCAGAGCTTTCTACACTTGCTGTCTCTTGCCTCCTTCTGCCAGACCAGGCTCCTGAATACTTCTTTGTTACTCTTAACAAACCCAGAGCTAAGGGTAGGGAGGTGAATTATTTGTGGCCAATTCTGAGTCCAAATCTTCAGAGCCCAGAACATTCCTGTGCATGGTTTCATGTAATGCTATGTCTGAGAATGCTTTTGGATTTGCAGGCTTGCATGAATCAGGGGAATAAGGGCATATCTCCTTGCTTGGCTTTCTGTGCAAATGTGCTGGTATATGGACATGCTCTTTGGGATTTGGAAACCCCTTCTGCAGATCTGTTGCTGCCTGTGCTTACAGCTAGTGACACCAGTTGTGTTGTGATTGAGCAGTTTGTAAATAATTGGTAAAATGCTTGGAGTCTTTGGCTAGAGAGCAAGAAGAACTAGGGATAGAAAGAGGCATAGGTGCTTCCAGGAGATCTGGAATAATTGGATAACAGAAGTAGTATCTACTAACCCAAGAGGGTGTCATTTGGTTTGGTTTGATTTTTTTCTTTGGCTGATAGTATTGTCAGATAGCTTCAGAAAACCTCATTCCTTTGATGTAAAGATATAGCTTTTGGCTGTCTTGTAATATCTGATTTATAATGTAACCTGGTGCTTAAATGACTTTTTAGTTCTTCTTACTTTCTGGCTTGTACTCTGTATGTATGAATCCGCATCAGCTTCAAAGATTTCTTCCTAAATTAGTGGTTGTCTTTTTCTCTAATTTCTGTCGCAGTTTTGAGTACCCTTTCTTAAATTTTTGTAATAGGACAGCTGACAAGCTTCAATACAGTTGTGATTTCATGGCATGATTATGATGAACAGTGTAGCTTTAAAGAGAGAAAGCTTGTGTCATTTACAGTCTTTTGGACTCCTCTTGAGCCAGTTTTTCATAGGGCAGGGCAATGAGAGTGGTTCTTCAGAGCCAGTGATGCAGTGTAGTGTGGGCAGACAAAATAATGTTTTCAGGCCCTTGCCCACTTGCCTTGAGCTTCTCAAGCCTTTTCTTTCATCTTTTTGCTTTATCACCTTTTCTTCCCCAGGAAATGATAGAAGCTATCAGAGAGGCTGTCATCTACCTGGCACACACTCATGATGGAGCCCGAGTAGCAATGCACTGTTTGTGGCATGGCACTCCCAAGGTAATGTTTGGTTTCCTCTACTGAGTCTTCTCTGACTACCCACATGGGTCCTTCTGCTTGTACACATTTTCATGGAATTAACAGTTTGAGAGCAAGGTTAAAAACTGGCCCCTCTTTATCTGTTGGCAGACTAAGCAGATTTTTTTTATGAATCAAATGCATTCATTAGAACTAGTGGAAGCATCTCCTTTTATTTTTAGCAGAGCTTTTGGCAGTGACACATGGAGTAATTTTTCCATTTATCCATTGCATTTCATTTGTCCCATGGATTTCTTAATATAAGCAAAACTTACAGTTGGGAGAGGTCAGTAAAGAAATCATAACATGAAACCATGTTTGGCTTTGGAATGCCAAGACTTACAAAATATTATAGGAAGTGTGTTTTATTTCCATCTGCTGATACAGTATAGAGAAACATTTTGGTGTAATGTATGTCATCTTGTCCTGGAAGTACTGTAATGCCTCCTATGTTTTTCTGTATCAAAAAATATAAAAGATAACATATTAAAACAGTCCACTTGTTAAAGAATGCAGAAAAAAAATTAAGTTCCTAGGATCTAGGTGTAGTAATGGATCAAAAGAAAACTGAGCAGTGATTCCAAGAGCCAAAAATACAGGGAGGAAACAAAATATTCTTGCTAGTAATAGGGGTTTAAACTAAGCTAGAGTTTCAGATCCTGTTGAATATGTTTCTTTCCAAATGAAGAGATGAAATGCATTCTTCTTTAATTAATGGACAAAATATGAGTGAATATATGTGGTGGTTTGGGGTTTTTTGTTTGCTGTGTTTTTTTCCAAATTTTCCTGACATCTCTCGTTGGTGATCTGGACTTGATCTCTCTGAAATCAAGTCACAATTCATGTTTAACTTTTCACACAGATTCTAGGTGTAAACTAATAGAATATGTGTGAGTCTTTGGTAAATGCCTTTGGTTTAGAAAGCAAATTGAATATTATATTTTTGAAAGGTGTAAATAGCAATTTAGTTTCTCAGAATCATTGATATTCTGGGCTCATTTGAGTTTCCTCTTTCCTTTGGGATAGGACAGAAAAGTCATTGTGAAAACTATGAAGACATATGTTGAAAAAATAGCAACGGTGAGTGTTCATTAACCATTTATTATTTCATGGTCTCTGAAAGTGGTGATTTGATAGAGCATAGCTTGAATGTTCTTTGGTACTGAGAACCAACTTTGAGAACTTAATAAAATAGCAGTGATGTATTAGATGATATAAAATAATTTAACTGAATGGAAAATTTAGAAACACACCAGGAAGCTTCATTGTGGAAGCATTCATATGCTTCGTTATGGCTGAGTTATTATTCCTTGGTTTTTTTCTATTTTTTATTTTGTTGATCCCAACTTTGTACTGCATCTTCATGTGGCTCATTGGTAATTCTCCTTGGTTGGGAGTAAAACAGCCTGTATAAAGAAGAGGAAGAAAAATCAAGATGTGTTGGAGATGTCATTGAAAAGGCTCTTTGAACATGCATGTTTCAAGTCAGGATCCTTAAAAATACATTGTCATACTATGGAATAAGTCTGTTTTGTTTTTTAATGAATAACATATTTGTTTGGAGACTGCAGCACCTGCAGAGTAATGGTTGAAGCCACATTTCATGGCGTTGGGCAAAAGTGCAGCTGTAAAGGAAAGCTTTTTAAGTTTCCCTTCCTGGTTGCTGTGGGGTTTTTTATTTGCTAATAGTTATTGTGGTCCCAATCAGTGGCCTTCAGACATTTTGATTGCATCCTGGGCATGCATCCCCAATATATATATTTATGAATAAATTGCATGCCTTTACTACTATAATAGTGTACATTATAAAGCATACACAGAAATAAAAAAATGAAAAGGATGGGATAAAAATAACTGGAGGATATTTCTAAAAATAACCTCTGATTATTTTTATTTTTTATTAATGGTGTGAAAAGTATTTTCTTTCTGCATCACAATGGATTGTCTTTTGCAACCCACTTTGAGGGCTGCTGTTCCAGGTAATGTTTCTCTCCATAATTTTCCACCAGAATTAATGTTATAAATTATGTATTATCCGCAAATATGAGTCAGTGGGTAAATAATGGCTGACACAACACTGGAGCACAGAAGATCTGGCTTCACTTGGATGTAGAGCCTCACTGACATACAAGTGCATTTGGTTGTGCCCTTTTGAATTGAGACTTGTTCTCCAGCAATGCAGTAGAGGCTGTATGTCTCATTACAGGGATATAATCTGCAGAAACATTGTATGGGACTTAGTTCAATTTCAGGCAAATCTACAGTAGAAATAAAGTCTATATGTAATGTTGCTGTAGGGAAAATACTGATTTCAAATGTTGACAGTACAGTAGGATTAGGCTAATAGCTTGAATGTAATAAAACAGTGTATCCTCTTGAAATGGAAGGTCTACCTTTGTTTTAACAACATACTTCTCTTAACGAGCCTTGCTTTTAGAGAGAAACCTAAATGTTGGACTTCTCTCATTCTGTGACAGTAGTCAGTTTGCTTGTGCTTCATGGTGTGTTATGTTTGAGAACCCTCAGAAATCAGGATTCTCAGTTAGTATATTAATAAAAATTACTATATGTGGTTTCTGATATTTCATCTTTGCAGGGTGAATTTTCACATCTGGTCTTGTTGGCAGCTTTTGATTGCATTGATGATACTAAACTTGTGAAGCAGTTAATTATATCAGTAAGTAGTTTAACTTCTCCTAAAATTGTATATTAAATACTCTCAGTATGTTTTTCAGTGTATAGGAGGATGAAAGTAGGAATACATCTGCTTTTTTAGACCATTTAAATACTACCCATTTTTATTGTTTCATTCTATGTATGTATCATGATTAGTTTTTCTCTGCCTAGCAGACTGTAGCACTTTCATACATTGTTTTAATTATTTATTTTAATTGACTTTTAAACTGCGTTCAATGCTTGCTTAAATTTTCCCTTTTAGTACACATTCATTCTGGATGATGGCTGACTGGAGTCTCTTTAAAGTCAGTGTCTTTTATCATAGAAGATTGAGCTCTAGTAGTATTTCTAGAGATTACATTGGTGGAAAACTTCAGAGTGATGATGTAACCTTATTGATTTTACAAGCAAAATTACTTGCACCTCTCAGCAGAGAAATTAACATTGATGCACATGTACTCTGCTTGCAGTAGTACTCATGCTATAGTTGTAAGGGCTGACTGGTTTAGGGGAAGTGGCAGGGAGATAAAGATGAGTGCTTGTTTTGAAGAACAATTCTTCCCTTGAGAAACTTCGTGTAGGGTGCACTTGGGATTTTGTACCCTATCATAAGGATTTGGTCCTCACACTGTGTCTCTCTAGTGGGTCTGGAGAGACAAAAGTATCTTTGTGTGGAGATGGCTTTTGTTCCTTGAGGACTTCAGCTGTGATTGCAGCTAGGTTTTGTTCCTGTTCGATCAGGAATGTAACAACATCTGGGAAAGGTCTAAGGAAGTAAGTTCTGACCTATCTGAGCTGTCCTAGAATGAGATATTTGTTCCTGTAGTGTGTAACAAGGACTCTGCTTTATGGAGAGTTTATTAGTTCAGATACTATGTCTTTAGCTGAGCTTCCAAGATGTCATTAAATTACATAATCATCTGAGACCAAGAATTAATCCATTATCAAAGGTAATGGTATGTTTACTGCTTGGCCATCCTACCACATCGATCTGGACAGAAAATGGAGATCAAGACATGGCCTTCACACGTACACAATTGGCCCATCAGGGCTTATGTGAGGTCAAGAATGGGAAAGGATAGCAGGAAAAGGAATACAAAAAATCTTTGGATTAAAACCAGCTGTTCAGATAGTGGATGAAAACAAGTAGCAGATGATGAGGTGGGGGCGTCTTAATATCAAGCATTCTGTAGAGGAAACTAATATTTAAAATTATTTTTAAAACAGTTAGACTTCAAAAATACCCTATAGAGATTAGATTTCTGTCCATTAAAAAATTAACTTTTTGTTGGTTTGAAATTTTTTTGGTAGTATTGTGAAATTCATCATTTATGTGAGTTCGCAGTATTGCTGAGAATTTGTAGGTGAAGAAGGGTTTTAAGCTCTTTAAATTCTTTTGAGGAAAGTCTTTTCTTATCATCTCTCAGGTCCACAGAGTCTTAATCCTGGACCAAAATCTGTGTGTGCTGCTTTGAACTTTTTGAATAAGTACTGTACATTTTGAATTAGAACTGTACATTGAGTGCTTGGCATGTGTAAGGATTCAGGTAGATTTTAGCACAAAATCCCTCTCTTTCATGAGGACTCCAAAAAGGTAGAGACACTGCCAACAAGAGATAGTATGTCTCTGTCATTTAGAGTTTCTTCTGGTACTTCTTCACAGTTCTAATACCGTTAGTGACCAAGAACTGTTATTTCATTCATGTTTCATTGTGGTTTGTTTACTCTCACAGGAAATAAAGGCTTCTTTGCCCGATATAATAAACAACAAATATGGAAAGAAGGTCTTGTTGTACTTGCTGAGTCCTAGAGATCCTGCACATTTTGTTCCAGAAATCATCACACTTCTGCAACAGGGAGATGGAAATGCCTACAGGTAACTCAGATGTGAAGGTTACATGTTTTTTCTTTAAGAGTCCAGAGGAAGTTGTGCAACTTTGGTCATAATTTAATTTCAACTTTTCTTTGTAATAAGTATCAGTAATATAAAAATATAAAAATAATACGTTTGCCCAGTTTTGTAAGGGGCAAATATTGTGATATATTTTGTGTGTGAGCTCATGTATCAAATTTAATAGAGAAGAAAATTTGTAATATGCATTGCTGGTGCTTTGGGTAGCATAAAAGTATATCTCAAAATCTAGCAGTAAAAATGGAAATTGTTAATTTGGTTTGAGTCTCTGGTATTGACATTGATGCTTACCAGCTTTTGAAGAAGGAGCAATTCTAGATGAAATACATTTCTGTAGTCGAGATAACAAAATGTAAAGAAATAGTAAATATCACTAACAAGAAAAAAATTTGAGGTTTTGAGACAGCTTAAAACGCTTTTTCACTCCATGTGTTCTTAAATTCTGTGTCCAACATGTATTTAATTCTACATGAAACAGAAGGAGCAATAGTGCCTGTATTTGAATCTAGCAGTAATTTAAATGTCTCAAACAGCACATACATTCTGAAATTTTTGTAACTTGATGTGTACACAGTGCAAATCTTCTGCAGTAACGTGCTGTCTCTTTCATCAGTAAGAAGAACACTGAACTCCGTCGCCATGAACTTCTGGAAGCCATTTCCTCACCTCTGCTGGAGTATTTGCAAGAACATACCCAAGAAGTAGTGATAGACAAAGCTACTTTTGTCTTGGTTGCTGATATTTTAAGAACAGCTCTTGGTGACATCCAGCCTGCACTAGATGCAATTGCTAAGTTAGCAGCAGAAGAGCTGGTTCCAGGAGGCCGTGATGGACAGGTAATGTACAGAAGACAAGGTGCTGAGATCTTGCAGATCTTCTGTATTTCTAAAATGAATTCTGGTCTTGTTTCTCTTTATGTAAGACATCAGTGTACTGCCCTGATAGCATTTGTATATTTGATGTGATTCTGTTTTCTGACTTGTGGATTATATAGTTTGTTATTAGAGCGTGATGAATGATGGTGGCTTGAGCCAGCATTTCATATGAGTTATAGGGCAAGGTGCTTCATGATCTTCAGTCTTCAGAACTCCTTTAAACACTTAGTGAGAAAGTTGCTGACAACCATGTTACACAGTCTCTCTTTTAATGTTATCACTGCAATCAAGCACTTAGAAAAGTTTTATAGGTCATTTGACTATTTACACTGAGAGGGACAGGATCTCTTACCTTTCAGGTTTACATATCTCCCTGCAAGGAATGATCTTAGAAAAGACCTGTTTGTCTTCACAGTATGACCTTCAAACTCTTCAAAGAGTTCCCCCCCTATTTTGTTAAACTCAGTCAGATGTGTGTCCATAGACTGGAAAGTAAAATAATACAATGTATGCTATATTTAAGATAGATATCCTCCAGATAGTTGTAGCATTTTAGCTCTGTGTTTTGCATTCTTTGATACACATTTTATGAAATTTAATGTGAACTACAGGTGTTTTCTGTGACTTTCTGTGAACCATACTGTAGTTGATTTTCAAGTGTGGAAATGTGAAAGGTCTGGAAATTCTGGCAGAGGCAGTATGACCAGGAGGTTCTGTTTATTAAGAATGGACAAGTCCTTGGAAGAGTGGATGAAATGTTGGTTGATACAGTTTATATTACTGAAAGTCAAATGTTACAGGGAAATCGTAAGAGTTAAAATGGTCAATTTGAATGAGTAGCCAGAAGTTTTCATCAAACTTGTTGACATTAGCATAGGTCATGACTCAGTGAATCAGTGTTATGGCAGAGTGATCAAATCAAGCAGAAATATTTATGGCCAGACATGTAACTGAATTTTGTACCAACATCACTAAATAATTTTGTTTTAATTTGGTTTGTCTATTCCCCTTAAAGCTTCACATTGCAGAACATCCAGCAGGCCATCTAGTTTTGAAATGGTTAATAGAGCAAGATGAAAAAATGAAAGAGAGTGGAAAAGAAGGTATGTTGGAAATACGGCTTTATTTGCTTAGATTGACTTCAGAGTAATTTGCTATCTGGCCTCAAATAAGATAGTTGCAGTTATTTCTTTGAGTATACTAATATATGGAAAATTTAATGTTATTGTTTCTACCTTTTTGCTGTTGTGTGCTGCTATACAAACAGAATACCAAGGGTATGTTTGCTTTTTTTGCAATGCAAGCAGTGGTTGGGTTTTTTTCCTCAGGGCTTTAATGTTTATTTGGGGCGGAGTTAATTTCTGTGCTAAAAATGTCTTGATAGCTTTGCTAAGTTACACAGTAGTTTAAGGATAATAATAGAAACAGTGAAGTCTTTCTTACAAGAACCCCTGTTTTATTAGTGCTTGTAAGCCAGGCTGTAATCTTAACGTGTTCATTAGTGCTGCTGGGTTAATGCTTTGTAACTGTTACTGAAATAATCTGTGCACAAAAATAGGACATCTTTGCTAGTTTATGTTCCATAAGGCAGATATTGGGCACAGATGTTCTCATCTTAATTTAGCTTTTAAACTTATGTTATTACATAACTGTAAAATCTTCTGTATGTATCACTCTAGTCTAATAGTGATTACTTTTTCTCATACAAAATGATCAAAAAATAGAAGCATGTGGTTGGCAAAGTGTAATCTGAAGGAACTTCTCTGTGTGTAATAGGTTTTTCTATGTAGCATTACCAGATCTTGTTAAACTTTTTATTCCTTTTCCTCTTGCTACATTCAGGTATTCCTTTAAAAATGTTAGTTGTGCTTTATTAAATGTTTCTGAAAGTAGGCTGTTTTCCCACTTCTCAGGCAGATCATTGAAAATGTGCAAAGGAAAAGTTTTATGAATCTGAAATGATTATAGTAATCTGCATTTATTTCTGTAAAAATTGTACCATTTCCACATTGATCACATGCTGTTCCTGTTGGTTTCCTCCAAAAAGTACCATTCAATATTGTTGTTCTGAGTTTATTAAATTGTCAGTAAACCCCAAGGAAATTGTTAACATGTGGGGAACAAGTTGTATAAAATCTCACCTGTCTTCAAGTGGAATTAGGATCTAAAGTGAGAGTGAAAAATAGCTTCAGTGCTTGGAGGCTGCTGCTTATTCAGGTTGGGTGGGGGTTTTTGTATTGTTTACTGGTAAGTTTGTTCAGCATGCAAAGTTGTAAGGACAGTTTCCATGCAGTTCAGTTCTTTAAATTCAGCTGGGGACTTGAAGTCAGCCTAGGTTAGTGTGACGAATCTGAAGTCAACCTAGGCTTTCAAAGCCACAGAAGAAATAGAGCCCTGAAGCATCAGTACAGCTGAAAAAGACAGTTTTTGCAAAAATAAAGGATTAGCTCTGAAATTTTAAGTAACTTCTGTTCAAATTATTTTCCTCCAGTTGTAGAGTCAAATGCTTGAAAATGGAGCATTTTTCTACAGAGGTGTTTATGTACTTGTTATATTGGGTATGATGATCTGTTCAACCAGAATGATTTTGTGATTCTTGCCAAATCTCTCTTTGGACTGGATGCCTTCTATGAGCTATTAATAGCCTGTCATGCCCTTTTTAAAAAACAAACAAGTTAGCATACTTCATAATAGTAAACTGTCACACAGTGCTGCTGTTTAACAAATTCCTTGCAGAACATGGAAGTAGTCTAGTATCTATAAAGGTTTGCATTGCATTGAACAGTCCATTATTTTTGAGAGAGCAGAACTTTGTGAATACTTGGGCACTAAAAACAATTTGATCAAATCAAAACTTCAGAGAAATTTCAGCAGGCTTCTTTGTAGAAAGATATTGTCTCATTTTTTTCTTCCCCTGCTTCTTTCCCACATTTTGCAGTTTGCTTTGGAAGAACATTGGTGGAACAAGTTGGTATTGAGAATCTGAAGACCTGGGCAGAAGTAAATCGAGGCGCCATTATTCTTTGTTGGTAAGTAAGGCACATGACTACTTCTGATTAGATCACATTTAATGTCTTGAGCAGCTGAGACAACATCAATTGGAATTTCTACCAACAAAATGACATTCAGAATGTGCTATCTTGAATGCAACTGGCAAGTCCTGAATAAAACAGGGATTAGAAAAATTCAAACCAGAGTTTCCACAGGTTATTCCTTGATTTCCATCTTCTATAGTACCAGTAAACAGCTCAGTATGAGAAAATCTGAAGATAAAAAAACAAGATTATTTTTAAAATTGTGCTTATCATGTCTTGTTTTACAAGTATAAAACTCTCAAAAGAGCAGTCCACAAATACCCACATTAAAATAACTAACTTTAGAATACCTGGGACTGATGGTAGCGCACAAAAATCTGGAAATGGTTTTGTGTTGTTTGTTTTGAATTATTGCTTTGCGTTGATGCCTTAATTGCAAAGCCTAAAAAGTTCTCATACTGAAGTAGAGAAGTGTTTGAAGAGACCATACATAAGAATAGATTGTGCAAAGGTCTATGATGAGCTAACTGGTTCACAAATTTGAAGCAGTGAACCATGCAACTAGTGAGATCAAAAACAACCCACAGGGATCAGATTAACGTTAGCATTTTGTTTTATCAAGAGTGAACTGCAGTGTTAATCATCACTGCTTTCACTTAGTAGCTAGCCGTCAGTATCAGGTCATAGAAACCCAAGGTTTTGTCCTATAACCTGAAGTGTGTGGTCTGTGTTCTGGAACTTGTGTATCAGCCTTGCCCTTCTGGCACCTCATAAAGGCTTTCACTGAACCAAAGTCAGTCAGCAATTCAAACAGGCAAGATGATTTTGAACATTAAGTCCCTTGATCTCTTTTTTCTGCTCCACTTTTCTCTCTCCTGAAGTAACAATAGATTCCTTGGTGTTTGCTTTCCATCTCTGGTGTATATCAGTTTAGAGTAGGGCTACTTTGATGTTTTTGTGCTCTTTTGCAAAAATCCAAAGCCGTTTTCACATCTGTCAGCTAATCTGAGTTTAATTCTAACTTTTTTTGGTCATTCTAATTCAGATCACTAGTGAGAAGAACTGACAGTAGAAGAGTAGCTGCAATCCAGATGCAAAACCAGTTCACACAACATCTTACTAGTCACATGTGTGTGGCTGTTAAGATTCAGCTGGCAAAATGATAATGCTCTTTCTTTGCTTCTTACAACAGGCCTATAGAATTCAACAAATTCACCTAATGCCTTTAAGTTATCTGATCCTGTGCACAGATGTTCAGTGAAGTTTTGTTAGGCTTATTCACTGAGACTATATTAATGCTTGGATGTTTTTCCTTTAAGTCCATTCTGAACAGATTCATTTAACATGTGACGTTGCTGGTCTATGTACTAAGCTGTTGGGATTGTCCAAATAAAGTTGTACAGTAAATTAATATATTTTTTTCCCAGTATTTAACACTTTAATAACTGTTTGGTGATCACTGTGATAGAAGTCTTCTAATAGACGTGGAAGACTTAGAGATAAAACAGGAAACTGGTAATAACTCATTAAAGAAACTAGCACAGGAGTGGTGTATTTTGTGGAGAAGTCTTTGAGGAATGGGAGTCTTTCTCCTTCTTTGCTATTGCTCATAGCACTCCAGGTGGAGCCTTGACAAATGTCCTTTGTTACCAAGTGGGGGAATCTTACCTTGCACTATTTTTACCCATACTGAAACTTAACTTAAAAAGTATATTGTAGGACTGTTTGTTTGATGGAATTTTGTTGGTAGTGTTTGGTTTATTTCACTTAAATCTAAATCCTTTGTAGAATGAACTTCTCTTTATGACTTTTTAGGCATTATGTCCATTTGTTTAGGCAGCTGAGAGCACACAAACATAATGATCTCCTTTTGTTCCATTTCATGTGACACTTGCTTACCTCACCATGACATAGCAATTAATCACATTTTTATTTAACTGCATGCACTGAAGTCAAGAGATTACCTAAATTGTACAGCAGTGATTAATTTAGTCCAGTGTAAAGTAACAGCAGGGGTGGAGAGGGGGAGTTTAGCATAAAGTAATTGTTGAGTCTTTAGAAACCTTTTTGTTTAAAAAACCAGATACTTCTTGACACTGGTCAAATGGCAGGCACCCATGAACGCTGCTCACTCACCCTCCCCTGCCACAGCTGGACAGAGGAGAGAAAAAAAAAAAACTATCAAAGGGTTCTTGAGTTGAGATAAGGACCAGGAGAAAACACTCCAAGGGCAAAATAGGTTTAACTTAAAGGTAGAAAGTGAATTTATTACTCGAAGAATCAGAGGAGGATAATGAGAAGTAAAATAAGCCCTTAAAAAAAACAACAACACTTTTTTCTCTCCCAGCCTCTCCCTGCATTCCTCTGACAGTGCAGGGCATTAGAGTTTTAGTCAGTTCATCCCCAAGATTTTCTTCCATTGCTCAGGGTGAGGAGTCCATCCCCTGTGAGGCCATGGGGTCCCTCCCACCTCTGTGAACTTCCCAGCAATGTTCCAGTCTCATGAGCAGCAGCTCTACCAAAGCTGCTGCAATGTGAGTCCCTCCAGGGGCACACAGTCCTCCCAAAACTGCTGGGATGTGGGTCACTCTTTCACAGGGTGCAGTTCTCCAAGGACAGGCTGCTCCAGCCTGGAAGCAAGAAACCTCTCTCTTCACTGGGTCTCCCAAAGGACCTCAGCCTCCTCCAGGAATCCACCTGCTCCAGCATGGGCACCTTCCATGGGCTGTGGGTGGATCTCTCATCCCCCATGGATCCCCTTGGCTGTGGGTGGATCTCTGCATCCCCATGGATCCCCATGGGCTGTGGGTGGATCTCTGCATCCCCCATGGATCCCCATGGCTGCAGGGCACAGCTGCTTCACCATGGTCTCACCACAATTCCTCCTGCAAAGGAGTCTCAGCTCCAGTGCCTGGAGCAGCTCCTCCCCTCCTTCTGCACTGACCTTGGTGTCTCCACATTGTTTCCCTCACACATTCTCACCTCCTCCTCTTCTTTGACTAGGAAAAAATTGTTTATCTACTTTGTTTTGAATTTCTTTTTAAATCTGTCATCGCTGAGGCATCACCCATGTCTCAAGTTGGCCCAGCTTTGGCCAGCAGTGTGTCCATCCCCAGAGCCATCAGGGATCAGCTCTGCTGAACATGGTTGAGGCTTCCAGCAGTTTCTCACAAAAGCTGCCTCTGTGACCCTCCCCCCACTACCAAAAACCAGGCTGTATAAAATCAACACACGTCTTTTATCATAAAGAATCTCAAATGCTCAGACAGAGGTAATTTTCAGACAATGCTAATTCCTCCTAAAGCCATGATTGATTTTTGTTTTGTTGTTGGCTTTAGGAAGCCATCTGTTACATATGTACAGATCTGAAACTCAGAATTACTCTGTGAGTCCATTTGAAGATTTTTGGCTATTTAATCCTTTAAACTTACCAGTCAGTTATAAGCAGTTTCTGCATGTGCTTGGCTTCTCAGTAACCTGGAAGCTCTGGACCTTTCCTTGCCCTACTTGCTTTTGGTTTTTATAAAAATACCTAGGCCCTGGTTCTGACTTAGTACTATCTTGAGAGGACCCTCTGCATGTTCACATGAGTGTTAAGTGTTGTAAGTGCATGAATGTCATAGATGCTTGCCTATATAAATTCCTATATATGACTTTTCTTTATATTTTTAAATTTGTATATGGTGTGTAGCATCAGGGTAGAAAATGGATAGGAACATACTTCACCAAATGTGTTACTGACTTACTTTATTTCTGTAATCTTTGGAAGTTATGTTTTACATCCACAAAATACATAGGTACCAGCATTCTAAACTTTGTAACTTGGAGAAGAGTAATTTAAAAATAACCTATGTCACTATGTTGGTGTTTTGGCTGTATTTTCAAACATGCAGATGTTCTGTATTAAGAATGTTGTCTTGACATACCTGTGGTTATTATGAGTTTGAAAGCAGCTTTACTTGTATAGCTGTCAGAAGCTGACATTCAATTTTAGAAATAAGTAAAATGCAGTCCAGAGTGGCTTGCTGCTTTATGTGGTCCTTGTCTCTTGTGGTGAGTGAAACATATATACCTCTCCATGTTAATTATCAATATGCTCAGCACATCCTTTTCCAGAATTCTGGACTTCCTTGCTTTTATCAGGGGTACATGACTCATAGAAGCGATGAGAAATTATCACCCTCACCTGTGTTGAATTCAATTTTAAAGGAGGCTTCTTGATTAAATGATACCATTACAGCTAAAAGTGTAACACAATTTGCTGCTAAAGGTTGTTGTAAAGTCATAGTCATAGATACAAATCTGGGAATTAAGTAGCTGAAAGCTGTGATGTTGTCAGGTGGGCATCCAGCACTTTTCTGCCTATAGTGTTGCCATCCAGCACAGAATTTGGTGACCTAAAGGAGACATAATTCACATCTCGTCTTAAGATACATAAATTCCTTTATGTCTGACTCAGTTCAGTTTGCCATGTCTAGTCGTTGTTTAAAAAGTAGGTAAAAACAAGCTTTTAGGTCGATGCAAATTTGGGAGCCACTTGGAAGAATCCTAGGGATTGTAAGGACTTGTAGCATCATGCAGCCTGCTTCATACCAGCACATGGGTGTTACAGTTTGTTTCCAGTCTTGGTTTAGTTGTATGTCAGACTTGTAGTTCTGATCTGGTTTGCACAAACTGGCTGTAGAAGGCACTTTTTTAGGCAATGTTCACTCATCATTTTGAAGTAGCAAATTAGGCGTGCTATTAACTCAGCAAGTCTTGTATTTCAATCCAAAAACATGTCATTGTTAACTGAAGAAAGGGAAAAAAACAATCACTACTAAGTTGATAGTATTTTACAGCTTATGATGAATTTCTTTGTTTCTGAGGAAGAGAATTTTTCTGGGAAATATGTTTTGTTTTCCAGAAGTAGTATCCAAAAGGAGAACAGAACTGGTAAGGCTTCATCATTCTTCACTAACTGAAAGTAAAATAGTGAAGGTGTTTGATTATATTAGAGGTACTTCACTGCATCCAGTTTTATGACCTCCATTACAAGAAGGGCATCAATAACTGGAGTGAATTCCATGAAGGGTGACTGGCATAGTCCTGGGCTGGGTCACTTGGCCTGGAAAGAGAGGCTGTGGGGCCAAGTCTGTTTCAGCTGGGAGAAGGGGCAGCTTGTGGGCTCCTGACAGCTTCCCTAGCACCAACGGGATGGATGGAGAGCTGGTCCCTTCACAGCAGTGTAAGAATAGTGAACAGCAGGCAGTGGCACCGGCTGAAACACAAGAACCTTAGCCTGGAGATAAGAGGAACCTTTTTCCCATGAGGATGGTGCAGCAGTGGGGCTGGGGCCTAGGGAGTTTTGGCTGTCCTCAGCCTGGCAGGTTTGAAGCCCAGACTGGGTGAAACCCTGAGCACCCTGGTTTGACCCAGTATTTGGACATGCTTTGAGTAGGGATAGCAGTTCCTTGCAGACTGATTTATCCTCTGTTGGCTGTGTTTAGTATTTTATGGAATGTTTTACATCTTTTTTGTAATATGAGGTGATAGCACCTGACTTGAGCTATATTCTTCTTAAATAGTTAGTTGTTTCCCATCATTGACAGCTTTTTCTATAAACTGCATGCTGAGCTTTGATGTCCTTCATTTTTTTCCTGTGTCTTGCAGCCTTCTCCGAAGCACTGATGAAAAGGTGGTAAGCACAGTCAAAAAAGGACTAAAAAAGCTCATCCCAAAGCTGAAGCAGAATAGAAGTGTAAAAGGAAAAGAAGCCTTACTGGAGAAGTTGACTTCCTAGTGTAAATGAACCTAAAATAATTATTTACATCAATGCAATCAACTTAGATTTGGTAAGATTTTGTACCATGGTTGTTTAAAGAAGCAGTGTATGCGTTTGTGTATTAAATAATTTCTAAAACAACTTGTCATTGTACTCATTTTGTTGTACACAATAGAAGATTGTTCTCAGAGATTGAAATCTCAAGATCTAAGAGGTAATGGAAACTTCTGAACACATAATCTAGGCGTTCAATCTTTACTGATAACTTGCAAAAAAATGTTTTAAGTGTTGTTAAAATTTGCATGTGTGGTGTCATGGTTACCATAGAAACACACGCATCTGTTCTGAACATACTGTGTTTGGGCAACTATATTTGTTTTAATCCCCTTCCCTCCTGGTTTCCTAAAAAAAGCCAAATTAACCAGTAAGACTACTTAAGTCCCATTCTTACCCTGTGATGGAGGCTGTCGTCCCTAGGAACTGACAAGAATAAAATTAAAATAGTATCTCTGACTTTTTTCAGAGAAGGTCCTGAAGGAACAGCTGACTGTTTCAATGGACCACAGTTCGGTTTCACTCAAACCTTCTAACTACACACTTTTAAGCCCTACTAAGCCCAGGGGATTTGGGGCGGGGGAATTGTTGGGGTTTTTTTGTGGTAATGGGGGACAGATGAATTCACTTCCACATGATACCAAATCGGTATCCTATTGATTTTTCCTGTACCTTGTTTTGATCTAGAAAAAGTAAGCCAATATCTTATTTTCCCCATTTAGAAAAAAATTCAAAACTTCTTCGTAAGGCATTCATAGAACACCCACCCTCCTGGTGCTTGAGGCCACACTGATAGACTGATCCAAGCAGAGAACCTGATTGATTAAATCTCCAGCTGTAGGAGTCACTCTTTACTGTCACTTAGCTTGGCAGGATGTGGTTCCATTAGTAATAGCAGGTACCTAGGCATTGCTTCTAAGACAACAGCTTCCTCAGCATGATGTACAGCACTACCAGTGATTGGTTGCCAGTAGTTAAGTAAACTGGTTTAAGTTTCCATGATTTACATACTTGAAATCAGTCTCCCAGATTACTGCATTTACTGACAGAGGCCATCATGATCCGCCTCTAGTCCTGCACTCTACACTCCTGCACACCTCATAGCCAGATTACCCAGTGTTAGACTCAGACTTGAATGCATAGCCTGAGGTAAAATACTCTGGTTCTCTGGGGAGCACCTATACAGCCCTGATGTTAAAGGAAACACTCAAAGCATCAGATTCATGTAAGCACACATTCTTACATGGCTATTTGCTATTCAGTTTATCAGCACTTCTCTAGCTATGACAATTTCCTTGCTCCCATATGTCTGTGCCAGGTTATAAACATTACATTTTTGCCCTCAGTAAGCTGAAAAAAGAGAAGGGGGTTTTATTGCCCTCCCTGTTTTGCTCTGCTAGTAATTGGTACTACAAAGTTGGTCAAGGAACTAGAGTATCTCTCCAGTGAGGAAAGGCTGGGGAAACTGGGCCTGCTCAGCCTTGAAATCACTCGAGTAAAGACCTCATCTATGCCTGTAAGTGTCCAAAGGGAGGGTGCCCGAAGAATGGAGTCAGACTCTTCTTGGTTGTGAGAGACAAAGGGTGGAAACTGATGCACAGGAGTTCCACCAGAACATGAGGAGGTGGTGTTTTGTGCAGTGGAACAGGTTGCTCAGAGAGTCTCCTTTCACTGGGGATGTTCCAGAACTCTCTGGCCACAATCCTGTGCTAAGTGCTTTAGGATGACCTTGCTTGAGCAGGAAGGTTGGCCCAGGTGACCTGTTGTGGTTCCTTCAAACCAATTTATTCTGTGGTTCTGTATTTTCGTAATTATTCAGCATAAATCTGCTGCATGTTTTGTTCAGGTTGGCTTTTTTGGTAGTAACTTAGACTTCTTAATAACAGTTCACTACTGTTTAAATTCACTATCTGTTGCTAATTAAAACAATCTGGTTTATTGTCACAAAAGAAAATTGTGTTACAGACACTAGTGAGCAGCAATTGTCAGTAACCGAGAGGATGTATTTATAAGCAGGCACACTTAATGCCAGGGCCAAGCAGGTCTTATTGGGATTAACCTTTAAATATTTACACCTACTCAATAAACTTAGGTGGAATTAGAGGAGAGCACAGTCAGCAAAGTATCAGTAAATCAACAGATGCAAATAAACAAACAATGTTAGAAACCATTTTCATAACCATAACATTTATGTACTGCCCAAAGTAGCCTAAGTAAACTACAAATTGCAAATTGGTTTATGATTTATTTGTTTTTATGAATTCGCCTATTTGAGTATTTTGTGGTTTTTTGTGAACTAACAAATACTGCCCCCAGACAGGATCAGTGAAAAGCAAGAGATTATTTATAAAGATGAAACAGCACATTTCACTGCTTTGAACTATTTAGACTTAAACGTACACACCTAGAAAATGTACTTAATTCTAGCATCTGGCAGTGGCATTAAGTGTTCCTGCTTGTAAACATCCTTTCAGTCACTGAAGATTGTATCTCATTAGCTTCTGTAACAGGATGTTCTTTTGTGACAGTAAAACAGATTGGTTTAATTAGCAGCAGATAATGAATTTAAATTGCAGTGAACTGTTTCTAAAGTCTCAGTTCTTGCCAAAAAGCCAACCTGAATGAAGTATGCAACAGATTTGTGACTGAATAATTAATGGTAAAATAAAACAGGGAGAGGGAAAAAAATCTGGTACAAGCCTTCTCAATTTTTGGATTATTAAGGGGAACTAATACTTACAATCTGGCACAGACATACTTCCAATCAAGAGGATTACAGGGAGGAATGAAAATAAGTCATAGATAGAGAAGATGCTAATAAACTGAATAGCAAAATGCCATGTAAATATGTGTGCTTACATGAATCTGATCTGATGCTTTGATTGTGTGCCTTAATTACAGTTGCTTTAGCTGGATGTGTACCAGGCAGTTTATTTGCACTTTTGAGTCTGCATACATCATTTATTTTAAGTTATGTGTAGTAATGTAGTGCTAGCTGTTAGTTTTCCTCACCACAAGGTGAGAAATGCCTCTTTTAATTGAGTAGACATCAGTTATGGTTATGCTATAGTTGCCATGTTTTCCTACAGAGATAGAACACAAATTTTACTGTTGTGTCTTTAATGTCAATTGAAAACAAATTCTGGAATAGCCTAAATGGAAGGAGAGGAAAAGCAGGTTACATGGAGTATGAAAGGTTGTTTCAATGGCTTAAGTTACTTCAAGGAGTTGCCTGGTTTTTCCTAGTGAAGAATCTGATTGGATGAAGTGCTGTGTCTGTCCCAGTCTGCCGTGGGCCTCTGTGGCTGTGTGAAGGCAGAGAAGTAAACTTTCGAAAGATTCTGAAACAGTGGGGTTTTTTTCCTTGATTCGGGGGTTTTAAAAGTATATGCTTCTTATTTTGTTTGGTATGTATTTTTGTCTACTATAGGTTATCCAAAGTGCTCGGATTATTGCCAGCATCTTAATATAACTTGTAGTAATTTTTTTATTGCCAAGAAAACAATGGAAGTGCACAGGCCACAAGTAAATATTTTTGTCTGCTACTTGCTCAGAAGAAAGGCTTTGACAGCAGTTACAGGGCATTTGTGTTAAAGCCATTTTCGCAGGGTGAAATGCTTGTCCCTTTTGACCAGCCAGCAACTGTCACCTTATTTAGCAGCAGTTGGAGGGTGAACCACCACTGTGAGTGCTAGGACAGAAAAGGTGGTAATGGTTGTTTTATTTTTTGTTCTTAGAGGACAAAAGACCCATTTCCTTGGTATTGATGTATATTACTGTGTAACAGTGTGTTTTCCATTACCTTGGAAATACGGGCATGCAGATGGGTGCAGTTGCACCTTAGTAGCTCTTGGTTTAAGGTACAGAAGAGTCAGCCTTCCCCTTTGCTATTGACAACAGGATCTACCCACGGTATGCAATGTTTTACTTTCCCACTGATTCCACCAACTTACCTTATCTTCTAAAGCAAAAAGGTACACAATGACTTTGAGTTTGTTTCTTTATGCAGAACTGAGGAAAAAGTGGGATCAGCAGAAAATGCAGAGTGATTGACTTAGCTGGAAATAAAGGAGGAATGTTTGGGGACAGTATAGACATTGCAGACAGACTGTACCCATAAGCTGTGAGACTTTCTTGCTTAATCCTGTCCATCTCTTGTCTAGTTGGGTTGTAGACTGTCAGAATGGACACAAAACCATGTCCACATATGTGCACCTCTTGGTGTTTATGGCATTCTACCATGTGTTCTCTTTATTCCTGTGTTACATCTAAAAAATTAAATTGTAGTAATCAAATAATAAAAGTAGGGGCTTTTTAATTTCTTACATCTTTAAAACAGATTCATGCAAGAGTTCATTGCATAAATCAAGATGTATTTCCTTCTGATTTCTTGGAAGAAATCTTTTACTGCCCATTTAACATTCGGCTTTATCAAGTGCAAGATCATTGCCAAAACACATCCATTTTGCCTCAGTGCATATCACATTGCTCAGCTGCTTTGTGAAAACACCAGAGTTCATTTACCCTTAACCATATTATTCATCCATCAGTTTCCTCGTTTTCTGCTTGGAGTTTAAAACAATCACTTTGAGTTGCTCCCTTAGATTCACCATTGTGTGAATTGCACTTTTTTTTTCTTTTTCTAAGTTTTTTGTTGTTTAAAGGCCATTCTATGTTTTTCTGTGTCTTCTTCTAAGATCCTGTACTTTTAAGATGTGAAAGCTTTTTAAAGATCTATAAATAGTAAATACCTTGTGTTAACCATCTAATAAAAGAGGAGCACGTATTTCTGGAAATTGTTGCTGTTTAAGAAACACTAATTAATCTATCATGTTGAGTCCTCCACCTTTTCTCTCGTTCCCACAACTCTGAATTTCAGCAGTTCAAGTTTTCTTTGACATGATTTGTAAATGTATGCAGAACATCTAACCCATTTTACTGTAGCATCAAAGTAGCCGGTAGGGTGTTACACACTGTTCTGCCTGGAGGGATTGAGGGAAGGGAAAGTTACTGATGGCTGGAAAACTGGAAAATATGTGAGTTAAACACTGTTATCAGTAGTAATTCCTTGCATATGCCCAACTAAATATCATATACCTTTGTGATTTTCCTCTTGCAGTATTGAAGTTTTGTCAAGGGCTATACTGGCTGAAGTGGATTTAACCATTTTGTCATCTGATGTCATGGAATGGTTTTAATTGCTGCATTTATTTATCTTTCAGTCAGAATGTGTCTTACAAATGCACTTATGCTTTACACAATGCAAAAATCCTACCGATTCTCTGATTTCCACTGTCTTCCCCATGGCTAGTTCTGCCTGCCATTCAGGTATCTTGTTGGTCTGTGCTTGAACTACAATGTGTCTAAATGGATTACATCTTTTATTAGAATTTAAAACCAAAAATAAAACTAAGGGAGCCTACAGCACCTCTAGGTATAGAGTCATAGACAAGCAGGTGCTTTAAGCATTGAATTAAAAAGTCATCAGAAGTTTTTATCTGTTTACAAAGCAGACACAAATAAGATACTTGAGGGGAAAGAAAGAAAACTGATCCAGAACAGCCAACCATCACCACCACCACCACAAAAACAAAAACAAAAACAAACAAAAAACAAAACAAAAAAAAACCCAAAAAACCTAGCCAAAACCAAAACAAAAAAACCAAAAAAACCCAGGATTTATTATTTTAATGATAGACTAAATTATAAGCATCTCTGAGAAAACATTTTTTGGGGGAGAAGAATAGTAAGATGCTATGAGAATTGGTTCAGTATCTTGTGGTTGTTAAAGTTTCTGCTCCCAAGCTGTGGTCAGAGAAAGAACATCAGCTGCTACAAAACTTGCAGTGAAGTCGTCTTCACAGCATGGTGATAGCACCAGTTTTCAAGGCAGTTGTTCTTACATTTGAAATGCTTTCCGAGTCTGTATTACAAATTGATGCCAACTGTTTTTCTATGTAGGCATAGAAATAAATTTTTATGGGTTTTTTCCTCTGTTTATCTAAACAGGAAATAATATTTCGATTTAGAGCCTCTTTCAAATCCTGTATTTTTTGATAGAGGACAGTAAAAAAAATAGATGGTACCAATTAAAAATGTTTGAGATATCTCTGAATTATTTCTCTTCAAATAAATTTTAAATGGTGGAACTTTTACATTACTGGAAGCATGCCACCCTTAGTGACAAGACCTCAGGCTTTTGGTACACTGCCTTAGGAAGATGCAAGCACAGCTGGCTAGGTAGCCTGGCACCAGGTATTGTAAAGGAAAAGGGGAGGCTGGCTGCCTGTAACCTCGAGCGGCAGCAGTGAACAGTGTTCCATGCCAGGAGCTGTTCTTCCCACAAGGGGGCCCACCCAGCTGCTTTGTCCTGCCCTAAAAAGGCCCCCCATCACAGCAGAAGGTTCTGTTGCAACCTGCCTGTGATTTCCTGAATTTTCCTGAGCTTCTGGAACATACTGGTTTGGGGGGTTTTTTTGCTTCTTTGTTGTGTTGTTCATAGTCATATGTTGTCGTTGTTGTCCCTGTCTTCCCCTCCCCAGCCCCTGCCAAAATTGGTGAAGGAAGAAGTGAACATGGAGGCCTGAAGAACAGTTATTAAGTGGTGGCAAAAGACTGGCTTTAAAGTATGGTACTTGCATATCTGGTTATTTATGATGTTAAATTCTTCTGCTTATAAATCAAGCAAATCCACTTCAGGAATTTAAATGACAGCACAGAGTAATTTTTTAGAGTAGAACTAGACACTGACAAGCTTTATTTAAAAACCTTGATAATCTGTATCTCAGGACTTGTAGAAAGCTTAAATTTCTCAGCATATTTCCATTAAATTAACTAAGTACATAAAAAAACTTCTACATCTGACCTTTTCCTGTTTTAGTCCTAGATAAAGGACTGGATTACAGTCAAAAGGCATGTAATTTTTATACTACTGAACAAAGAAGTCAATAAAAGTTTTGTAATAGATAAGATATATATTTTGTAATAGATAAGCATATTTTTGCATGACATAAAATCAGAATGGCCTAAACAGTTTAAACTGTTTTTTGAAGCAAGGTGATGATTTTTATTTCTTAGTCTTTTGATAGTAATTATATTTAATCAAAAACCTTGAAGTATTTCTGGTTGCTTTTTTTAAAATTTCACTTAGTTTACTTACAATATTTAAAGACTGAATATTGTTATTTGCCTTAGAAACCTGGGAATAGTACCAGATGCCTATTAATCTGTGGTGTGCTCTAGCTACCCCTTCAAGTGTTATCTTTCTGAATGAGAAAAGCAAACAGCTCCTGAACTGCACTGAAAAAGTGATGCTCTTCTAAGATAGGATTTGTGCAGGAGCATATTCTAACTGGAATTCTTTCCACTCTCCCATGTAAGGACAGATTCTATATTTCTACTACCCCCACCCATATTAAAAAAAAAAAAACAAAAAAACAACAACAAAACAAAACAACAAACTCCTTTCTTTCTTTTTAATTTTTTTTCCTTTTTACTGTTCATTTCTTTTTCATCCCTTTTCCCCCCAGTAATTCGCAGGACTAAATTAAGTAGAAGAAACAATGGTTCATTCTCCCAAAATGAACCCCGGACATCCAGATAAACTGTTTCTTTGTCTTACAGATACACCATGTTTGTAAGTCTGTAGTGAAACATAATGATAGAATGTATTTTCCTTCTCCCTCTGGGTCTCATTAGTATCTGCAATTAGTTAAAACAGAAGACTTTAGCATGGCCATATTTAGAGAGATTTCTAATTTCTCAGTGGTTTGAGAATTCTCCACCCTGTTTCCCCAAAACCTTAGTTATGCCCAATTAGCATCTCATAAAACAGGACTGTCTACTTTAATAGTATTGCCCATCTTTGTTGTGTTTAAGCATGTTTTTCCTTGGTGTGTTATTTCAAAACCTTTTGATTGCCAAAGCCCTGTGGAATGCAAGTAACCAAGACAATCACGACTCTGCTGTGTTGTTTTTGGATGTCATGGTGTCTACCCCTTGTCTGTTTCCTTTGAGTAATTTAGGGACAGTGATGCCACTGAAAATCTTTGTGGATGTGGCACAATAAATTAACTGAGTCTGCTGAGGGAAACATTTTGTCAAAAGAAAAAAAAAAAAGGCAGAAATGCTTCGTCCTCTTTCAAAACCAGCTGATACAGGTTTGTGTGGCCTTCTGCAGGTTCTTGAAAGTTTGTTCTGTGGTAATACGAACTTAATCCTTTCTCTGAGCTGGCTGGAGGTCTGCTTTGTATGGTAGGAGTAGAAGAGAATTTGTGGGAGGATCTTGCTAGTTCCTGTCTATGTGGATAGTGTAGAAAGGGTGGTACTGACAGAGCCTTGAGCAATCCAGGCACTGTCTGGCTCCTGTAATGGTACCTCAAATTTAGTCATAATCTTTGCTATTGAAATGCACAGACTTAGGCTTGTCACCCCTAAAATAAGAATAGTTAAGCTAAAGGCTGAAAACTGCATAAGATAATCCAGAGAAGAAAATGACAAATCCTTGGGGAAAAAACCTATCAAGCACTAACTTCTGATTTTCTGGAAAGTGCTTTACTCCACTAAGCTCCAATTCACCTCCCCAGTGCAGCAGAGTAGGGGTGACAGATATTGCAAAACAAGACACAGCAAGTTTGTGTAGCCTTATGCTTAGTGTTTTGCTGCCAGGGATGTGTCCTCTGGCCTGCACACTTCTAATACCTACCTTGTGCCAGCTCTGGTGCTAGTCAGAGCTCTCGGCACTGAGCTTGGTCGTGAGCCAAATGAGAATCTATCCCCAGTCCCCCAAAGAGTCACATTTGTGTGCTGAGTCAGTCCACAGAGTAGTGAAGGTGGTACCAAAGCTGCCATCTGTGAGATGGTGGGGCTGGATGAGGGATGAGGAGCAAAGTGCATTGAGAAAAAAGAGAGTGGAGCAGCTACTTGGTAAGCTGAGGTGCCCAAAGTGTGATGGCCATGGTGCTCATGGCACCCAAATGGGACCTGGTGGTACTTGTCACAATGTCTTGTGCTTCTGAAGGGACAGAAATCACTCTGGGTCTGGCAGTGTTTTGGCCCATAGCCTGTGAGGTATCCTAAGTAAGAGTTTCAACTTCGTGTGGCTGTGTGTGGAGACTTTGAATTGCTACTAAAATAAAGCCCTCAACTAAAGATTGCTTGGGTCAGAGGAGACTGGATGTTTGGGAAGACTTTGCTACTTGGTCAGGATACTTTCATAGCTCTTTATTGAAGCAGAGTCTGCAATACCCTCCTTTCCACTCAGCGAAGTGCTGGAAACACCAAACACTGTTGTCTTCCTTTTACTGTCACCTTGTGGGTCATTATTGACTGGGTGGAAAGTGGAGCAGATTCAACTAGAGAGATGCAAGAGACTCTCTTCAAGCTGCATTTGAACAGTTAGGGCAATACAGATTTGTGCATTGAAATCTTACTGAACAGATAAAGCATTTTTCAATTCAATTCTGACTCCTGATTAAAAGACAAGACTCCTTTTTCATCTGCCTGTGTTTGGTGTGGAAAATCTATTTCATTACTTGTCTTCAAAAATGTCTACTTGAATAGGTCCTGCAGGTGAGGCAAATGGGGTGGAAAACGAGACTAGTGATCTTTGTGAGGTCTGAGGCTGTGACAAAGTGCAGTCTCAGCAGTTAGTGGTCAGGCTCTGGGTTTCTGTAGGTGGCAAGAAGCTGCCATGCAAGGCTGAGTGTCTGTGTCCCATCTGCGTGGTCATGCAAGTGTGAATTCCTTCAGCAAAGAAATTGCTTTACAGTGTCCTGTGTTTTGGCAATTTCAGTAATCACCACATTTTAAGACCTTTTAATGGGTCTAACTCAATTTGCTTGTTGAAAATAAAGCACAGTCATGTTTCTACATGCTTGTAACTTGTCACCTCACTGAACTGCAGTCAGAGATTTCCTGTGGTTCCTGGAAGCTTCTTGTCCTGTTGTTGCTGTGCAGAAGGGCTATGCAAATTCCCTACAGCCAAAGCAAAGCAGCTATTCTTCTCAGTGAGTGCCAAGATTGTGCTGCTGCATTGTGTGCAGTCCAGAACAGCAAACATCTATCACATTGAACTCCCAGGGCTCAGCTGTGCCTTAAAGACATGGTTTAGCTTTTAACAGAGCTGATCAGCACACAGTGTTCTGACTGTCATTCCTAAAGAACAAAATGACAGATGGGCTTATGATACGTTTGTCTGGAGGTAGAGAATGAGAAGAGCAAGTTGGTTACTAATTACCTTCCCACCACTGAAAGGATAAATGTCCCCATGCTTGACACAATTCGCATGGATGTGTCAAAATTAATGAACATTTTCACCCTCGGCTGTCCCAGAGTGAGCTTCACACCACTGTGTCCCATGTGGCCCTGAGATCTTAATGCAGCCATTTGCATTCATCAGGGCAGCACAGACACAGTGTGAGAGTTCAAGAGTTTTGAAATGCATCTCTGCCATCAAGATGCCTTGCAGCAGGAGCACTGCTGAGTAACAGCCACGGGTCATATCAGTGCATTGTTACTGTTGATCCTTTTCATTACACTGTTTTTCTTTAAGGTCTTTGCATCTGATTATCAATAAAACAATTTTTCTTTTAGATCTGTTATTCAGATTACTGTTTCTAAATTGGTATGACTGCTCTTACGTAAAAAAAAATATTCCTGATAGTCTCTGAAGTAATACATAAAACTGCAATTCTGTTTAATTATTGTTGGTTTTATTTGTTATTTAAGTGTTGGAATGAGTTTAGACATTTGAGAAATCCCCTTCAGCTGTGCAAGAAGACACAGTAATCTTAAGACATAAGGTACTCCTGAGGGTGAGCTAAGGTGTCAGGATTGTGTCCCTAATGGCTGTATGTACCAGATAATATCGATTATCTTGATTTTAAATTATATTTAAAATTGGTTACAGTTAGACACTGATAATATCCTTGGTATGGTCTTCTAAGAGTTAGTACCCATTACTCAAAGGAATCATATTTCCTTTGATTATTTTTTAAATACTTCTTTAATACTTATGCTCTTTGACAGGTCTATTATTCTAACAATCCAATAAGTAGATACATTAAATACTGCAAATTATCACTTAATCCTATACCTAAAAAGGATTGGGTTTGGAAATGTTTTCAGATTTGATCAATGAGATTTATCAACTCAGACTCCAGAATTCTTCACTACTTCTTGTCATACTGAAATATGACTATAGAGGTGGGGGGTGGGAAATGCTAAAACCATAGCATTACTTGACTAGGCTTGAAGATAGGAGGGCTCATTTGCAGGACTGCATTTGAAAAATAAAATTGGAACAATGAAGCATGGCTATCTGACAATAGAAACAGAGGCTGATATTTTAAGAAGTATAGCTGCTGCTAATATTTAGGTAAGTGCTCGAGGCCATTTTCCTCTAATTGAAAACTGATGCAAAACCAATTTAAGTGATGCAGTCAGTATATTGGATATTCTATTTGTTTAATTTTTGACACTGCCTTGATAGAGGCAAGGTGGCTGACCCTTAATGACAGCAATTGGTTTCCAGTTTATACAGTTATGGTGGGTCTTTGTTGTCAATCTAAGCAGTACCAGGGAGTTTGATCTTCATGTGGGACTTATTCAGAGTGTTTAATCTGAAGGAAGAAATTTCAGGGAGCTGATGAGCACTTTAGTGCTGCTCACAGGATATCAGAGTTAAAAAAAATCTGTTGTTTTGACCTGAGCCTTTTTAGTTTTGAAAACAATCCCCTTCAAAACAGACTTTACCATCTACTTTTGTTACTTTTGGCCCTTTTTGTTTATCTTTTGGCTAATTTACTTTTCCTCTTTCTCCTCCATCTTCTTGGTTGCTGCCCAGTATCCAAAGCGCTATCATTGCTGTGACGGAGGGTGGGATGCACCCTCTCCACAGCACTCAGATATTTTCCTCATGGCTCTCCGTGTGAAGTCAACCTTCCCTCTTTCCTTCTTGAGAGCTGTGTACTCGTAGGCCTTCAGCTTGCTGTAATAGTCTGAGAATTTATTGTAGAGGATGGAGATGGGCATGCCATTCAGGATTATTCCGAAAGCAATGCAGAGGAAAGCAAACAGGCGTCCGAGGTGAGTTTCTGGACACATATCTCCATATCCCACTGTAGAGATGCTGACCTACAGGCAAACCAACACACAGCTTATTAGCTGAGAGAAATACATAGACAGATATGTTCACTGATCAGGGACAATGATAAGGTTAGCTCTTTTGTACTTTGCATTGTAAGTCTGAAATAAATACTCTCTGCTGGTTTTGGTTTGTTTTTTTTGGGGGGGGGGGGCGGTGTTGCTTTTTTTGGGTTTGATTGTTTGTTTGCAGGGTTTTTTGTGTGTATTAGTATCTTATGCAAAACATTCCTAACAAAAAAAAAAAAAAAAAAAAAAAAAAAAAAGAAAAAAAAAAAAAAAAAAAAAAAAATCCCTCTCATGAAGTAAAGAAAGACAATGATTTGATGCCATTCAGGAGGATTTTTAGATTTTTGCCCTGCAGGGGGAATTCCCAGCCAATTTCCACAACAGCCTGTCCAGAAGGTGAGTTTGCTTGGCTGTAGGGAGAGGAGAGATGTGACTCCCTGGCCATGCAAATCCACTGATAGCTGCAACCCTGCTCCCTCATCATGTCACTTGGAACAGATGTCCTGTTTCTAAATCCACTGTGCTGATAAAGCCCTGTATTTGGGACTTATTCTGTGGGTTGTATATTGAGTTTTGCCTTTCTTTGTCAGATATATATATATTAGGAACTAGTGAAAAACACATGAAAACCTTTGATTAATTATGAAATGGATTTTCCTATTTGCAATACAGAAAGAAATAATGCAGGACTTCCAAGTTTCTAGATAAAATCTCCTTTAATAATTACATACCTACAAGGAACTGTGGCCTGGAAGTTTTTGCTTGCAGTGTATGGTTGCAACATATATAGTTATGGCATTAAATAAGTAGTCAGCTGGATAATTTTTGCTGAATTTACTTATGAAGAAGGATTTAGAGGTTGTTAAAAATGTTTAAGCTTTGGTTATTGTATTTGGTTTCTTTTTTTTTTTTTTTTTTTTAAATTATGGTGTTCAGTATATTTGTTTCATATAAATCTGAACACTTTGCCAGCTCATTGTGCATGTACCTTCACATTTTTCTTCTCAGCCAATATAATTTTCTCTTTCTAGCCTGTGGATATATGAGGGAACTGTGTTATGGGTCCAGTGCTGCACGAACTACTAAAATACTTCCATTGTAAAATTCAGATAAAAAATGAATCCATATTTGATTATGGAGATGCTACATTTGAAAGATATACTCTCAAAAACAGTCAACATAAGATTACTTCTAATTTGTTTAGTTTCACTGTAGACATCTTAATGTTTTATAATTTTTACACTTAGTAAATATAACTTACTTTTTTTCCTGGCAGCTAAAACTTGCATGTTTCTGTCACCTCTCACGTTCTAGTCTTTTTCAGTCAGTGAATTTTATTTCATTTTTTCACAGTGTCTCAACACACTATGTGTATCTGTTAAACAGTAATCTAAAATTCTGACCAAAAAAAAGCCACATACAGTAGGACTTTGTAATACCCTTGTGGCTTTATCATGGAAATAAGTCTTCAGAAGGTCACTGTGTAGAGTTTGCCACCCTCTAAAATGGTAAATAGAATGATATTTTAAATTAAGAAAACGTTAGAGTACATGAGACAACACTGGGTGAGCACATTTTTAGGATGCACCTGGTGCTTTCTGTGGAATAAAAAGGATTAGTGATTCAGTTTAATGGAAATTAAGTCACTGGATTTGAATGATAATACAGGATAAATATCTCCAAAAATAAATACTGAGATGAAGGCAAGATGTTCCAGCCAGAACAAAAATGTTAACCTGTGGTAAGTTTCTGTACTACTGGCATAGTCTTATACATATTGTCTGTTACAGTTTTGGAGGGATGCTTCTTCTCCTGCATGTGTGAGATGGTGAATACTGTTGGATTTTTATAAAATTTGGATGGTCTAGGTATTTTAATTTAAAGTCTTAAAGAACAAATTGGCTTTGGAGTTGCAGTGTGCATGATACAGGTTCTGTTTCAAAGACAGTCCAAAATGGCCTGTTTTGAAGACAGCTGGAATTGCTCAGCTAAATAGGCCTTTTTCACCTGGCCATGTAACTTTATTAGGAATATCTAAATTATTATGATGTCATTAGCAAAAATGGTTGGCCAAAATGAGCCCTGAAGACTCATGCATATAACCTGCATGTTCAGAAAACAAAATATATTTTAGCAATTTGTGAATCACCAATGTTTTCATAACCTTTGTATATCAGTTACAGATGGTCTGTGAAGATCACATTACACTGATTTTTCCATCCTTCCATGGCCCACCTTAAAGGATATTCAGCCCAGTTACACATTTGGATGTGCATGTATAAATGTGTGCATCTATGCTTGTCAGTAAGGCTTTTTTTCTGCCACGTGCTGAATCCCTGCAAATGCATGGTTAACCACCACATCTCATTGTCCATGGCTAAAACAGAAGTGCAGACCTTGGGCTCCAGGACAGCTGGCCAGGAGAAGTGACTTTGAATGGGTTTGGATTACTATCCAGTGGACACCATATGGGTCTTGGTGCATCCAGTGTCTGTGCTGGTCAACCAGCATGAGATATTCTAACTCCTTTCCAGTATATTTGCATGGGCTTCTTTCTCTGGGGAAGTGGCTGGGACAGAGCCAGACCAGTAGCCATGCCCAGGGGTCAGAAGAGCTCCTGAGTCCCCACATAAAAATGGACTATGCAGACTAGCATCAGCTGCTGCAAAACAAAATGTGTGACAATAGCCTAGTACAAGCCTTAGGGTTATGGATGGCCAAGATGTGGGTCCTGTGCCTTCCCTTGGTATCGACAATGTCTAGCTACCTGCTGGTTTCGTCTAGGTTGCTATAAATACACACATCTTTTGCAGCACAGCAGAATGCAACCTCTTGCGTAAAACAAGAGATTTTGGATTTTTAACAGCTGGAATTTTGGGACAGCTTTCATTTTTTAAAGTCTGAGTGATCTGACTGTAGTTAATAAACCATCTTGCAGTTTTATGGTGTTTTGCAGAAGATCTGTGCATAGAATAAGAATGAAAACCCTGTAACTAGATAGCCTAATGCAGGCAGTTTTTTCCCTGTTGTTTTGGCAACAATGACAATGGCAGTAAATTGGGAAACACTTTTTTATCCTATGTATTTGCCCACTTCTTTAAAAGTGAAAATACTGTCTGCATTTGTAGATGTGGGAATTTCAAGCCCTCCTGCCTGATTAAGCCTTGATTTAAGCTTATAGAGAGGTGAGTGAGTGCATGTGTGTGTGTGTGTGTGTGCGTGCACATATGTCCTGTAAGCTCAGAATTCACAGCAGATGTTCGCTGATCTGAGCCTGTTGTTTCCAAGTCTGTCAGAAACTCCAGCAAGGAAGGGGAGGGGAAGGAAGAGAGGGGTCTCTAGCTACCCAGCAAGGTAAGATGTGTTTACTTACGGCAGCCCACCACCAAGCATGGGGAATGCTGGTGAAGTTGGTACTGGACACATCGTGCTCCACTGTGTAGACCATGGCAGAGAAGGCAAAGATGCCCATAGCAATGAAGAGCAAGAGGCAGCCCACCTGCTGGTAGCACTGGCGCAAGGTAAAGCCAAAGGCACGCAGCCCTGTGGAGTGGCGGGCCAGCTTGAGGATGCGGAAGATGCGCATGAGGCGCATGATGCGAAGCACTTGTCCTACCTTGCTCACCCGTCCCACCTTCTCGATATCGTGCTCGTGCTGGGAGCCCCGGCCCCGGGGCTGGTCGTCATCAGTAAAGCATTCGAGCAGCAGCTGCAGATAGAGGGGCAGGATGGCAATGAGGTCTACTGCATTGAGGGCACTGCTGGCAAAGCGGCGCAGGTCTGGGGTAGAGACCAGGCGCAGCAGGTACTCCAGGGTGAAGAATGCAATGCACAAAGTCTCAACGTGCTCCAAGACAGGCCGGCTATCCCCACTCTTCCAGTCTACCTGGTGCATCTCCTCTACTGTGTTGAGTGCCAGGGCCACCACAGAGATGAGCACGAAGAAGCTGGAGGCCACTGCCATCACTTTGGCGGTGACAGAGGAGAAGGGTTTCTCCATGAGGTTCCAGAGGCGCCAGCGCTGGGGACCGTAGTAGCGCATGTGGTGGAAGAGCTGCTCGTTCTCCTCAGCCTCTGCCTGGGAGCGCAGCTCCCGCTGGACCTTCAGCTGCTCGCTCAGCTCGTCCCGGCGCTCCTCGAAGCAGATGCGGCAGCAGCGCGGTGTGTACTTGAGGCGCACGCCCCAGTAGCTCAGCTCCTCCAGGAAGCTGCGGGGGCACAGCTCGTCCCTCACCCGCAGCACCCCGGAGGCGTAGAAGTTGTACACCAGCTGGAAGACTGCTGGGTCCCGGTCAAAGAAATACTCATCCACCTGGGCAGCGTAGTCATCACACAGGCCCAGCTGGCAGCGACGGTCCGTGGAGGTAGCCAGGCGGCCCAGGCGGGTCTTGGGATAGGTGGCCACTGCCTGGTAGGTGAGGCGGTAACTTTGGCCGCCAACATTGATGTTCAGCACAGATGGAGCAGATGCTGCGGCCGGGGATCTAGGGGAAAGAGCAGGGGAATAAGGGATAAATGATGAGGCCTTGTCTTCTCCTTTAAATGCATCCTCATGTGGCCATTTTTCTTCTTCTTTCTCTTCATCTTCCTCATCTTCATCATCCACATAATAGTTGTAATTCCCCTCAGGTCCTAGTAGCAGTAGGGGCTGGGCGTTCAAGGGAGTGGTGGCAGAGGAACCACTCTGCTTGTTTACATGAATGACTTCCTTTTCCTTCCCCTTGCTGGGCTGCACGAGGATGTTTGGTGCTTCCATCTTGCTGCCTTTATGTTTTAAGAAAGGAAACTCTTGCTGCCTGTTAAACTGCAACATAATATTACTCCTTACTCTTCTGCCCTCTTTTCATTCACCTGATCAAGCAGTTAACACCAGTCCTTTTCAACACTGCAAAAACTGACAATCTGCTTTTCTTCTCTCTTTATCTCAGAAGTATCATGCGCAGCAGTGGTTCTGCATATTTCTCCCTGCCAGCCACCACTCCAGTTGTTGTGAAAGCTCTGTGTGGGATATAGACACATGAAGACTGCTGTTGACCGTTTTAATCTTGCTGACAGCAAAGATCTGAGTGCTTAGAGGAGGGGATTTAAGGGCTATTATCCTGTTCAAGCCTCGTTTCCCTTAGGCTGTGACGTGAATGATTATGGATCCATAAAACTATGAAAAATCAGTAGGGATGGAAATCCCCTAAAGTTTTATTGCTAATAAAATGCACACATTTTCCTGTTCCAAGTATATATGGATTAAAAATAATCTCAAATAAAAATGTATGAGGGGCAGAGAGAAAGAGAGCATCACAAATTTCTTTCATCCTCATGAGCATAGCATGGCTTGGTTTTCTTTAATGAAAACAATTAATAATTGATATGCAGGTATAGGGGAGGAACTCACTGGAGTAGCTCTTAAAATGTTTTCAAAAGGTGAGCAAATATAAGTAATTTCATTTTATTCACAGTTATAATACCTCTGTTTGGTTAAGAGCTAAGGAATATTTCAATATGTGCCTGAAGTTTTGGATGTACTCTGGAAGTGCAGAGCAAAGTGCAGTGGAAGCAAAGGACAGTGGTGTGAAGGGGTTTCCAGATTCAAACTCTCCATGAGCTCCTGAGAAACAGCATAAAGCCACTCTTATTTCTTTTGCAGATAGTGTTAGAGTAGTATAAAGCTGCTGTGGGTAACTGGCAGGACAAGAGAAATGCTTTCCCTGTATTTGGATGGAGATTTCATCTTCACCAGGGATTCCTGTAACAACGAGCATCCCAAAAAGCAGGTTACTTCCCTTTGTTGCTGAGAGCACTTCAGCTAAGCTGGAGCTCCTGTAAAGCAGAGGATGCACACAATAAAATGGGGGGTTCCTTGTGCATGCTCTTAGCACCTGACTTGTGACTCCTAAGCAGCAGCTCATTATTCCACCCATACGCAGGCTGGTGCAGGAAGAGATAAGGCACTGGAAAACTACTAGCTTTGGCAACACCATTGCTGGTCTGGAAGGCTTCCCACCTGCAATTCTGTAGCCTGCCTTCTGCTCACAGCTCCATTTCACACGGGCTGCTGGGACAGTGTATCCCAGAGCACTGCAGCAGTGTTTCCACTTTACTGTCCTTAAACTCCTGTTCTTCCGCATTGGTCTCATGTTCTTGCATCTGTAGACCCCGATACTGTTGTTTTGGTGGTGTCTTATATGAAGCAATTGCTGTTGCTGTGAGAATCTCTCCTTTTTTTCCTGTTTCCTTACCTCCAGTTGTAGCTTTTGTATTTATTTTTACTAGTTCTTGACAAAATGGAAGATGCTGAGCATTTTGCAATACTTTTGGTCTCAGTCTGTATTCTAGTGAGTGGATCACACTAAACTGTTCAAGGTTTCTTTGAGTCACACTATTTAAGGCCTGAATTATGTGTAATTTATATTTAGCTCTGCTTGAAAGTGAATTGATCTCTCCTGCCAGTTCTCTTTCTTGCTGCAAAAGAGGCAAGGTCCCTATTAATAGGGATTGTCTGTACCTCTTTAGAGATACCAAACTGGTTTGCAGTTTGCTTTGAGCATTAAACCATTCCATGGTGAGTCCTTTGTATAGCCACCTTAATGCAAATTCATGTCAAGTTTCACAGCTGTTTCTTTCTCCTAAGAGAACTAATTCAGATGCTAGATAAAGGTAGTTCACAATGCCATCATTTTAGTACCAGAAATTCTTGAATATTTCTTAATCAAGTTCCAGAGTAGACTATAACCATACTCCTCATGCCATTCTCTGCTGTAGCATTTAATTTTGCTCTTTGTCAGGCTCCCTGGCCTCTTCTGAGAGGTATACAGTAAGGTTTACTGCTTACTATTCAAGAGATCATTTCTTACACCATACTGCAGCAGCAGGAGCTTCGACAGGGTGAACTTCATGACTGTCAGGCACCAGCTCCTCATGGACTCACATCTTGGACATCCTTACTAAGCAAAGCAAGGAAGACCACTAGCTTTGTTCTGATCAGACTTATCTCTTTGACCTAAATATTCTTGGGAATAGAGCTCTGGGGCACCTGCTGCACTCTGCTCAAACTTGCCTCTGACAAAATAGCTAAAACAAAATAGTTTCATATATGTTTTTTATTTTCCAGTGGTAGTTGATTCTGAGACACTAGATTCTCAGTGTAGATACATAAGACAATGAAGTGACTAGAAAGGAACCACTTTTTTCCCTTATCTACCTTATTCAGTGTGCTGATTTTCTTCATAAATGTCATTAGTAAGAATTGCTTGTCTTTTTGCACGGGGAAGAGCTGACTGTGGGCTGCTTAGAGAACTAGTTAGCGAAGTCTCTTGGGAACCTTTTTTTTTTTTTTTTTTGAGTTATATGCTTGTCTCTTCTTAAGAGCTCTCTTTTAAGAGTGCAGGAGCAGCCAAACACAGTGTGTTGAAAGCCAAGCCAATGGGGCAGAAGGTTGGCTTGGCTGAGCAGTGTGCTTAGATGGAGAAAGAAAGCATATGAATACTGGAAGCAAGCTGACATGGGAGGACTACAGAGATGTTGCTCATTGCTGTGGAGAGAAAATTTGGGTCACCAAAACTCAGAATTCAAGCTGTGAAGGAAAGCAAAAAGGGCTTTTTGGGTTTTTATATGTTAACAGCAAAAAAGGATCACAGATAACATTGGTCCACTGCTTAATGAGGTCCAGATAAAATTGCAGACACAGCAGAAAATGATGCCACCTTCACCATCTGTTTTCAAGAGCAATGATGAACTGGGATCCTTGGAGGCATAGCTGGAATGCTGTCACTTAGAGAATGATAGATTCCCAGGCAATCCTGAAGTTGAGACTTCCTGTTTCATTTGGATGCATACACAGGTATGTGAGGCTGGATAGGATTCTTTCCATGGAAGAACTGGCTGATGTACTTGGAAAGACCTCTCTCCATTATATTTCATTTGTCTTGTGAGTCTGGAGATGTCTCAATCAACTGGAACCTGGAAATTTGTCCCAGTTTTCAAGAAGGGTAAAAAGAAAACTCTGGAAGTAATAGGTCTGCATTTTCACTGCAGCACATGGTAAAATTATAGGGAAGGTTTTAATGGGAGTTACTGAAAAATGTTTGAGAGACAATGCAGTCATTGGTTACAGCCAGCACAGTTTCACAAGGGAAACATCCTATTTGACCAATTTTTTTTATGTCTAAGTAACCCATCTAGGTGACCAAGGGAAGCTGCTAGATGTGGACTGTTCATTGTTTTAGCAGAGCTTTTGGTACTGTCTACCACAGTATCCTGCTGGATAAACTGCCTGGTTGAGTCCACACAGCTGGTTGAGTCTGTAATGGGATGTGTGAGCAGCTGGCTGGTTGGTCAGGCTCAAAGGGTTTTGGTAAATGTTGTAATTTTTGTTGTAATTACTCTGTATTGGGACAAAGCAGTCAGTAGCCATGTTGTTTGAATTCATAATGTCTCCTGGAGTAGAGGCCTTCATGTGTCTCTGGTCCCTAGGCTATTTTGAGGTTGTAATACCTTTTTTGTCCCAGTCTGCTGGTTTAGGGCAAAGCTCTCAAAGGAGAGCTCTCTCCTGCTGCCCACAACAGCAACACAGCCCAGGAGATGAAGCAATGGAACTCCTATCTCTATGTTTTGAAACAACCACCTCAGACATTCCACCACATCCCCTTCCCTCCCTTCACTCTCAAATCCAACCTTAAAGGTACAAAACTTACTTCTGGGCTAGACAGACGAATACAATTCAACACCACAAAGTCACCCCAGGACACCTGGTCATTGCTTTCTCTATTTCTGCTTGTTGGGTTTTCTTTTTCCCGCACTTACCAACCCTGCTGCTGCAGTCAGCCAGCCAGCCAGTGCTTAGAAAAGATGAATACGTGGGAAGAGAGTAATTGAGGGGAGGGATAATCAGTGTCATCTAGCTGACCTCTTCCTGATCCAGGTAAGAGCGCACGTGCCTGTGCAATGCGTTCACTCATCAGTGTTGCCTTCATCTGGAGGGGGAAAGAGCACAGAATGCCAGAGATACAGACAGAGGGGCAGACTGGGGTGGTTGTCTCCTCACCTGAGCATTCAGGCTGTGTCATCCAGGGCAGCAGCAGTGATGTATGTCCAAGGGGTGTACCAGCTGCCTGCAGCAGCATACCTGAGTCCAGAGACCCACTGCTGTTGTGTATCAGTGTGTCCTTGTTGGTATCTCTACCTTGGCCACTCTGTGCTATCACTTTCCTTTCCATGTGAACTTCTACTTGTTGCTGTAAATTACAATTTTTTTCAACAGGCAAACTGACAGTGTTTAGGTGCTTCAGCAAGTCAATACCTTACAGCAGCAAGCACACATGAAATTGTGACACACACAAAAGCAGTAGTACTGCTTCCTTATCTTATCCTTATTCCTTATCTTAGTGAGTTCATAACCCTTTTTTACAGATAAGATGCTGAAGAACAAAGTGATTTAACCTGGAAACAAGCAGGAGAACAATAAACAGTATTTTCTGTATTTCATATTGCTAGGCTTTCCACTGGGCCTTGTTTACTGTATGTGGTGGCTCATTCCTAAACATAAGCAGCTCTTCAGCTCACCAGCCCTGCAGTGAACACAAACAAAAAAAAAGCACACAACAGCAGCAGCAAGAAAAAGTTTACTAAATGAGTGGAAATGAATATGAACTATATGTAAAGAAACAGGAAATATACTGGGAGCAGAGACCAAGTCATGGCAGTAACACATTGCCAAACGTATGGGAGGAGTGACTTGTGCAATCAACAGGCATTACATTTTCTGAGCATTACAGATTTATGGGAATAAACATTTCTCTTGATGACAGATTTGCCAGTTTTACTTTGAGAATCTTTTTCATATCACTGAATGGCAGGAAGTATTGATATGTTTATGCAGTGTTTCCACTTCCTCTCTCTCTCAGGAATGTATGCTTGTGGGCTTTTTGTTTGTTTTGCTGTTTCCTTGTATATGATAGAGGTACTTTTGACTGACAGCATGCAGTGATACAGTGGTTTGTTTTTTTTGTCGTTTTGGTTTTTTTTTAAGTGTGAAAGAACCCTGCAAAAATGCCACTATACAAAGAAAAAAACAATAAAAAAATCAACACTAATGAAGTCACAAAATAGAAGCCACAGATGAAGGTGTGGAACAACAAAACAGCCCTTTGTGGCACACTGGGCAGCATGACATGCATTCCCTTTTCAGATTTCAGGATCACTGGTGGGCTAGACATCGACCTGTCCTATGAATTACAAAGAGCCTTCTGTGTTTGTAAACTGGACTATTCTGGTACAGCTCCAGTCACCACTTCCTCCTTTTCACCGTGTTCACATCCCACCCTTAGCAAGAACCAGCCAAAAGGAAATTTGACATATTTTAGGGTGATCCAAAAATCAAGATCTTGAAAAAAAATCAAACAAAAACCTCCAACCAACCAACCAACCAACCAACCAACCAACCAACCAACCAACCAACCAACCAACCTCCCCACCTCACCTTGCTCCCCCCCCCCCAAAAAAAAAAAAAAGGTACATTTAACCTTGGATTCTAATTGGTGGAATAACAGTGAGTTGTGTTGGACTCAGTTACAGAACAATATGATAGATACACCTATCATGGCTTCTGATAGAATTTTGTTTTGATTTATGCATTCTGTCACATGCTGTACTGAAAACTGCTGGTTCTTTACTTAGACTTCACTGAAACCAGCTAGTAAAATGTAAAAAAAACTAACTAACTAATTCATTACTTTCCTTGTAACCAGATCATACAGACTTTGGAAAGACTTAATGAAAGGCATATATCCAAGAACAGTCTTTTCCAAGTTCTGGCCCTGAACAAACATATCCATTGTAATAACTTTTTACACTGTTCCTTCTTGTTTCTTTGGGTGCAACTGCTCCTCCTCAGCCTTTCTTATACTAGCACCACCAGTGATTGTGAAGGGGAAGAAAAGATTACAGTTGTTACTGAGATGCTTAATTCAGAGCTGATTGTGATTTTAAATTCTGGGGGATATTTTCCGAACACTAACAGAATTATAATAAAGCTCTCTATCTGTAAAGCCAAGGAACAAATCAGTTCAGGGGCAAAAAAAGCTTTTGCAAGCCTGGATTTTAGCCAGTTTTTGTGTATGGATGTTTGCATACACAAATTTTTGACGCATATGTGTGCAAATCTGTCAGCAAGATTGCTACCCCTATCCTAACTACGTACCATTTGCAAACCACTTTAATGCAGTGAGCATTTTGGGCATATCATGAAAATATAGTTTAGTGATTTGAACAAGTTACCCTTTATTTTCCTGCTGTGGCCATACACTTCACTGCACTGGCTTGATTTACAGGCTAAACTTTACTAGAGAAGAATTCAGTTCTCAACTCCATACTTCTCTTGCTCAATGCAATGCAATACCCAAAACTTTTTTCTTTGTTTTTCTCAGAAACTGTCATTGTTTGGAGAGTGAACAAGACTGAGAAAAGATCTCTTGCTGATATTGTCTCTGAAGAAATAATGAATATACTTTTGAAAATATTCCTTTGATTTTGACTTCTGGTTAAAAATGAGTTCGTTCCTTACCCTACCCTCAAAGGCTGGCAAGAGAAAGAAATAGGTAGAGCTGAAAAACTACACAAGGTTTTCTAATGTGACAGAATAACAAGTGCCTGTTTAAGCTAATCACTAGCTTTGTCAAATACTGCTAAAAAAATAATCCTGAAAATTGGTTCTTTTAGAAAATACATTGTGCTCTGCTGTTTTAAAAAAAGATCACAAATACCTATTTTGTAATTATGAATGCTAATTTTGCTGTAATGACATGCTAATTGCAAGATGCTTTCTGTCAAACTGGAATTGCAGACCTCTGTACACAAGATGGTCTCTTGAGATTTGCTTGGAAGAGAGTATTAAGAAAATATTCTGCAGAAACATGATGTCATTGCTATTGTGAATAACCATTGCACAAATAAAGGATCTAGATAGCTAAAAAACAATATCAGCAGACTTGCAGTTTATATCTCTAAGTAGACTTAGAAAAGTAAAATATATTAATGAAAGGTGATTCACAGTAACACTTATTTGATCATGAGTGATTTCAGGAAATCAGAAGAAAAAGTCAGGCGTAGGTGAGCTTTTCCCTGATGCAAGTGCACTTGTGGCATAAGTGGTGAGGCACAGTTGCTGGGGTTATATGGGCATGCTGAAGCTAATGCTCAAAGTGTAAGAGCATCCTTATTCACCCCGTGTGAGGATGGCTTAGCACTAAGCTGTCAGGAGGGAGGGAGGGAGGGAAGGAGGGAGGGAGGGAGGGAGGGAGGAAGGAAGGAAGGAAGGAAGGAAGGAAGGAAGGAAGGAAGGAAGGAAGGAAGGAAGGAAGGAAGGAAGGAAGGAAGGAAGGAAGGAAGGAAGGAAGGAAGGAAGGAAGGAAGGAAGGAAGGAAGGAAGGAAGGAAGGAAGGAAGGAAGGAAGGAAGGAAGGAAGGAAGGAAGGAAGGAAGGAAGGAAGGAAGGAAGGAAGGAAGGAAGGAAGGAAGGAAGGAAGGAAGGAAGATATTTCCTAGAATAAGCTGGCAGTTGGTGACCTGAGGCAGCAATAAGAAGAATAAGAAATGCAGGGAAGTAAACAGTTCATTCACAAATGAAGGAGATTCGGGAGAAGCAATCCATATGTAACTAACTGATAAGATCTAATGTAGATTCTAGACAATGTAACAAACAGGGTTTTGTCTAAATTGTTGGCACCTCTGCTTGAAATTCATTTGAGGAGCTGTAAAGTACAGTACCAGTGTAATTATGCTGCATGTTGAATTTTTTTGTATGTGTTTTGGTGCCACTTACAGGATCAAGGATATGGAGTTAATGGCCAGGAGGTCCCTTTCAGCATGGTCCTTGGCTTGGGATTAGTCAGACATTTGTGATGGGTCAGGCACACATCATGCTTATGTGATATTTTCCTGCCTCAGAGACCATATGGTCCAATAGTCATTTTCATATCCTGTTATTCAGTGATTTCCTTAATATCTTCAATACAGATTTCATTCTCAGTAACTTGCTAAAATCCTCCACTAGGACAAGTGGGTCCTGAAGGACAATTCTCTGTCACTATTCTGCTTCACTAACTGCATTAAGTTATGTCTGACTTCATTAACTGTCCTCCATCCAGTGTTTTACTTTGTTACCAGTTTAATTCTCCACTGGCTTATCACTGTAGTTTTTGCATATATCTTCGCAGCAAAACTTGTCTGTGTGGGGTCAAGGGGTTCAATAATCTGCCAGATATAATTTAGCTATGAAAAGTGTGGGATGCCACTGTAGAGGGAGATAAGTGTGAGGGTGAAATGGTAGGGAGCAGTGGTTGCAGATCAGAAGGACGAGAGGAAGCAAGGAAAGAAGGAGACTTGGTATAAAACAACACATGCAGGGGTATTCACATTTAAAGATTTAATAGGAAGTCAGGCAGGCAAGGAGATAGGGAGCCATGATACCAAATTGCTCTAAGACTCCAGAAAATGATAAAGAGGGTGTTTAAAAAGGGCATTCTTTTCCTTACATTTTCCCTTCTGCAATGAAAAAAGAAATTATCCATTCTGTGATACTTTACTACTCTACAGCACAAAGGCAATGAGTCACACTCAGGATTTTAGCTACTGCTGTAAGCAAGCATACCACCACTGACACAAGCATCACCACAGCTTCAGTATCTTTGAAGTGGAGAACAAGAAAGGAAGAAACCTCAGATGGCTATCCTTCTTAGTTGGAAACAGTAAGGAAGCCCACACCTGGTGAAGAAGCTGCTTCAGCTCTGGGCACAGTGTGGAGGGCATCAGCACAGGAATGATAGCTCATGGCCAAGGGATACTGAGGTACTGAAGACTGTAGAACAAGGAGAACAAGCACCAAAACCCATCCTCACTGAAGGACCCCAGGTAATACAAAAAGCAATGTGGTTCATCCAAAATTTATTAAGCCTGGAGTTTACCAAAAAAGGTGAAGTAGTAATGCACGTGCAGGAGAAGGCTTACAGGGGGAGTGAAATGGTTGTACCCTGTGATAACCAGCAGTCACAGTTCGTCAGTTACCTCAGCTTTTCAAGGTCTGTGGTGGGTTTTGTAGACCTTGAGGAGAAAGCTTAGTTTTTAAAAGGTGAGAGATGTTTAAAGCGAAAGTTGCTCTCTGGACTGTTTTCCTAACATTTGTTTTTCTGAACCTTCACAGAGGTGGCTGCCAGAGCTATTTTTATTTTTCCTGGCTGTTCCCCCATGTCTCCCCATGGAGATGAACCAACATGTTCACACAGAGTCTGCTGGAGGCAAGACACTGCATGGTAGTCATGAACCATCACAGGGCAGCTCTGAACTTGCCACATATGCATGGGACTTCACATAAAGTACTTTTCTTACAATTAGATCACCATTTAGAGCTGTAGGTTGGGGTGCTGGCAGTCCAGATGTTCCCACTCATTCCAACCTTCTTGCTCCTGTGTGCTGCTGATGACCACAGCCTGTCCTGAAGCCTGTGGTGCTCCATTGCAAACAGTGATTCACATACATTTTGGGGAAGTATTTTTTACTCCTTGGCTACCCTGATAGCAGGGTATAGCAGGGGACCTGGCATACATTACAATGTCCTAGGTTGTTGTTTTCCTGGTGCTCAGAATTATGAACTGCAGTTAGTTTTGTTTTGCCATGGACTATGCTTTAGGCTAAATCTTGATCTTAAATTAACCTAGCAATATAACTCTGGCTCATGACTCCTTGTACTTTCTCTTTTTATTGTTTTTTTCTGATTTTCTTTTTCTTCTCAAATGTGAGCAATTGCATACCCATCCTAGGCTGGTGGGACTAAATTGTAATGAGAACAGAAAAGACATTATAGCCAATTTGGAAAGTGAAGGAGCACACAAGGAATATAATTTACTTGACTGCAGTCTTATTTATAAGCTGAAGAAACACACACATAATACATTTAACTACAGATGGCATAAATCAGTCCATTTAATTTAGATGCCCGAGTTACAAGGCACTGAGGGGGGAGTTTAGGGCACTAGTGCCTGTGACATGGACAGAGGGAACCTGCCTCACACTGCCACCACTATCTCCTCCAGCAGCAACAGCATGGGACTGCAACTCTCTGCTTCCCAAGGATCAGCACCATGGTATCACCAACGCACACCCTGCCTGGAACGTTGCTCTCAGGTCTCTCTGGGAGGCCATGGCCTAGCCTGGGCATCTGTATGCTCAAGTATCCTCAAGGTGGGCAGGGATAGCTTGATAACTTGGTGCCAGGGGGGACCGTAGAAACATGAGCTTGGTTAGAATGGTGGAATGAGCGAAGTAATCCGGGTGCTTTGTTAGGTTGTAATGGAAAGCAGGTGGGTTAAACCAGTCCTTGAGCCTCAGCTGAATTTCAAGAGCATAGAGTCCATCCTTGATTTGATTTAGGCAAGCTCAATCTGCACCCACACATGCTCAGCTGTGGTAGAAGAAGCAAGTCTTCTGCAAGCTTGATCCTCTGCCTGAAGAAATCAATGTAAATCATCGTGATATTGTGCATACCAGAAGGGAATGCTGCTTTAGCTGCAGTTCTAATAAGTTACAGTGACAAAGAAGCTGGGATGATGGATTTTCTGTCCATTTGAGATGAACTGATGCCTTCAAATTCAAGACAGTTTAAGACTTAAGACATGCATACATACTAAGACATACATTAATAGATGTTAATAGGTCACTGACAGAGAAATCCCCTTTTAGTCTTCAGTTTATGCAAGCTTCCAGTGGTATTCCACTTCAAAAGCTAATGACCAAAAAACTTCCAGTGGAGAAAGCATTTAAACATTCAGCATGGCACGTTGTCTGAAGTTTGAATGAGTGCTACACGTTCAGACTGCAGATGCAGCACCCTGGGAGATGTAGATTATACTTGCATGAGCAATGGAAACAGGTTCTAATGGCTTGTACATGCTGATAATGATGTCTAACAAATGAATAGGGTTTTTGGTGGGTTTTATTTTCCATTTGTTGTGACTGGATGCCATGGTGATTGGAAGTATAAATAGACAGATGGTTTAGATGGATAGAAACATTGTCTCTTTATGGCATAATATCAGTTTAGCTGAAAAATTCTCCGTGCTTCAGCATAATGCTTGCACAGCACATTTATCTACCTATGAGATCAAAATTTTATTTTTTATGAACCAGATTTGGTCTCCTGGGGAGGAGCAACACTTTGGGGTTTTAAAGCATTTCCAGGGACAACACCATAATGTCAGAACACCAACATAGTTTGGGAAGGAAGGATCTCCTAAGAGACTTCAGTAATAGAATCTTCCTTAGAGTAGTTTGGAACTGCAAGGTTGGAGATTTGCTGACAGAATCTCAGCAAAGTGCTAGATAGAAATATTACACTTGTAGTTTTTCATCAGTAATGCCCTAAAGGGAAATTCCATTTATCAGGCCTGTTCACAAGAGAGTTTATGTCCTGCCTAAGGAACAAAAAAAAAAAAAAAAAAACCCAAAAAAACCCAAACCAAACCAAACAAAAAAAACAACAACAAAAAGAAAGGTTTATTTTCTATATTTTTATTTATTCTGTTACCTGTAAAGTTAATTGTATTAATTGTTTACTGTGTTTCTGAGAGCCAGAGTACCTTAAATAATTAATTACCCTGGAGTTATTGCTGTTCTCTGTGTGATAAGTGTAATATTCAGTATGCTGATGAGACCAGACACAGCCTTTCTCCCTGCCTCAGTGAATTCAGCAAGACGGTTAAAAGGCAAGACCTTGCAGTCTCCCCAGCTGGGAGCAGTGTTTGAAAGCACAGCTGTAGGTGTGGATGGATAGGAAACAGACAGCTTTGGACATGACCTGGCAGGGCTCAGCTGTGGACAGCTCTGTGTGCTGGTGATGCAGCTGAGCAAAGGCTGAGCCAGGTCACCAGGTGCAAGGCTGAAGGTGTCTTAGCACAGCAAGCTCAGAAATCCGAATTGCTCTGCTCCTAATCCCCTCCTGCCAGTCCCTGTGGAGAAGCGCACGGCCCGAAGCCGCAGCCTTCCCTGGCTAAGCTTCCCCAGCTCTGTGTGCTGAGCACAGCACCATATGGTGCAGCATGTCCCTGTGGTCAGCGGGGTCAGCTGTGCTTCTGCATGCCCAGCCTGCTCTCTGATGGCATGGCTGAGCAGCAGAAAAGGCCGTGCTGCTGTGTAATAGTGAAAACATCAGCAATAATGAAAACATCGCCATGTTATCTACACTGCTTTCAACAAAAATCCAAACCACAGCCCATGCTACTGTGAAGAAAATCAACTCCACTCCAGCCAAAACCAGATCATCTGTGAAGTCCCTCACCCAAAGACACTGTGTGTGCTAAAGTTTTCATGGCTCATAAATGAGATTAGATGAATACTTACAATAAAATGTGAAGGACAGTTGTGAAGGAAGACAACTTCATTTAAGTGACAAAGTATTCTGTCAAAGTATTCTGTGGAAGTACCGCTATATGGTGTCCTTAAATTCTCCCTAGGCACCCACAGATGGCTACTGCCAGGGAGCAGACAGTGGGTGAGATAGATCTCTGATATGCCCTGGCACAATTGGTGTTTTCTCCTCATGTGATGACCTTGTCCATCTGCTGCAACTGTTGTCTGTAATATGCCCACTGACAGGAAGTTATGAGGGCAGCACAGCTTTGGTATTCTGCATCTATAAAACCAAGGGAATTTGATTGAATATTTGGTATTCCTAGCCATGAGACAATACAAGTAACAGTGTTGAGAGAATTGGTGTGTCAGTGCTGCAGTACAGACATCCTTCTGTAGTTGGTGCTCATACAGTGGTGCCAGTTCCATTCTGCTTCAATGATTTTGGAATGTAGAGTAGGCTGTGGTGCCATACTCAACGATGGTGTTGAATGAAGTGTTTTAAACGATTAATTTTAACAGAAAGCAGAGCTTATTCCTCTTCTAAGCCTGCATAATATATTGTTTTTTTGCTAGGGCTGGTAATCTGCTGCTGCTACTGGTTGAGAAATGGTGAAGGAAACCCTTTGCCTTTGCCTGATAAAGCTGATTTATACCCAAGGGTTGCTCCCTGGCTCAGAGGGTATATTTTGCAGGCATATCTGGAATCAGAAGGACAGAATGTAATTATGATAATGCAACTTGTCTTTCTTCTGGCATTTTTCACTTGTTGCATGTGTTCTACTAGAACACCGTTCTCCCAAATGGTCTTAAAGCACTTAAGTGACTAGGTAGAACATCTCCAGGTGTGTAAAATCTAAACCATGCAACAGTTCAGAGAAGTGAAGCACAATGTCTTGCATTATCCTACCGTGCCATCCTGTCAGTTGCTATGTTTACCACCAAGTCAACAATTGCTGAAATATCCTTGTAGGAGCTGGCTATTGTGAGACTCCATATGGCCCTTCCTCCTTCTTGCAGCACATAACCTAAATATGTAACAACTCATCCACCATCACACTGAGAATGTGTTACTAGAGTGACACAATTGCTGTGGAAACAAAAGGTAGTTTGGGGATTCCAGGTTCTAAAAAAAAAAAAAAAAAAAAAAATTATTTCATTTCAGCATGTCTCATGGTATGGAATAAGTAATTCACAGGAGGATGTGCCTTCATCACTCTACACCTTAAAAATAACAGAGAAAGAAATTTTCACATTTGGAAAGAGACAGTGTATCAGCCTTCCCTCCTGCCATAAGGTCATCTTTATGCACTGAATGGTATTAAAGAGCAAAATAAGGTTCAGATTTTTTGGCTGATGAGATATGGGAGAAAAGGCAGAAGACATTTCAAAAAGCAAAACTGAAAAAAGTAAACTGCCTCCCACTGCAGGTGCACACTTGTCATTTCTGCGCCTCAGGGTAAGAGGGAGTCAGAAGTGCTTTCAATTTACTGTATTTGATTTCACTTCTGAGAGTAACAATCTGTTCAGGGACTCTGACTGTGACGCTGGAAGTATGTCAGATTTTGGGTTTGCATTCCTGAAGGATTTAGAGAAGAGAACAATACAATACTCATCCTAGCAGTATTAACATAGCAGTAGAATAGCCTGCTACAATTACCTGTTTGGCACAGGATTTAAAATGCAGTAATTCTTGAGGTAAAATGTGTCATGAACAATTCATTTGCTTTGGCCAAAACATGACACTCCCAATGTAATCTGGAATCAGGAGAGTGGATAATGAAGAGCCTGCTGGGCATAACATAACCTGAAGAATCTTTATGGCTGGTATAGCACTGAGCAATCTTCAGACAAATCATTAAAGATGAATGATAAACTGGTTGAAAAGAACAGGGATTCCAGTAAATGTTGATGTATCAGCCTGAGTTTAGCTGACACCTCAACTATCCTGTCATTTGAACACAGATTTTTTTGGCTGTGAGTCACAGAACCACTTAGATTGGAAAAGATCTCTAAGGTCACACCTAACCTTTGACTGATCATCACCTTATCAATTGGAAAAGCAGGTCAAAAGTCCTTGGAAGTGTGCACATTTTTTTAACTCCCTTGAGAACTGCATGGATATGTAGAATATTCAATATTACGAGGCTTTCTTTATCTGAACCATCCAAGTTTGAATCACCAGTTCCACAGACAAGGAATTACAACATACTTTATGGCTTTTTTCTCTCAGGGCAGCTAAATGACTGAGAGTTGTTCAGTCTGGTTTCTGTGAGGTACAAAAATACGAGGCCATTAGATCTCATTAATGAGCTGCTGAGAGCCACACTCCACAGTAACCAACATCTCCATTTTCCCAGGCAGTAAATCAGCACTACTCCATTAATTTTAAAGGGCTCCAGCTAATTTACACCAACTGAGAGTACCATGCTCTAAACTTAGGCTCCCACAGTGTACAGGTTGCTTCACTCATCACAGAATCACAGCTACCTCCAGCTGGCAGAGAGGACCTATTCAGACCCATAACACTGCACAATTAAGCACAGTAAAGCAGGAAATGAGTAAGAACATGAGGCCCTTGTGGGACTGTATGGTGCATGTACATTTTCTGAACATCATATGGACTTCGGTCAGGGTGCTCACGATTCAGCCACTGTTCTTGGGGATGTGGTAAAAGAGCTTAAAATCTCTGTAGGGTCTTAAGTTATATAAAATGCAATGATATATCTAACATAATTATAGGACAGTGTAGATTCTATGCTAGTCCGTTTGTGCAGTCTTTGAAATCTGTCAGAATTTTACAGTATAAAAGATTTTAAAATGCAATGTTTCAACATTTCTGGCTGTTGTAAAGCTGAAACAAAGGATTGTATGAAAACAGCAGCTGGATGAGAAAGCATTTCTTATTGGGCTTTTTGTTCTCCTGTAGCTTTTTTAGTAATTTAGTTATGCTTGGAAGAGAAGCAAAGAAAAAATCAAAGTTTATATAAGTAGCAATTATTTTTACAGAAGTAGGGCATCCTACATTGGACAGTAAATTTTTCTATTTTCCATCCTTTAATGGGGTTCCTACTTTTAAAGCTCAGCAGCACTGCTCTGAAGGAGAAAGCCTTAGTGGAATTTAGAAGTCATTTTATAGGCCGTTAAACATTGGTGAAAGAATACAAATATACACATTGGTCAACCAAAAACTAATCTTTTTCTTCCATGCTGCTCAAGTTTCAGAAACCAGTTCCTAGCAGAGCTGTTGATACTTCTGTACCTAATCTCACCTTTCCAGAAGGGCTGGTCCCTGCTGCTTTGTTCACCTGTGATTACAGGGAGATACTACCTGGATAGTAGGCACCCTAATTAGGCAAAAAAATTAGCAAACTGAGCCTCTTCCACCATGTCCTTGGTATTGGTTACATAGAACACATATGATCCAACTATTAGGAAGTGAGTTAAGAGGATAAGGAAAGGTTCAGGCTGCAAGGAGGAAAGAACTATTTTCTTTTTTTTTTTTTTTTTTTTTTTTTTTTTTAAGTGAACATAAAAAAATAGTCTAATTTTCGTAGAGTTTTGAAGGCTGAGGTTTGTGAGTAGATAAAAAGGTGAATCATGACAAAAGGGTGGGGATGGAGTGGAGTTCTTACTAGGCAGTTCTTTGTTTGAAGTATGAAAAAGTGAAGTGATTGTTATCTACAAAACCAAGGTTTTCAACAGAGGGACTAAAAGAACTTTGCAGATGAAAGTAGTAGGTAAGACAGAAAACTTACAAGGAATAATGCAATAGAAATAATCCATTAAGAAAACACTATGTGGCACACAGCATCTGTGACCTTAGTGTATCCCCAGGAAGCTTAACAGCAAATCTTAGGTTCTTAAGGCTAACACCAGTAGGCAGACTGTCCTCAAGGGGCAAATCTATTCTAAGCTCCAGAGGTTCCATTACAAAAGGAAAGAGAGGATCATGATGTACCTGCAGGTAGATTCTCTGCTTGAACAGCAGATGACTGTGTGAGACATTCTTAGTTGCTAGCTCATTAGCAGTTCTGTTCATTAAAATACAGCTGCATCAATATAAATGTGGAAAATCCATTGTTTGATTGTGCTATGGATTCTTTTGGCCTGGTGCTAGAAAATGCTTTTCCAACTTCAGTTTCTGATGCTTTCTTCAATACTGTGGCTGCTTTGGTTCCCGTTTTCCCTGTTACATTTTGACCAAAATTATGCTAAACTATGGACTCTTTAAAAATTACCATAAGTCTGCAAAACTTCAATAGCACTATTTTGTCAGGCTTTTGCTGGGGGAAAGCAGCTTGTGGAAATCCTAATGTGGATGCCCAGCTCTCCCTCTGCCTTCCTGTTTTGGGAAGAAGAATTTTAATATTGCTCAGGACTCTGGTTTTTGGAATGATGCCTGAAGAGTTCACTTTGTGGCTCTAAGGACTTTGATAGGCAGTTCAGTTCATAGATCTATTCCTGAGTATAGAAAATATTATTATTATGATAATGAGAAAAGCTTTTTTTTTTTTTTTTTTTCAAGACTGTTATGATTGTATGTTTTACCTGAATGTTATTCTTTATATTACACTCTGTTCCCAATGGACTGGAAATCCTTTAGGGTAGGAAAGGAGGTAGGATCACTTTTTCTGTTTCTATTCATTATTTAGTACAATGCAGCCCCTACTTTTATAGTGGATTTGGGTTATGCTGAAATGTCAGTAACACTAAAATAAAGATGATATTCTTCTATTAATTTTCCCTGCTATTGTGAAATAAGCTGTGCAGTCAGTTTTCAATATGTCCAACTACCCAATTGCTGATTTCTGTCTTGGAGTGAGTATCTTCAAATTATTTACAGACTTCAGATGTGCCCCAAATAAAAAAGTGCAGCAGCCACACAATAACATTAAAGTGATAGGATGTGACAATAAACACCAATCATTTTTATCTAGGTGGATTGTAATGATTAATGCTGAATTGGATAGGAAAAGCAACTGTGCCCTGCTACAAAATTCTCAGTGATGTAACTTCATTTTGTTAAGAGAAATTCCAGTGTGATTTCTCAGTTCAGACTGAGATTTTCTACACTTGCTGTAGGAGTAAAAGTTGTACTCTCATTCTGATCACTGTGACAGGAGTTCCATCCTGGTTGGCCTTTGCATAACTTTGTCAAATGTGAATTTCTCATGTGAGATCTCCCATTCAGGAGCTGTTTGGACATGTTATTGAGTCTCATTAAAGCATAAAAGGACTGGCAAGACTGGGAAATGAATGAGAGGAAAATGTACATCCTGTGTTTTCCAATTCCCTGTTAGCTGCTAGTAGGAATGCAAATGACCACATGCTGTTCTGTGATTAGACAGTACCCCAAATAGGCAGATTTTACAGCCCTCAAGTTCTGTTTTAGGTTGTATTACTGAAGCAGACCTAAGATTTCATGCAGCCACTGGTGCTCAGATGCTTGCTGCATACCATGCAGTTTAACCCCCATTCCTGGTGCCCAATCCTGCAGCCCTTTGCAGACAGACAACGGTGTGCAAAGGCACTGGGCCTTGCTGATCTGAGGCTACAGGTGCTGGAGATGTGGCACAGATTACCAAATATTATTTATTATTATATGTTGGGGGTTGGGTTTTTGTTCCTTTACTCCGTGAGTTTGGAGAATTTTTCCCATTGTGATGCTAGAGAAAGGACTGGAACTGTTATAGAGTAGTAAAGAGCTGTTACTTCTACCCCTTATCTCTGCCTTGGGTCCTTGATTCCAAACAACTATAACACTTAGAGGGGGTGAAATTAAATTCTCCATTTCAAAGGGGAACTTCTGTCTTTTATTGGCAGAACCCTGTCGTAGAAACCGGGACAGATTTTGGCGCCCGACGTGGGGCAGAGGGCATTAAAAGGCGAGTTAAGAGAGGAGTAGCAGCTCTTAAGCAGCAACATGTTGTCTAGTTTAATCTGGTTCGGGCTCCACGTGGTCACAGATATTTCTCTCCCATTTGCAAGCCCTTATTTGAATATGGGCCCCCTCACCAAATTTATTGTAGCTATAATCCAATTTGTGTGGTGGATTGATTATGTCAGGAATTCATGGTTTTTTAATTTTTTCTGGAAATTGGCCGCATGGATCCAGAGCTATCGTACTCTAACTGCGTGTTTCTGGGATTATTTCAACAATGGTACTTACTGTGAGGCAATGAATGCAAGGGAAATTTTCTCCCAACCTGTCACCCAGATTTTTGAGGCTACCCCACCAGTTTTCAAGGATTTCAGATCTGCTTTAATTGCTTGTGTTATTATTCAGTGTCTGGTGTTGCTGATGGGCCTGTTTTACTTAGCATTCAGAAACAAGGGAATACTGGCTTGGATAACAACCCTGAAACATGCTGCCCCAGAGTCTCCCTGTGCCCCAGGGAATAGGGGCGCTGCCCCGGAGCCTGATCCTGCCCCAGGGAATAGGGGTGCTGCCCCAGAGCCTGCCCCTGTCCCAGGGACTAGAGATGCTGCCCCAGAGCCTGGTGTTGCCCCACAGCCCACTGCAGAAATGAACCAGCCAGAGTGGGTGGGGGTTCTAGTGAAGGAGATACGGAACATGGGCCAGGTGTTGAAGGAGCACGACCAGATGTTGAAGGAGCACTTTTCCCCAGCTAGTGAGAAACCCTCCCCCTGCCCTAAAGAGGGAGAGTCTGATGGTGCTGCAGTGGAACCCGTAGATGTTACATCTGTCCAGGTTCCAGCTGGATCACAGGGGCAGCCACAGCCAGCAGCAGTTGCCCCTGTGGAAACTAGGAAATCTAAGATTAAAACAAGGCACCTAGATAATGGGGATCAGCCAGGAGGGTCCTCACAACCAGCAAGGGAGCCAGAGGTTGAGATTGTCACCGAGTCTCTCTCATATGACACTCTCCGTAACCTGCGAAAAGACATTGCACGACGGGGCCATGAGGCTTTTACAACCTGGTTACTCCGGGTCTGGGACCTTACGGGGAGAGGTGTGCAACTGGATGGCACTGAGGCCAGGAATTTGGGATCCTTGACCCAGGACTCAGGTGTGGACCAGACATTCGTAAGGGAGCAAGGCCTCCTTTCCCTCTGGGAACGGCTTCTAATGAGTGTGAGAGAGAAGTTTATCCACAAAGAGAGAATGCAGGAGCACCACCATAGAATGCGCTGGAAGACCATTGATGAAGGGATCCAGCAGCTAAGAGAAGTGGCAGTATTAGAGGTACTCTTTTGGAGGGATGGACAGCATGACAATGACCCTGACAAGGTCAGGTGCACGGGGCAGATGTCGTGGGATCTGGCAACCCTGGGGCCATCTGAATTTACTACCTACATTGCACTGATTAAGACTGATGACCACCGAGAGACAGTGGGTTCTGTTGCTGGCAAGCTCAGAAATTTTGAGAGTATGATTAATGGCCCAATGCAGGCCAAGGTCTCTGCTGTGGCCAGGGACCTCCAAGAGGTCCAAGAGGAGATGAAGGGGATGAGAGGGTTGAAAGGAGAGGTGAGGGAGATTATAAGGGAGGAGATAAGGAAGATCAGTGTGGCACCAGTACGAGTCACAGGCCCCAAATCTCGTACCCAATGCCCTCCAGCTAGGGACAGAGGATACCCCTCACGAACTGACCTGTGGTTCTTCCTGCGAGACCATGGGGAAGACATGGAAAAATGGGATGAGAAGCCCACTTCTGTCCTGGCAGCATGGGTGCGTCAGCTCAGGGAGGGAAATGCCAACCGAGGGAACCGCGCTAAAATGAAGGTAGCCTCGACCTCCCACAACCAAGGTGCAGGGTACTACAGAAGGGTGGATGATCTGTCAGATCCCCTGGGAGGGACCTCCACTATGTATGCCCAGGAAGGAAATAATAACCAGGGTTAGAGGGGCCCTGCCTCTAGCCAGGGAGAGGCATGGGATGACAGGATCTACTGGGTAGTGTGGGTGTGATGGCCTGGCACATCAAAGCCACAGAAACATAGAGTGTTAGTTGATACTGGTTCACAATGCACCCTGACACCATCAGAACATGTGAGGAAGGTACCTGTTTCCATTGTTGAGTGACAGGGGGATCACAGGAATTCACTTTGCTGGAAGCTGAGATTAGCCTGACAGGGAAGGGGTGGCAGAAACATCCGATTGTAACTGGCCCAGGGGCACCGTGCATTTTAGGCATAGACTTCCTCAGGAATGGCTACTACAAAGATCCAAAGGGACTCAGGTGGGCTTTTGGAATAGCTGCTGTAGCAACAGAGAGCATTAAGCAATTGAACACCTTGCCTGGACTGTCAGAAAATCCATCTGCAGTAGGACTCCTGGAAGTGACAGAGCAACAGGTACCAATTGCCACCATGACAGTGCACCGCCGGCAGTACCGGACAAATCGAGATGCTGTGATCCCCATCCACAAGATGATCCGTGAGCTGGAGAGCCAAGGGGTGGTGAGCAAAACCCACTCACCCTTCAGCAGCCTCATCTGGCCTGTGTGCAAGTCTGAAGGGGAATGGAGATTGACTGTGGACTATCATGCCTTGAATGAAGCGACTCCACCGCTGAGCGCAGCCGTGCCGGACATGCTGGAACTGCAGTACGAGCTGGAGTCCAAGGCAGCGAAGTGGTATGCTACCATTGACATTGCCAATGCATTTTTCTCCATTCCTTTGGCAGCAGAGTGCAGGCCTCAGTTTGCTTTCACCTGGAGGGGCGTGCAGTACACCTGGAACCGGCTGCCCCAGGGATGGAAACACAGCCCCACCATCTGTCCTGATTCCAGGACTGATCCAGGCTGCACTGGAAAAGGGTGAGGCCCCAGAACATTTGCAATACATTGATGACATCATTGTGTGGGGGAACAAAGGTATTTGAGAAGGGAGAGAAAATCATCCAGATTTTGCTGGAAGCCGGCTTCGCCATCAAGAAAAACAAAGTCAAAGGGCCTGCTCGAGAGATCCAGTTCTTGGGAGTGAAGTGGCAAGACGGACGGCGCCAGGTCCCCACTGAGGTCATTAATAAGATCATTGCAATGTCAGCACCAACAAGTAAGAAGGAAACACAAGCTTTCCTAGGTGCCATAGGCTTTTGGAGAATGCACATCCCTGAATACAGCCAGATTGTGAGCCCTCTCTACCTGGTCACCCGCAAGAAGAATGATTTCCACTGGGGCCCTGAACAGCAGCAAGCCTTCGCCCAGATCAAGCAGGAGATCGCTCATGCTGTAGCCCTTGGCCCAGTCAGGACGGGACCAGAGGTAAAGAATGTTCTCTACTCTGCAGCTGGGAACCATGGTCTGTCCTGGAGCCTTTGGCAGAAGGTGCCTGGTGAAACTCGAGGCCGACCCCTGGGATTCTGGAGCAGAAGTTACAGAGGGTCTGAAGCCAATTTCACTCCCACGGAGAAGGAAATCTTGGCTGCCTATGAAGGAGTTCAAGCTGCCTCAGAGGTAATTGGCACAGAAGCACAACTTCTCCTGGCACCCTGACTGCCAGTGCTGAGGTGGATGTTCAAAGGAAAGGTTCCCTCTACCCACCATGCCACCGACGCCACATGGAGCAAGTGGATTGCCCTCATCACGCAGCGCGCCCGTACTGGTAACCCAAATCACCCTGGGATTTTGGAGATAATTACAAACTGGCCAGAAGGTGAAGATTTTGGTCTCACTGAGGAGGAGGAGCAGAAGCAAGTGACCTGGGCTGAAGAAGCTCCACCATACAACCAGCTGCCAGCAGATGAAACGTGCTACGCTCTTTTCACCGACGGTTCCTGTTGCATCGTGGGAATGAATCGGAAGTGGAAAGCAGCCGTATGGAGCCCCACACGACAGGTTGCACAAGCTACCGAAGGAGAAGGTGGATCAAGTCAACTTGCTGAACTCAAAGCTGTTCAGCTGGCCTTGGACATTGCTGAGAGAGAGAAATGGCCAAAGCTCTACCTTTACACTGATTCATGGATGGTAGCCGATGCTCTGTGGGGCTGGCTGGAAAGGTGGAAAAAGGCTGACTGGCAATGTAGAGGAAAGCCAATCTGGGCTGCTGATGAGTGGAAAGACATTGCCACTCGAATAGAGAAGCTACCCGTGAAAGTCCGCCATGTGGATGCCCATGTTCCCAAGAGTCGGGCTGGTGAAGAACACTGGCACAACGAGCGGGTTGATCAGGCTGCACAGATAGAGGGGTCAAAGATAGACTTAGATTGGGAACACAAGGGAGAATTGTTCCTGGCTCGGTGGGCCCATGATGCCTCAGGTCATCAGGGCAGAGACGCCACCTATAAGTGGGCACGAGACCGAGGGGTGGATCTAACCATGGACAGTATTTCCCAGGTTATCCATGACTGTGAGATGTGTGCTGCCATCAAGCAAGCCAAGCAGGTGAAGCCCCTCTGGTATGGTGAGCGATGGTCCAAATACAAGTACGGGAGGCCTGGCAGATTGACTACATCCCACTGCCTCAGACCCACCAAGGCAAGCGCTACGTGCTGACCATGGTGGAAGCCACCACCGGGTGGTTGGAGACCTACCCTGTGCCCCACGCTACTGCTAGGAACACCATCCTGGGCCTGGAAAAACAAGTCCTTTGGAGACATGGTACCCCTGAGAGAATTGAGTCAGACAATGGGACTCATTTCAAAAATAGTCTTGTTAGCACCTAGGCTAAAGAACATGGCATTGAGTGGGTGTACCATATTCCCTACCATGCACCAGCAGCTGGGAAAGTCGAACAGTGCAATGGCCTGCTTAAAACCACCTTAAAGGCACTTGGTAGGAGGACTTTTAAGAACTGAGAGATAAATTTACCAAAGGCCACATGGTTAGTGAATACCCGAGGTTCCACTAACCGAGCAGGTCCTGCCCAATCTGAGCCCTTGGGAACACCAGATGGAGATAAGGTCCCACTGGTACACCTGAGAGGCATGTTAGGGAAAACTGTTTGGGTGAACTCTGCCTCCAGCAAAGACAATTCTGTTAGTGGGGTGGTTTTCGCTCAAGTACCAGGTTGCACTTGGTGGGTGATGCAAAAGGATGGAGAGACCCGATGCATACCCCAAGGAGACCTTGTTCTAGGGTGAACTATCTATGATACTGTGCCTGTAACTGCCTGTATGTATTTGATTTAAAGGTTTTAATTTGCTGTAGCATGTTGGCATGGGAAAAATTCGGGGTGGATAATGTTGGGGGTTGGGGTTTTGTTCCTTTACTCGGTGAGTTTGGAGAATTTTTCCCATTGTGATGCTAACAAAACCTGCTGGCTGTGCCCAGGGTCTTGTGATGGCCCTGGACAGGGCGGGTAGGTGGGACTGGGGCTGCTCGGAGGAGCAGGAGGGCTTCCAGGGGGGGCTACCCCGAGGAGCCTGCGGGCTGCTGGAGGGGCTCTTGTGTTTCCAGAGAGGGAGAGGAGAGGAGGGACCCCCCAGTCTGCTCAGCACGTGGCCAGGAGGCAGGAGAGGCGGACGCCTGTGTCAACTCCTCTGCATCTTTCCTGCTTAACCTCCTGCCTCTGGGAATACAACTGATCTCCGGACACTACAGTGAGTGAGGAGCTGCTCCCACCTGAGCCAGCCCGGCCGCGGCTGCTCCCCTCCACCTCCCTCGCTCCCACCTGCTCTGCTGCACGTGTCACAGCCCTGAGAACAACACAGCCTGAGTGTGTCCGCGGCTAAAGAAAGGACTGGAACTGGGTTATTTTCTTCTGTTTTTATCGGTAATTTTAATAACTGCTGTTGTTTTCTACCTGTGCGGTTAGATATAGTAGTAAAAGAGCTGTTACTTCTACCCCTTATCTCTGCCTTGGGTCCTTGATTTCAAACAACTATAACACTTAGAGGGGGTGAAATTAAATTCTCTATTTCGAAGGGGAATTTCCGTCTTTTATTGGCAGAACGCTGTCCTAGAAACCGGGATATTATATTTACAAGGAAACAAAGGCTGAACTTATAATGTCTGATAGCTATACAGATAAATTGGATTGATTGAGTATTGTATGAAAAACAGATATTGACTTTAGCTATATGAATATGTGGTAGGCAAATGGCTCAGTAACTTTAACAATGGTCTGTACAAATGCCATATAGTCTTTTTTCATGCTTTTTGACAGCCACAGACTGTGATCTTAGACTAAGAGTCAATTTTTAGAACCCTAGATGTTCTTGGATGTGATGCATCCATAAAGTTAAGTTTCAAGACCAGAAGAATTGCTAATGATCAGCTTTTGTACTGTGATAGCAGCTATATGAAACTCAGCTAAGAAATAACTTTTTTAATGTTTATAAACCTTTGGTTAGGGATACATCAACACTTTTCAGTTCTATGTGTAAATAGCTGTAAAACTACTATTTGCAGAGGAAGGTGAACAATTCAGATTGCTTGATATAAGCTTTGGAATTTCTATTCCTATTTTCTGCTCCTGATTTCACTATGGTCAATTGTGGAGTAAAAAGTGTTATTATTGCTACTATTGTGGTTCTGCCATCACTGCGAAAAAACAAGTCAGCAGCATGATTTCTTTTATTTGTCATGGTGCTTCAACACTCCAGCATTCACCAGAAGGTGCAATAATGGGCATTGACAGCAGAGCCCCTGAAGATTTGGCTGCCAAATCACATCACTGGAGTGATGAGATGAAGTTTACAGCAGAGGAAATGACTACTTTTTACAGCCACAATTTTTTTTTTTTTTTACCAGCCTTATATTTTCTTGGTAGAAAAATGTCTTTTTAGATGAGAAATTATAGCCTGCAGAAAACATCTGCTAGTAAGTTGATTAATTAAAGATTACATCCCCTGAAAGCAACTGTTGTATTGGTCAGTCTGGAAATGATAGAATATAGAAAGTATGGCTTAAAGGCTGGGGGATACAATAGATGGAAGATAAAACTGATGGTAGTAAAGGTTTCTGAAAGGCCTGGATTTACTTGAACATGGTGCAGCAATAGGCAAAAAAAATCTGAGGTTCTTCGTTCTTGATAACCCAAGGAAATTTAATTCATTAAGACACAAACTACTTAAAGCTATCCTGGGTATAGAAGCATGCAATTTTCCCCAGTCATCTGCCTGCCAGATATAAAGACAGACCCCAAGCACAGGTGTATCACATCCCCCTTCTAAGTGAAACATTCCCTGGGTCTCACTGGAAGAGCCATGGCAGAAGTTTTAAATCTTGCCACGTGTACTGTGCTTTCTCAGCAAGGGACTCTGGGGACTGCTGCTTTTCCCCAGGCAGAAGGGAGAAACCGAAGTGCCATTCCCAGGCCCCCTGCCTGCAGGTGGGAGCAGTGTGGAGAGCCCCAAGCCCCATAGGGAGGTCCCATGGTGGAGCATTCTCTTGCCTCTGCCTCCAAGAGTGCCAAGCTCCAAGCCCTAACTGCACCTACTTGATATTCCAGGGCTGTTTTAGGGAACCCTAAAAAAGTTGTTTGAAATTGCACTTTCTGTGTGGAGTCAGCCATGGGATCTGTGTTTCACACCTTCGTGGGCACCAGGTTGCAGAGTGTGATGCTAACACAGCCAACGCTGCCATCGTGCTGGTGTCTTTAAGGGCATGCTTGGACTGTAGTTTAGGAATTGCAATTTTTCACCTGGTGTCTTAGTAATTAAGAAATAATAATTCTGGAAGATTAATGGCTTACGAGGTCAATAATAGTTGCATTCTCTTTTTAGACCTTTCCCAGTCTGCTGCTGAATGGCTGAGGGCCACTGAAACCCCAAACAGGTTGTGTGTAGCCATACTGTGATGAGTCAAAGATCTGTATGTTCTCTCTCATGGTAGTTTATTAGATTCTTCCTGTCTATTTGGTCCTTTCTGTCTGTAATTAAGTAGATAAATAGTTTTGTATGTGGAAACCCCTCACACACTTCCCCACCTGTCAGGGCATACCCACCCTACACTGTGAGGAGGAAAGTACACCTCCTGCCTCCCTGAGGAATTCAGATTTGGAATAGCAAAACAGCTCATAAATTTTCTGCTTCAAGTTCCTATTTGCCATCTATTAATTCCTTGAGCAGGAAACTGCCTGGTTTTTATTCAGCTTCATAGTACAGTGTTTGGCCTCAGTTACCAGTTACAGGACCCAATCCCCTTTTTCTAAAAAAAGTAAAATCTCAGTTTAGTAGCATGACCCCCTTTCAGCTTGTCAAAGAGAGACATATAATCACAAGAGAATTGAGCTGGTACAGAAGAAGCTCTTGAAAAAGAATCTACAAATATAGGAATGATGGTCCTATAATTTCTTAATATCATTTGATTTAAAGCAATTATTTTAATTCAATTAAACTATAACTTGTTATCTTTAAAACATAATCTAAAATCTAAATAGTAGATACCAAAATGAGATTGTCTCCTTATTACAAGTTACTCTTGGTGAATTCCATGCCACAGAAACATATTTTTATTTAAATCACAGGAAAGAAACAATGTGTTTGTACACACGGTCTGTGGTGAAAAAGGACTAGAAAATGGACTAACAAGGATCTATCCTCTGATGCAGAATTAAACCTACAGATTTATACTCAAGCATAACAGCCAGTTGTTCAGAGGAATTATTACAGGCTGCCCCATAGTGTAAAGTACAGCCCTGAGCCTGGGAAAACCCATTTACATGAAAGACAATGGAAATGCTAAACTAGGAATTTATTATCTGCTGCTTTTCTTTCCCCTCTTTCTTACAGCAGAAAACAGAATAATAATGCAATATATGAGAACAAATCGAAAAGGGCCAGACAGAAAAACCTATTTCCAGCTGTTCTAACAACACTAATTTAGTCACTCCTCTGCTTGGCTCCCTTTAAATGGAACATTCAGCATTACTTTTGAGCATGACATAACCACGCTCTGTGTCTGTGTACGTGTGCATGTGCACGTGGAGAGGGCACACTTTGGAAGCAGCATCACACTGCAATTTCTCCATTTTTTTGGTGGCTGGAGCGTAACATCGCCTTTTAAGTAGATTTTCTTGCATTTAATTTGTTGGATTAGCATAACTAAAATAGTGGTCATAGGACAGAAAAACATTGTGTCTTTGTCTTCTTTTCTTTATTGGCTTGTCCTCTGACAGTATTGTATTTCACTGTCTGCCAGCTGGGTGACAGACTGCCTGATGAAAATTTATCGTGTTGCCCTCCATGGTGGACACAAAGATGTGTCATGAGGAAAGTATCCATGATGTCATAGTTTTAGCCTCTAGTGGATGTACAACACAAAAGATAAAAGCTATAAGCCAGCTATTTCTCTGTGCAAATTTCCTTGCTCTTGCTGGCATTGTTATATTTATTAATTTTCTTCCATTAAAACATGTTACTCTGCTACACACCAATAATTAAATCATATTCTTTTCTTAAAATAATAATTTTCATGGGTCTTCAAGTATAGGGTGGGTTTTTTTCTGGAAGCTCTGAAATAATATGGTTCTTTCTTCTTGTTAAATAGTTCATGTTCACAATAGTGCTCGATCTACATGCACATCTGAATACATTAGAAGACAAAATTTTGCTTCCACTTATTTTTTGTTTTTTTTTCTTTTTTTTTTAAAGTAACACAGATAATTCTACTATTTAAATATTTAAACCCATGAAGATGTCCTTTGTCACTCAAGGTAGTTTGAATTTTGGAATGTCAAAATATTGACTATTGAAATATGTCATATATGCTGTTTTTGCATAATTTCAAGTAGGAGAATTCCTTCTGGCATTTGACTCCATGTGGTAAAAATAGATTTCTCAACCCAAAAAACCAAAGAAAACTCTCTTTTGTTTCTTAAAGGCAGATCAAAATTATCCTTGAAAAGAAGGGCTTTTCTAAACTCAGGGTGTGTCCTTAAAGCTTCATTGGTTTCTTAAGCTGGTATAATTGTGACAAACCTTATTGACTCAAGAAGATTAAACTGTTATGCAATAAATGTATACTCCAGATTTTTACAGCATCATAGACATTTTCCCCTCGTGCAAAGACTGCTGTTCCCTGCACAGAGCAGTCAACAAGATACCTGACAATTGAGACAGAAAAGTTTTGCTGTAAATTTAACCAGTTCATCTCTAATATCTTCATTACCACTACCATTTAGGCTGTTCTGATCCTGGGGATTTTTCTTCTGTAAAATGTATCCTGCTGAACTTAGTTGACTGTTACTTTCAGACAATTACTTTGGCTGTGAAGCTGCTATTTTGAGGAAACCATGTTCCAGCCCCAGGGTTCCAGCTTCTTGTGGGTGTTGGAGGAAGCACTGTGCTCCGGATTCCACACAATCGTATCTCAAACACTTTAGGGTCTCAGACACAGAAAATTTTATTTTTATATGGGTAAAAAGGAAATTATATCTAACTCTGAAGCAGTAACCAATTAAAAACCCTCCTAATACATGGTACTTCTTTTTGTAATCCGTGCCATTCCTTTTCCCTCTTTGTCTAAAGCTAATAATTTTGTTTTGATTTTGTTGAAAACAAGGCAAACTTTCATAAACATTCAGGGAAAAAAAAGTGGTTCTACCTTAAGTGTGCACAATGCTACACCTAATATCAATTGTTATGCCTGGGTATAGTCACACATGTATCTCAGTATGGGCCTCTCCTTTAGCTGCATGACGTGAATTTTAATTAATTGTAGTAAGGATGCGAATGACAATACGACAAAATTTGCAGCTTGTTTTACATCAAACAAGCTATTCTCTTTTGCCTCTTGTATAATCGATTGTCTGTACACAAAAGACAAAAAAAAAGCTGGTCAAGGGTTTAGTGCTGTTGAGCTACCATTTAGCATGCCCATCAAATTACTGCACAAAGCAGACAACAATGCAGATTCAAGTCCCAAATCTTGTGTTAACTTGACTGCGTAAATGGGTCTCAAGTTTAAAAACAGTTGAACAAAAGAGCCACCATGGAGTGATTAAGATTTATTTGGGTGCTGGAGTGCACAGCTGCTGCAGGGAGGAGGGAGAGAGACAGCACACATCCTCAGGGCTCGCCTGTGCTTGGCACAGTCCCAGCTGGGAGGGAAGGAATGAGCAGCTGTACAACCTTTGTGCTCCTTCGCTTCTTCAGGGCTGTCCCAGTCCCCCAGCACAAACAGGACCATCCCATTCAGCAAAGGGTCTGCCAGGCTGCAGCAGTGCTCGGGTTAAGTGGGATCTCCTGCCACACCACAGTCCAAATTCATTCAGCTCTCCTGCAGGCACATCTCTGCTCCTTTTGTATTACTGCAGAAGGGCAAGGGGATAGAAGCCGCCAGGTGGGGAGTGGTCTGCCGACTTACCAGTGAAATTTATTTCTTCAGCACACGAACTTGAATGCCCAGGACTGTTCACAGAGTAAAAAAAAAAAGCCTTTGATTGCTTTGATACCATCAACAATACAGGGATGACATAGCTTGCAGCAGAAAGATGTCTCTTCCTACATTACTGACTCTGATGTCTTGCTTCCTATGAAACTGATTACCTCAGACTGCTCATGTTTGCTAATGACTTCAGGAGTCTGCTAAGAAGGAAGTTCGGCATTGTAGAAACTAAAAATAAAAGCATCATATGGCAATATTAACACAGAAATGAAACATTTATTCAAGACTGTTTTGAAAAAGACCACCTATGGTGGAAAAATGCCTGCTTCCAGAGAGAAGGCACTACAGGATTGGAACCAAAACAGGCAAAGTCAGGGAACAATTTACATGTTCTACATGTACTACAGCTTTATCAAAGAACTAATAAATTACTGATTTTTTTTTAATGTCACCAGACAGTTTTCAAATAGCACATTTTATTCAACTGTTCTCCTTTAATACAGCAAAGGATGGGCAGATTGGTACAGTACATCCAGCTTCTATGCCAGTCCTCTGTCCTAAAACCAAAATGGTATAGTGATTTAAGCTGCATTGATTTTTCACTTTTTGTCTTTGGTCTGAATAAGCTAATCAGCCCAAGACACTTTCCTTCTTCTCTCATTTAATTTACACTTTTGATAAATTCTATGCTTCTTTGGGACATAGATGGTTTAGCACTATCACAACGTAAATGTCACAATCACAGCAATGTATCATAGTTCTCTTAAGTTTAGAGAAACCTTGATTTAAAAAATATTCTTAGCGGCATAGTCCTGTAAAACTGAACAGAAACATTTGAAGGTTGGCAGCTTTACATCCTTGAGGCCTTTTCTCACACTACTAGCTTGATGCTTTTGAAAATGTATTTATGCTGTTAATGCATGACCAATACAGTAGGCATGTGCGTAAGACTTTCAAACAACATAAACTAAATCCAGATTATTGTTGAACTTCCCATGTAACCTGAATATATGCACAATATGTGTCTTGGAGCTACTGTTTGAGGCTGTGAGTTAATAAAAAAATTCAGTCTTAAGCTTGTCAACATATAAAGCTCACTGAGTCAGGCCCTGAAATATATTTCTTTTCATCAAAAGCATTATGATGACTGTGCCAAAGATCTCATTCTTACTCACTCTTGTGGCTGACATCTGCATTTGAGTCCTTTTCTCTTTTCAAAGAACAATGCCTTGTTTTGTATCCTTGTACCAAAAAGTCTTGTCAGCTCATTGCTAAAAGAAACTAGCATCATAAAGATACGTTAGTCAAAACTGAGTAATAAATTATGCTCTAAGTTGCAAACTCAAAACTTGCCTGGCCAAGCAATGTGATTTAACTTTGAAAGGAGCCCTTGGCTGTAGGCTGTACAAAATCACCTCCAAGGATTTTTCTATGGCTATTTGAAATCCAGTTAATGACACAATATTTTGTGCTTACTCTTTCTGCTTCTTTCTTTGCATCTTACTAGCACAGTAAGTCTAGCAGAATGAACATATACACAATTTATGTTGTTGGACTAAACTTCATATATATGTAATTTCTGTTTACTCTCTCCTGTAGAACCACATATTAAATGCAAAATCTTAACAACTAGCAGAGAAGTAAATGTCCTTATGGTTCACATTTGGGGTTTAGGAATGGAACTCCCCAGCTAAATGCCCCCACTGAGACTCTCTCAAACAACATTGCCATTCACTCCCCATTTCCCCCTTCCCCTCCTGCTTCCCACTCCAGCAGGATGGAGAAGACAATCAGAAGCACAAAAGGTTAAAATCAGGTTGAGGTAAGAACAATTTACTTGGAACAGCAATGAGATGAGAAAATGAACAGTAACAACAACAATATTAATAACAAAATGTGTAAGACAAAAAAATTAGTTATATGGAAAACCCACAAGGAATCCCAACTGTGCTTTCTCCCAGCCAGAAATCTCATTTTTCTTGGAAGAAAGAGTCCCTTTGCCAGTCCCTAGCAGTGATCTGAGGTGATCTGGTGTAACATTAGTGTCTGGCCACTGCCCCTTTCAGCTATTACCAAAGATTAACCCTGTCCTTGGCCAAAACCAGGACAATCACCTACACTGCCTAACAGAAAAACCACAGAGGCAGAATACCTCTGAACAACTCATCTCATCTTTGCTAAAATGTGGTTAAATTATGGCATTGGGCATCTTCAAGTGAAATCTGCTTATACACATGTTCTGCATAGGAGTACAGCTGTGCACATTCATCCAACATTCCCCTAGAGCTTTGCAAGCTCTGGTTTGTATTTGAAATAGCCTCATGACTTGGTACAAGTGGGAAAGCTGAGGCATAGAAAAGATTTTCTTAAATGAAACAGGAAACAAAATAGCAGAACGGGTGCAACACACTTTCCACTTACCACATGAGCTATTTAATAGCCTTGCGTACATACCTAATCTGAAGGCAGCTGCAACTCCTTACAAAGCACAGGACTGTATTGTCTAGTCATACTTCTTAGGTCCACGAAGCTTAAACAATCAAACATGATGGACTGGCACACAGAAACTCTGGAGTGCCAAGGGATCTTGTGACAACTCTTCGTAGCTAACTGTGTCAGCTTGTCTGCTTAAGATAAAATGCTGAGCCAGGCATTTTATTCTGAGTTTTGTTTCCTCTCTCAAGAAAACTGGGCTCTTTGTACTTCTCTGTGTATTGCTTCTAAAAGCAAACTGTAAGTTCCTAGCAAGCCAAGCTACAAATTTGCCAAGATGAAAAGACATTGATTTGATACTCTTCCTATTTGTAAGAAATACAAAGAACCAAAATTAAATAATTGGTTATGTATATTGTATCTTCTCTGCTACTGCCTGGTAATGGCTGTTCTAATCCTCATTGTTTTAAGAGCTGAGCTGTGCCTAGCTGGTCTTCTGGACTTTTATTTATAGTTAAACTTGAGGATGGTATTTAATGAAGTTAATAAATTAACATAGATGAGAAGGATTCCCTGCAAAAAGAATATGGCAGCTTCACCTTTGACTTAAACTGATTTTATGCTCTCGCCTACAATGTATTGCTCCACTTTTAATATTAATTTCTGAAGATCTTAAATAACACAGGATTTTCTTCTGTCTGAGTATCAGTCCTTGATCCTTTGTTTGAACAGATGGATGAGGCATTGCAGAAGAGGACTGGAGTCTTTCCATAAGACCCAGACTTGCTGGCAGAGACAACTCCTGCAAGGAGCACCTAGGGATTTTGCTGCAGGCCTAATGGAGGCCTCCCAGACTTCATGTGCTACTTCGGCTGCCCTACCTTTTGACACGTGAGCAGCAGTGGGGGTTCTGCATATCTTGCTTTTGTTCTCAGCTTTACCCATGCAATTGCTTCTGATTGCTACGAGTTTGGACCAGGTTCCTTCCTGTGAACTATGGCTAACACTAAAGACCTTATTTTACAGCATCAAGAGTCTTCAAAAAAAAAAAAACTAAAAACAAAGTGAAAGCTAAGTGGAAGCTGCTACTTATCTAAGCACACCAGAGGTACTGGAATATTCTCTGATGAGGTTTGAGCTCCTCACAGCATACCCCTGGCTCAGCCCTGTTTCTTGAGGCAGAGTGTGAAGCTTCACTTCTTCCCTACAGGACAACAGGCTCTGGAGATAATTGATTTACACAAGTTGTGATTATTTCAATTCTTCACTGTTTCATTAACATGAGTGTTAGGCTTCTAATGACCAGCCTGGCTGCTTGACTTCCTTCTTTTCTGAGGTAATTTAAAGGCAGTGTCACTTTCTCAGCTGGACATACAGAACCATGTAAAACACTGCCACTTAGTTAATTTAACACTAACTGCTACTGAAGTGTCAGAAGAGAAGAACAAAATGAATGTAAGGTCTAATTATTAATGCTATATGTCACAGCCACTTGAAGAGATCATACTCTGGAGTGGATCCTTTTAACGGCTGTACAGTAAAAGAAACTGTTGGGGCATTTCCTAGTGAAAGTCACGTCTTATACAGGGAGCACTAAACAGCCTTCTGATAGAGGCTTTTGATGGTCAACAAGGGATCCTTAGAGAATATCAGATGACTGTAAACGTCCACTGCTTGCCTGTCACATTTGAATTACAAAGACAGCTAACAAAATGTTGGTCTTCAGCAGTCAGTGGGTATTTGCATCTGAAACCTAAGATGGTGAAAAATGGCTTTTCTGAGTGTTTTTTCTCTCAGATGGATGCACTATATAAAATACTGAAATGCAGTTCTCATGACACCATTTGAATGATGCTCTCTGTAAGCAAGCAGTTTTCCAACTTTTCTTTCTCTGTATTCACTTACAAAAATTAAATTTGGCAGCAGTGGAGGCTGCCAAAAAGACAAAGGGCTATGAAGAAAAAACTCTTTCTATATGCTACAATCCGCCAGCTACCCACTTCTGTCCAAGCAATTCTTCAAACTCCCTTTCTGAGACAAGATATAGGTACTACAATTAAAAAATCACCAGGTTTTACCTGGCACCAGGAATTTGATAACGTGTATGGATCACAACGAACAACTTATGTATAAATTCTATGGACACCATCCTCCCACACCCTATGCCCCCAAATGACTTTGACTTTTTCTTCCACCAAAAAAAGCTGGGGGAGAGGGGTAGTGGGTTGAATGCTGTCTAATTAAAGAATAATCAGTGTTTCTTCTAGTAAAACCAGAGTGACAAAGTAGGTCCAGTATGAATATAGCACATGTAACTTGAATTTTGTACTGAGGCTTCATTAAGGATAATTATTTGTAGAAAGTTAATGGGATGAACTTTTTTTACCACTAGAGGCACCAGCCAGAAAGTTAGAAACTCAACAGTATTTGTCACTTAGACTGTAGCAGCCACAACACACTATGGAATTACCAAACGACAACTTAACTTTCAAGAAAGTCTTCATTTAAATGCACATACGAGCTCTCATATAGTTAAGGGTCAAAAAAAGGAATAAGCTGCCTAAACTGAACCACACTTCTCAATGTGCACACATCCACAAAAAGGACATCAGAATATGCAGCACTGTTTCTAGATATTTTTGGCATTGACTGTATTCAATGATCAGCCTTTCCAAGAGGCCTTTCAAAAATACTTTCCACTGGAAAGAAACATCTGTTCTGAATATTAAGTTAATCCTTTTATGTTGCTATCCAGCTATCAACTTTGTCGATACCGATGCACTGACATTATGATAAAACATTTCCATGTATTTTGAAGTTTGACTCTAGGAAAGGATGTCTAGGAAGGAGGGAAAAATTACCTAAAAACTGTCTCGTTTTTCTACAGAGGAAATCTCCACAGCAAAAATCCATTTCTAAGAAATGTGGTTTCCCCAATCATTTGTCTTGGTTGAATGCTCAGTGTTTCCTACCTTCAAGTAATTTATTACATAGAGTATGTTAGTAAAGTTAGGCTTCAGTTATCTGTTTTGGCTGTTGTGGTGGGGGGGAAATTTCATGTATGATATGAAGCATTTTCCACTGCTCAACAGCAGTGAGGAAGTGTCCCAATCAGTGCTGTGCAAGGAGAACTAAGACCATCAATCATTTCTTTCCACAGGAAGTCTTTATTTTAGATGTTTAACAGCCTGGATGTTCAGTGGCCTAACTGATTGCAGAGCCTGTCTGTGAGTTCCTGCTCTGAAGAATTTTTCATTTGATATGGGCAAATTTCAAAGTTCTCTCAGGAGAGGAAAAGCAAAAACCAGCAAGCCAGGAATGTATTAAGTTGGCTCTTGCACTTCAACAGAGCAGACAGACCTCTCCAAACACCTTCTTCCAGTAAGTGACAATACCAACCACTGTTGTGAGCCAGCTCAAAGAAGGAACAGGAGCGCATTGCTTCACAGACACGCTGTCCATATCTACACAAAGTACTGGCAGACCTCTTCTTACATCTAGGTTGTGAAGAGAGCTTCTGAAGCTGTATGCTTTTTTCCTTTATCTGAGGACTCACACTATTTCTTCAAGCCTTAGTCTTTGTTTCTGCACTTTTTCCTCTTATCTAGCAAGGTTCAGCACTTACAAAAAATAGATAAATGCATCTTCACTGTTTCAGGAAAGATCTGATTGGAAAAAAGGTATGTTCATTAAAAATGTAGGGTTGGAAAAGGTATATTATAGCTAGCTGTAGAGGAACAAGCTGCAGAAGGGGAAGAAAATCACATGAGCAGCATCAATTCCCTTTATATTAATTTCCCACTGAGCAATAATGTAAAATATTTACAGTGCTATAAAAATAAAGGCAGATCAAACAGGAGGCAGAAAATAATGCAGGAGCAGAGGGAGTGTACTAAGTAAAATTTGCATGTTTATAAGGGAAAGAAAAAGCCAGACTCAAATTTAGTTTTGCATTCACACTGGCCAGCAGACACTGAACAGAAACAGAACCAGAGGTTCTGGTTTAGAAACAGAGAGCTTACATATTCTTCTGGGAAGCAAAAACTATACCATTACCTTGAATACTACCTCAATAACCAAACAGTCATATTTTTGTATTTATAAGCAGAAAATTCTTCAGGAGGAATATAGTCACCTTAACAGTGAAACCTGACCAAAGAGGTTATTAATGTCCCATTGCTCTGGGATACCACAAGACTGCAGCAGAGGAGCTGAGGCAGGGATGACGGCTGAGAATTCCTTTAGTGGAACCAGCATAGCCACAGGGTGCTGCTGTAGGAGTGCTCAGAACAGCTATACCACCTTCACTAGATGCCAAAGGAGTCATATGACAAGGAGTAAACCAGAGTCAAACACTTCCAGATGGCAGAGGGAAAAAAAATGTTCAAACAGAGTAAAGTATTTGTCAGTGCAAGTTGGATCTGTTTTTACAGAAGGAATCCCTGATCACTCTCCAAGCCTGCTGTGGAAGTAAACAATGATTTCATAACACAAAAATGAAGAGGGGCAGGAAAGAATAAACCTGGTGAGACTAAAAACCAAACACTTGCAAATGAGTATAGGCCATCTTGTACCATCTTGGGCTACTGCCTTATATTCCCCACTCCTCCCTTCCACTAAATGAAGCCATAGACTTAATTTTTATCCGGTAAAGTGTTAAGCCCCCTCTAGACTACAGTAAAAAAAAATGTTTGTCAAGGCACTATTCTTTGTTCAGCACATTGGAGTCAAGTCAGAAAACAAATTCCTATAGTCAACAGTGTCTGTAAAAATTACCTCAGGTTCTCAAAACAGACTTAGGTTGCTACTTCAAATAAATATTCATCTCAGGAAGAAATGTCTTTATTGGTCTTACTGGTCTTCCGTTATACCATTTGGTATGATACTGGTAAGAGCAATGAACTTCAGCAAAAAAGTAGAGCTGTTCTGTGCAAAGATTGGAAAGGCAGAGCATTTTGCCTGTAATTAGCTCCCATGTGAATTTATAATCAACCATCTGAGACTTTTGTTTTGTTTTGTCACATCTGAACACAAATACTTCAAAGTATCCAGAGTCAGAAGTCCAACTGAAAAGGCTCAATTCCACCCTATAACTAATGAACTCCATGTATCAGGCATCTATGAAAGGCACTTTATCCCAACAGATACTTGGCAAAATAAGATACAATATTGCTAGCCAGAAACTTTAGAGGCCCCCTTACATCCTAATCTTTGCAAGACAATTTAGTGCACATGAGTTCCAGAGATCTCAAATGTCTACAGTCAAGAGTTTCCAGACACAGTTTGTTGGAAGCTTCAGTTCCCTAAAGAGCTGTGAACTTGCTAGAAACAACTTATTTCAAACCTGCACAAGTTGGCAGCTGTCCTCATCTGTTAATAAAAGAGTCCACAATACAAGAAGACCATTAAGAGAACAGACCCCAGCTGTAACTGCAATGAGAACAGGCATTGGAAGCAAGCCTAGGAACTGATCCAAGTTCTGACTTTATTTTCATGGTTACTATTTTAGAGACGGGATTGATTGAGAATGATTTAACATGTCATCGCTAAAGCATAACCAAGAGATTACTGCTTCTTCCAAATTATGTCTTAGCCTTGAAACTGCATCCCTCCCACCACAAGCATTTTTTTCTTACCTTGAAGGGGGAAGGATGAACAAGAGTCAAGCAGCACCTCATACTACAAAAGTTACGGGAGTAACTGCCAACAGCCTGACTGCAAGGACCTCACACTCACCCATCAGACCATGCTCCGACCTGTCTCCACCTCGCACATCTGCCAATGCTGCCTCTCAAAACCTTGCAGTAGTAGATGAGTAATTTTAGCAAGTGTCAGTCCTGACTTAGGAGATCAGCTGGGCTTCTGTGATAAGAGAGCGACTCTGTCCATTACTCTGTGCAGACTATTAGTCTCAATAACAAACAACATCACCTGGAAGTGTCTTAGCTGCCTAGAATGCTGCTGAAGTAACAGAAGAAATATTTCATGATCTGGCTGGCAGTGGTAGTGTAGCCTACTAAAGCTTTCAACTTAGGAGATACATAATTTTACTTTGGTGCTAACATAATAATTGAGAACAATACTTCAACTGCTTGACTCGTTTTATTTTTATCCCCTCGGCTGCATTTGAGTTTTACAGTGGTTTCTCAGAGATCATTCATTCTTGTAGACCTCTAAGAGGTAACAGACAAGATTGAAACAATCATACATATAAAATTACTTATGTTTACAAATTTTTGGCAATCATAGTAACCCGTTTTTTCCTATTGCCATTGCCCCAATCATTGAAAAAGAGAGTGTACAATAATTTACATCTGAAGTATTTCAAAGTGCTTGGTAGTGATTTTCCAATAATTATTTACAAGTGGCCTATAGACATATGTACAGGTGATACACAAGTTGTGGCTGGAATATGGCTTTCTATGGAAAGTGCTTTATATTTGGTCAGTGATGTTACTGACTAACCAACCCAAGGGTTACTGATAAAACTGTAACCACAAACAGCTGAATTGTTGTGGACAGGTATTTACAGAGTTGTTAAACTGTAGAAAATAACTATTTACACAAGTGTTCCATAAATACAGAAAGTATCTTCTTTCTTCCAAGAATGGAGGAAGTCCTTCAGCCACAAACCTGGTTACTATCCCCAAAGAGTGTAAGACACAAGTAAACTGAAAGTGATTGCTGATCCAGTGCTCACGCCATATCATCATCTGTGCTGACTACAGATATCTGTGAAAGAGTAAGTACAAGTTAGCTACAGTTGCAGTAATAAAAGACAGAGCAACACACATCATTGCTAATTCTGCAGGCTAGTGACCACATTCAGCACAGATTACTCCATCCCAGGTACAGATACTAGTTGCCTACCACAACTTTAACCTTGATGATAGGGTAAAGTTGTCAGTTGATTCAGCCCAAGCAGTTTGTCTGCACCCAGCAGCTTTCAAAAGCAGAGACCTTTCCTAAATTCAACTCAGACATCATTTGGCAGTTTTTCTACTCTAATTATTAACCTGGAGTCTCAGATATAACAGGTGAATAGGTTTACTTACTGCAGGGTAGGTGTGTCCTACTGAACCACTGTGTCTTCCAATATCAATTGTGAGGTCCTCTTCTGTAGTTTTTAGGTAGACTGGATTATCAAAATTCATGCTTTTCATGTTCTTGTGCTGCCAGTTACGCCACATGAAGTAGCCAGCTGCTGCAGCCATCATCAGCAATACTGCAGGGAGATAAAGAGATTGCAAATATGGAGTAGAGTCGGGTCAAGCTCCCAAGAGTGGCTTGTCCCACCACATGGGGTCCAAAAATGCTGTACTCACCAGCAGGAAGAATGATCCAAGCTGCTGATGTTCTTCCAGCTGCAGTTACTTCAGAGGTTGTACCACTAGTGTTGAATCCTGCATGAGAATTTGACGCAGTGAGCTTGCATACTGACAGGCTGCCAGACTGTCATGTGCAAGCATTTCCCAACCCAGAAGCTCCTATTTGATTAGCTTCTCAGTAGCACACTGCTAGAATAGTCTAACATGCTTCATCCTGTATTAGTTGGAAGCTTTTTTGATTGCTCACTTTCTCTGAGCGCTCCTGGGATTTCATGGAACCTAGAGGTTCCACACTGTCCTATGAGAACTAAATCTGTTTAACACATGCTCCAGCTGTTACACTACATAAATCATCTGGCCTGTGTTCTCTATTTGCATGCAAAGGAGAAAACTTCCCAAGTAGGCTAGTTGGTCAGTTTGCATTTAATTTCTCTAATGTTTAGCAGTGTGAGTTATTGGGACCAGTACCTCCAGGAACTAGTCCAACAGTTGGAGATTTTTCTGTTGTGCTGGTATCTTTGGCCTCAGTGTAAGCCACAGTTGTTCCAGTACCTGAAACTAATTATAGATCAAGAACTAATTATAGATCAGTTAATCCTGAAGTTCTGCAATGGCTTTGCTATGAGAGCCATGGTAGTGAATGTTTAGCAGATGGCAAAAATGATCATGCAGCTTGTTAGCTTCACTGGGAACACTGACATTAACTATTTCACTAGCACACCCTCAGCAGAGAGTTCTTGATGAGAAGAACAAGGCCAGATGGTTAATCAGGAAAGAACTACAGGCATTTAAAGTCACAACAGTTGTAAGCCATCCCACCCCTCGCATAAAGTTTTCTTTTTACAATTTTACTTGTTAGGTACAGCCTTTGATACTTATAACAACCTTTTAGAGCAGCCAAGGGAGGCCAGCATCTTTGCATTTAGCACTCTCTGGCAGTCAGAATCAAAACACAACAGAGTCAGTGGCACCTTCAAGTTTCTAGTTCCACTCCACTGGACAAAGCAAGCTTGCTGCATAGTCAGTGCTGACAACAGTAGTACAGCATCATGTTCATCTGGACTGACAAGGATGGACAAACTCCATCGGACAGCAACATTAGCTCATCACCTTTTAAACACTGTGTATTTATATGTACAGCCATGTCAGTTTATACCCCTGTTTTACAAGAGGCTGAGTATGTTTCATCCTGGTGCTTGCTGTCTGCAGAAAGCCATGGAGTTACAAGGTCTTGTTGCAAATGATGATGAGGACACAGAAGCAAAGCATGGACTTTAAACTGCAGCTGCAGACTCTGAGGGTCATATTAATGCATAAGACCCTCCCTTCCAAGATTAATTACGTCAGATTAATTTTAGCAAAGCTGTCATCCTATACCACTCTCCTTCCCACTAACAGGTTCAATACACTCCTATTCCCTCCCCATTCATCCTGGGAAAGATCTCAGTTGTGTTACAGTACCTGTACATCTCAGACCATCCTCCTGCAAGAAGTACCCAGCAGGACATGCACAGGTATACTTTGGAGAATGTTCATTAATCTGAGGAGCAGGAAGGCATAGGTAGCTACAGCCTCCATTTGCCATATTCTCTTCACACCAGTTCCTACCTGTTGGTACAGCAATTAAGGAGTGAACAAGAGTTAGCCTTCATTCTCCAGACGTGCAGTAGAAGTATTTGCTCAATAATTGTTTTAGAATAATTAATTGTCTCAGCTGGTTATAGATTTATATCTGCTTTGCCCAAGAGAGAGCAATTGCAACTAGACCTCTCAATCCCCATGGGGCTGCCTATGTTAGAAGCTCCAAGCAGAAGTAGAAACGGACAGCTGTACAGAGAAGGGATACCATTTGCCCAGGCAAGGCAGGCTTCTTACACGTATACTGACTTAACTATGAATGGTATTGAAATTACCTGAAGGCTGAACAAGTTCATGATACACAATGATGTCCTGTGCATCATTGAGGTTGTTCACTAGGGTAACCAAGTCAGTTCCAGTAAATTTGTTGGCACCATAGACTGCCTCATTCTCTCCATCAATCCAGTACACACGGTCCTAGAAGACAATGCCATTGCATCCCCATTACCTCCATGATGCTATCAGCCCCATCAGTCCTGCCACATACCAGCAAGAGGAAGATCTCTGACAATGACTATAGGAAGTAATTCTTACCTCAAAAATGGTTAGAGCAAGAGGATGAGGAAGGAACATATGCGATTTCAGCACAATTCTACGATCCTGGCCATTCAAGTCCACACTTGACAGCATGTGTAGTTTAGAATCAAGCCAGTACAGGCGGCTTTTTACAAGATCTAGGAGGGGGAAATCACCAAATATATTTAGTGTTTGGAGGAAACCTCCAAAGCTTGCTGCAAGAATTGAAATACGCACAGGTTTGAGAATGGTGGAGGTGATGCCCTAGTTTCTTACCACTCCAAGATAGAGAGGGCTGCTGCAGTGATGCCTATGCAGCCTGTGCCTCAACTACAATATAGAGCAGTTCAGGAAAAGTTATTGTTTCAGTATCTGGGAAGTGCTGATGCCTGTTGCAGTGTCTTCAGGCATACAGAAGCTTCCCTTCCTCAGAAGCTGAAAACAGATCTCTGAAGAACGACCTTGGCTTTTGTAGCAAAAAAACTGTTAAAGCTCCAGAATACCTCTGGCACAGAGACAAGTTCAACATACCTAGAGCAATTCCATTAGGCCATTGGATTTCTGTTGTCACAAGCTGCTGTCTGTCAAATCCATTCATTCCTGCTTTCTCAATTTTTGCTGGCTCACCCCAGTCTGACCAGTACATAAAGCTGTGAAGCAGAATTTATGTTGTATGATGCACTATAAAGATCATTTTTTTATTATGACCAATAACTAAGGCTACCTAAGTCAGTTATCACAACATGTAGTTGGTAGGTCTGCTCTTCCATAAGAACCTGAACAAATACTCACCCAGAGATGGGATCTACAGCAATAGAAGCTGGCTCTCTCAGCTCAGAGAGAAACAAAACCTTTCTTTTTGTGCCATCTAGGCTAGCCACTGAAATGGTCTTTGCAGTTGAGTCAGACCAGTAGATGTTCTTATAAACCCAGTCAACAGCAATTCCTGCAGGGCTGTGTACGTTGTTCAGGATTCTGATGTGTGTTCCAACTTTATCACGGGTATCAACAGAGGCACTGGAAGACAAGAATTACTTGCTTTCAACCACTTCTTCTGCAGATACCATCCACTGGCACACCTCAGCAAATACTGCATAAGATTTCAGGCAGAAGATGCATGTGGGACTTTCCACAAAATGTCTTTTGTACAAATGTAGCAGCAATTACTAGGAAGTGCAATAGGCATACACATTGCTAGCTGTGGGAATTTGTATCAGCTGTACTTTCTCTTTAGGACACCAGGAATCTAGTTTTCAGTAGCAGAGGCTAGAGAAATAGCTTGGGTAGGAAGGACATGGGATGGTTTAGGGAAGTACACTAGGTTCAGAAGCTAAGCCTATTTACCTGAAGATTGCTTTTTGGCTGAAGTCTGCCCAGTAAAGCTTTTGCTCAGCAATATCAGCATCTAGAGCTATAGAGTTTCTTAGCTGCTCTACAAGCTGAATGTATTCTCTTCTCTCAAGGCCAATCTTCCTGATGTCCCGACGGTTGGTGAAAATTAGACTTGGTTCTTTCCCTGTGAAGAGAGTTCAAGTGTTATCTGTACTTCTAGATACTCAGTTACATGTTTTTCTTTTACAAATAAAAGTGTTAGGAGTCATCATATTTAATATTTTTCCACTCCACACTTGGTAGCAGATGCTGACAGAGGTCTTGGCTGTACCATACCTCATCCTTTTCTCCCTCCACAACTTGATGGGGAGGATCCTCCTGCCCAGGGAGCAGACACAAGCAGTTTTTGTCAGGCAGCTTTAAGTACTGTGTCATGGCATCATTCAAAGTGTTAGTACTGATCAGTAACACAACAGCTAGTGTAAAAACCACAGTAATATAAACAGTGCGTCACTTGCTGACTCATTTTAAAGTGGAGATATGAAAGTCTTACGTCAATACTCACCAACTGCCTTGCACACCCCAGTAGCAAGATCCATCTGATAGCCACGGCTACATTCACATTTGTAGCCCCCTTTCAGGTTGATACAGATCTGACTACAGATACCAGGGTTCTGACATTCATCAATATCTGTAAAAACAGAAGTTCAATTTATGCTCACCTCCAGTATCACCAGTAGATTCCATGTTAAACTACTAGATACTTGCCTCCACAGGTTCTCCTGTCCAGAAGCTCAAACCCAGCTGGACAGTCACATTCATAGCCAATAACGAGATCTCTGCAGATATGAGAGCATCCGCCATTGTTCACCAGACATTCATTGACGTCTAGAAGACAGAATTGGCCACTTCTCAGAAGGCATGCATGTTTAGTCTTATAGACTTAGCCATGGAGCACTTTACCAGGGACACATCCAGGTTCTAACAATGCCTGCCACATCTGGGAAACTGTTCTGGCACTTCAAAGTCACATGCAAGAGAACCCCCGTAAATTCACATTCACTCAGCTACCAGCACCTCCTCTGTGTTGCAAGCAGGCAGCAATAAAGATTGAAGCTCCTGAAATTTCAGTGTTTCTAATGCATTCAAGTGCCTTCCTGGCTACAGAGAAATCATCCTATCAGCCAGTATTGCAAGGATAAAACTAGCCTATTAACCAGGCTGGCCTCAGTTTGCCACCAAAAAGCACCAACAGGCATTCCAGCTGACATCTGACAACTCAGAAGCTATACCTAAGTACATTTAGTAGTCAACATTGTGCAAAGAGTTTATTTACTTACTACACTCCTTGAGGGGCTCATCACTCCAGTCCTTGCAGTCTCTCTGCTGGTTACATACTTTATTGATATCTATGCATTCTCCACTTCTGCACTTGAATTTGCCAGGCCCAGAGCACTGAATAACTGACATAATGAAGATTGTGAGGGCGACTACCAGCTTCAACAGATATTCTGCAAAAGACCTTATTCTTGCTCAGTTCCACACTTACCATTGTTACAATTTACTTCATCCGTGCCATCCAGACAATCTCTCACACCATTGCACTGCCTACTCCCATGGATGCAGTTCCCATCTTCACATCTGAACTGGTCTGGTCTGCAGGTCCGAGAAGCTGAGGACACAGCCATTACAGACTTTTACTCCTGAGGTTTATTGAAGCAAAGGAAGTAAGAGAGGAGTCAAGCAGTATCTCCTAGAAAAGAACCAAGTGAACTTACGGCAGTTGATTTCATCACTTCCGTCCTTACAGTCAGGATCTCCATCACAGCGCCACTTTTTGTGGATACATTCACCTGAGCCACACTGCACCTCACTGGGAGAGCACTTCACAGAAGGTGCAGGCTGGCGGCCACATTGCTCTAGAGACTCATCTGAGTGGTCAGAGCAGTCAGCATCATCATCACACACCCAGCTGAGGGGGATGCAAGTCGAGCTCTTGCACTGGAACTCATGAACTCCACACGTAGGAGGTGCACACTCCAGCTCATCACTACCATCACTGCAGTCATCTTGACCATTGCAGACAAAGCTCTTGGAAATACATTGGCCACTGCTGCATGTGAAGTCTGCTGGACTACAAGTCACATTGCCTGGGGTAATGGGAGTAAGAGAGATTAGTACATTATCACAAGCAGGCTGACTTTTGTGTCAAGGTATTTTGTTTGGCAGCTGTTAGCTGACAGAAGATAAGCATCCTGTGTAGGACAATAGGAAAGCCTAAATGACCATCTACAGGACACTTGGATTCCACAGACCATCCTCCTTGCCACTGGCCATTGTAAGTGATAGGCATCAGGTTTGAACTACTGAGTGAAAAAAACCTTCTGAAGTAGCTAGGTTGTCCTGCATTTCAGATTGCACTTTAGAAAACAGTGTCCAACCCTGTGAACCAAAGACATAAGGCAAGAGAATTGCTAACTCAAGAGTACAGACTAAGAATAAGGTAGTCTGATGGTCAGCATGTACTGTAGTTTAAAATTGAAGTGTTTTGTGATGGTCCCCAGGAAGCAGTGTCCCATTTGCCTGGACCAGTGGGAACAGTAGACCAAGATCTTGCCTGAGTTGATCCTGCGGTTAAGCAAACCCATGCAATTTATGTCAGTACAAATTAGGCTGGTTTAATAGCAGCTAACTAACGCTCATAATTTTATCAGTTTCATCAGAAACACTGTCTGTAGATTTACTTGTAGATTAAGGCATTAGTTTGCTGAGTAAGATGGCAACTCCAACACAGCAAAAGTCTGGAGATCTGTGTCTCATTAGGTCGTCCAGGTAAGGTGGTTCTGATGGAAGCCAGTCCTGTGGCTTTGGTTACAGCAAATATGTCTCAGAACACATCAGAAAACTCATATGGTATGCAAATTCTAACGAATAATCCAGGAATCCTGCATTCTAATGCTGCAGTGGCAGCTCTACTTGTTTATCAGCCTGAAGTTCTGCCCCCACCTTGCTACCCAAACATCAAATATCCAGCTTCCCAGATATTTCAGGATTGGCTGTAAAGTAGATCAACTATGTCCTTAGCTAAAAATTGCTACTACACTTTAGGAGACAATTTGTTAATTAAAGCAGCAATTTCAGAAACTCTCCAGAGAAACAAGTTCTGACAGGTGGCTTGCCAGGTGACTAAGCCTACCTATGGTCACTGCCAAAATTAGCAGAGAAGAGAGATATATTAAAAAGCTTACATTATTGTAGCTTTTAACTTAATAGACTAGAGGAGTGTTAGAAAAAGTTTGCTTTAAGTGGCTCCAAAATAAAATGAATGGAGGAGAGATACTGATACTATCAAAAATTTATCTTCCCAGGTGTACTGCCCAGATAGCTCCTTTCCAGACAAGTTAACTTCAGAGTTATGCAGCCACCATTTTTCTCCTTACCACAGTTCTGTTCATCTTCTTCACTGTCACAGTCTTTTTCACCATCACATTTCCAGGACACTGGGATACACTGAGTTGACTGAGGACCACAGCTGATTTCATTTACCCGGCATGTTCTCGTATCTATTGAAAAAAAGTTTAAGTTCAATCTAAGAGCTACTGATCTTGGGTTTCAGCATTTGTGCTGAAAATTGAGACTGAAAGGCTTCAGGTCTCTGAAGCCTCTGAACTTGGACAAAGTTGCAGTTATAAGGTGCCAACATCTGTGTAAATTGATGAAAAAGACTATACTATTTTGTAGCATTCAGTTAAAAAAGATGTTGCCAGTTCCTAAGAAATTAGTATTTTAAGGGTACCTTTGTAGTGGTAGCATTGTGATTGCATGCCAATTACACTGTAGCAGCTTGAGCTACAACAAGTAGTAGTAGGCAGAAGTAATACCAAAGTTCACTAGGACCTGGGGCTGAAGTATTCCCCACTGTGGATCCTATTCATACAGGAAAATGACAGTTCCTGGACCTATACTCCTTGATGAGTTATGATACTTCAGACCAGAGCTGCTAATCCTGAGACCTCACACCTCGGCACTACTGGTACCCACACCCAATAATAGTCAGATAGCCAGTCCCTACATGAGCTCTGGTAGTCTTGGGACTGCACTTGCAAAGTAGCTGCCTTGGAGAACAGCAATCACTTGGTGGACAAGCCACAGTGACAGACAGGCCTGCCACATTCTACTTGCTGCTTCTGACTGTGAATAAAACCCAGTACTTGCTTCTCTTACCAGTACAGTGCAAGAGTGCCCACTCAGTTCTGCATCTTTTAAGCAGTGAAAAGTCTCCTCAAGACCCTGACAAAGCCAAGCACTTAGGAAGCTGCTCCCCAAGACAAGTACATCCTTGCTTTAGGAGGAGAGCCAGAATGCAAGCAGGCAAGAAGTCAAAATGCACCTCCCCACCCACTTGGCTACACCACCATGCTAGGTTCACTTACGGCACAGTTGGGAACTCTCATCAGACCCATCCTCACAGTCCGGATCCCCATCACACTGCCATCTGTTAGGCACACATTGACCACTGAGGCACACAAAATCAGATTCGGCACATGTCTTCTTCACTGCAAGGGAGAAAAAGACAGTTGTTTAGGAACCAGAGCTTAGCTTATTTATTACTAACAGGGATACCCTCTTGTTGCCCTAGAAAGTTATTCGATATCCTTGGTTCATGGGTGCTTGGTGCTGTTCCTCAACCTAGTAAACAGTGCTGTTGAGCACTTCCTACAGTTATTCTGTGCACCTAGAAACATTTATATTCATCTAATCAGGCACTAAAGGACCACTATTGCTAAGGAGACTAAGCAGGTTAGTCTATATTTGCTACTGTTTTGAACAGACTTGAGTTTAAATAAGGTCTGTTGATACTAATATTTAGGTTTTGAATTCTGAGTTTATAGTTGAGGCATTTTGTCTGCCATTACAGAAGCATGGTACTATGTAACCCTAGAGTAATAGTTTAGGTCTGCTTGAGGAGACTGGCAGTTAAACGACACTAGTGATGGATATAGAGTATGCTTTGCCTGGTCTCCAAGTAAATCTAGTCATCTATCTTGGCTTCTATGTCTGCTTAAAGCAAGGGTTGGCAGCCAAAGCTAGACTTAATGTTTACCAGAGACACAGCAGAATCACTTTCACATATAAAACAGGGTTTTTAACCATGGAATAGCCAACAGCAGAGTGCCAATAGCGAACATTTTCTATTACGTGTTCAAGAAACAACTGAGAATAGGCTTATATTCTGTTCCTGTCAGTCATCACTCTCACAAGGGAAGAATTTTGGTCACAAACTCAATCTCAGTTGCCAATTTCAGGAGAGTTAGATAACACTCAGGAAAATTCAATTGCTTCAGATGGATACAAGGAATCAAAAGTGGTTTATTCTAAGGAATTTGTCTTTGTATTCCGACTGCCAGAAGTGCTGGATAGGATAAGCATCTCTCCAGCTATCCACTGTTAAATCCCCACATCCAACAAGCAAGTACTACTACAGAGATATTATTTTGATAACTTACCACAAGCACTCTCATCGCTGCCATCTGAACAGTCTTCATCCCCATCACATTTCCAGATTTGAGGAATACAGCGTCCATTACCACATGCAAATTGGGATTCTTCACATTTTGCTCTCGCACCTTCAATGAAAAAAGGAACCTAAGCCTCGATACTCTTGAGTAGTATCTTCTCGCTCTCCCCATTGATCAAGAAGCTACCCAGCCTAATAAAGAGCGTAATGTGAACATGAAACCAGATCTGAGTTCCAAATCTTTGCAATCACCCTATTCAATCATGAAAGTAGAGCCAAAAGCTTTCCTTCACAGTACAAGTGCAGAGTTTAAGCACCATAACCATCCACCTGCCAAACAGCAGCAGTCTCAGTGTTACTCCTACTCAGTTTTCCTCTTCAAGACAGGATCAAGCCTGCAAAAATGTGTGCCCACAATTACTTCTGTTGTCTTGCACCTAGCATCACATTCTCAAAACTCTTCAAACTTTAAGCAAACTGGGTTTAAATATGATTAATGTCAAGCTGGATTAGCATTTCAATGCTCTGCTGCTAACACATTACAGTAGAATCCTAGACATCTGTAGAGGTAGCTTAGGTAACTGCTTTGTAGCTGAGCAAATTTTCATGCTTTATATGCTACTTCTCCAACAGCGGCACCCCTTTGGGTGCCATGTCTCTATATTCCTTGGTTAACACCAAAAGAAGCATGAAGCCAAAAGAGCAAAGTAATGTATCACTTTCTTCTGGAATCAAGCCCATTGTCTCATAACTGGTAAGTCTTGATTTGTTAGTACGCTTGAGTAAGGTATGACTTTCTCCAAGATCCTTAGAGCGCATTTTCCAGAGCATCTTCAGCTCTACAACTGCATGACTCCATCCCCCAAGGGAACATGCTTTATCTTGGAAGCCCTGTTATAACTGTCACTAAAAGCAACAGCCTGCACCCTCAACATCTAAGCCAGAGCCAGTTCCACTTAATGCACACAGGCAAGTGTGTAAGACTGTGTGTCAGTATTGGCTGCACAGGCCTACAGCACAATGCAAGACTCCTGATCCTTCTTGGTTTATTGCATCATTGGTGAGGGTGCTTTGTCCTGGCATCCCAGAGCTCAAAAGGCATCAAATTTTAGTAACTATCCACTATTTTATATCCTCTCTGTATGACATGCAAAATACAAGACAGCTTCCAAGCAGAAGGAAGGTACACAGCTATTTTACATTGTATAGGCTAGCCATCACGCATGAGGTACTCACAAATGCTGGAAAGTAAAAGCAAGAACAACATGAGCACTTCTATCTGCTGAATGTCTCATGTAAATCCATGATCAAATAAGTGAAACATCTTACTGATGTTCAGCTAATGTTTTAGTAGGCTTAATGGAGGAGTAAAGCAGCTACCCAGTTGTAAGCACAAAGTTAAAAATTTTTTTCATGGGAACTGTGTTCAGAAAGTACCAAAAATCAGAACATCAGCTCTCATGTATACTGTTTCCATTCCATTTCCTTTTCTGCTTGGGAATTACACCAGCATGTGCTTTCTAATAGCATGACTTTGTAAAGCTACTACTGCTACTTGGCCATGAGCTGTCAATTAGCTCACCTTGTGCTAGACAGCACACTCCAGTCACCTAAGAGTGGGAGTAGCTGCCACAATTAGAAGCTTGTTCTAAGCCTGACACCTTGTTGTCCAGCAGCCTCTAAAAGATGGTTAGAGATGTGAGCCTTGGTGACATATTTCAGGTTTTACTTACTACTACACAAAATATGCAACTCCTGCTAGTTTTGGGACTTCCTCATTCAGGCATTCGGAGTGAGAACAGCCAACTTTTGCCAAAATAGCATACAGAGAGATCCCACTACGGAGATCCCAAAATAACTCCATGGTCCTTAGTTACTCCATTTCAAGCCAGAATAACCAGAAAAGGCTTGCTAAGGCTGCCTAGTACATTGTGACTTATAAACATAACACCATTTTGACCAAATGCCACAGGGAAGCTATGCACAAGGCTAACAGAAACCATAGCTGAGCTTGGAGTAACAGCTATAACTTTACAATTACAATCCTAACAAAAAGCCATTCCAAGAAGGTATCACTGCTTCTGCAGCTGATATCAAGTGAAATGTCAGAGCAACTACTTTTAGCCCACAAACTAGTAAAAAGATCGACAAGGCCTAACACCCGCACGGGTGCATAAAGGTGAAGGTCAACATCTGCTACTGCTCCAGAAGAGGTCTGTCAGACACTAACAGCCACTTGAAATGAGCTCCAGTTAAGATGGTTAGTTACAGCCAGTAACTCTGATCCCCTGTCTTACACCAAGCACCCTTCTACAGTGCCAGGTAACCATTTAGTTAGATACTACCAGTCTAATCCATTGCTATTTGAAGCAATGGAGTCATACCTCAGTTGCAGCTTCAGTCACTAGACACCTAATGATTTTTGGATCAACACCAATTAGTCACTAATTTAAAGCATCTCTTTATGTGCTCTTCATACAGCAGAAGCACCTTCACATACTTTCTTCTCCTTAGAATACAGCTTAGGCCAAAAAATGTCAAGAACCAGCCAGAGCCTGTGATTGCTGACACATATTTTACTGTTCCCCAGGTAACTTCTTAGTAGAAGTTGGCTCATAGGTAGCAATGGGTGTAAGGTGAAGGCGCACAGTTACACTGACTACCCAAGTTAAACTACCTTTCTCCATATCTCTGCTATCACTGTTAGTCTCAGCCCCTTAAGCAAGTTGCCAGATTACTTGTCTGGGCAGCTTCAAACATGTGACACTTGTGTACTGTCATCTGACACCAAGTCCCAGAAAAGCTTCCAACCGTGATTGGGAAACCTTTTGAGAGCTCATATAGGAACTAGCTTAGGCTTTTCCCAGACTCCAGCAATTGCAACTACTAGTAGAAGAGAGCTGATGGGGCCACTGACTCAAATTGAAAGAACAATCAGAATAATTTGGTTATCTAGCCCACTAACTACCCTTCACTGTGTATCTCTTGTGATGGTTTCTGAGCACAGTGCAGTAGCAGTTTCAGTGCTAGCCAGCTTGGTCCTTCATTCTACAGTTCTTTAACCATGTCTGTTGCAGATCAGGCATGGGAGCAACCTACAATGCTGGGAGAGGAGAGGTGACTAGGCAGATGTTTCTTCTCTCTCTCTTTGTATGAGGATTGAATACAACAACATGCTGGCAGGTCTACCCGACATATCTAGTGCCCGAACTACTGCAGACTGCTACAGGAAACACCGCCAAGATCAGACACTTTAGGCCTACGTTAGGACAACAATCAGGAGATTTAAGAGCATAAGACAATGCAGACCTAAACTGCCCATCTCCTACCTGGGAGAGAAGGCTGGAGCTCAGCTCCTCAAGGAAGAAAGGAGTCAGCCAAATGATTACTACTTGCACTTAAGAGTAAAATATCTTTAAACGACCATCCAGCTGGCTCGGTGTGCAGGACCCCCGCCAACACGGGCAACAGCTTCTACGGCGGGAGGCAGCCCGGAGCAGGCCACGAGCAGCGCTGCTGGCGAGCGCCCAGCCCGGGAGCAGGGACCCAGCGCCGGCAGGACTCAGCCTTGCCACCAGGTGGAGATCCCTCACGTGGCTTACGCTGAACCAGAGCCGTGCCAACACCGCTGGGTAACACAAAGCCAAAGTTGCACCGCAGTTTGACAGCACCTTCGGCGCCGCGAGCTTCCCGAGCGCTCCTCTCTCCCCCTCCACAACAGAGCCCCAATGGCCCCCGACCCTCTGGCGCTAGCCCCAGCTCCTCAGACCTCCCCCTCAGCATCGATCAGGAAGCAGGGCCCCTCCCGCGGCAGGCGCGTGGCTCCCGGGGCTCGGTCCCCCTCACGGCTCCCACCGCCGGGGCCCCCGGGGAAGGCGGCGCCTCGCCCGGCACGGGGGCGGCGGGGCCGGCGCGGCGGCAGCGCCCCCTGCTCACCCAGGAGCCCGGGCCCGCCCCGCTCCCTCCGGGGCAGCGGGCGGGCAGCCCGAAAGCGCGGGAGAAAATAAGGAGAGTGAGGCGAAAGGAACGGGCGGTGGGAGACGAAATCGCCGCGGGGGCAGCGGCGGAGCTGCCCCGGCGGTGCGCGCCCCAGCCCACCCCCGGCCCCGCACTCACCGTCGGCGGCGGCGCGCAGGCAGCCGAGGGCGAGCAGCAGCAGCAGCGCCCAGCAGGGCGAGAGTGCCCGCCGCCCCACGCCGCGGCTGTCGGCCAGGGCGCTCGAGACTCCGTGCTGCCGGTCCAGCCGCATCGCTGCGCCGGGGACGGGGTGCACGGGCAGGCAAGCGCTGCAGGCGGAGAGCCGAGGAGCAGAGGCGGCAGCCGGAGACATGCACGGGGAGGCTGTCCCCGCGGCGCTCTTATAGCCGGCGCCCGGCCGCCCGGCGTGCCCGCTGGTGACTCACGGCGCTGCGCCGGGCCCCGGTTGGCTCGCCAGCACCGCCCGCCCCGCTACCTCCTCCGCCGCACCTGCGGCGCCGCGACGCGCCCGCACACCGCTCGGCGCGGCTCGGCGGGGCACGGGCGGCGCGGTGAGTGGCGCTGCGGCGGCGCGGAGCGGCGCGGTGCTGTGCTGCGGGCAGAGCCCCCGCCGGCCCTCCTTCCGCAGGGCGGGGACGGGCACGGCGCGACCCTGCTGCCAGACCCCGCACTGGGGCGGCGGAGCGCGGCAGTCCCGGCGGGAGAGGGTCGGGAGGCGCGGCGGCAGCGGCGGCTTTGTTTCCCCTGCGAGTCCCCAGCGCCGCTGCCGCCGGCCGCGGGAGGGGGTGCGGCTCCCGGGTCCGGGCGTGCCGAAACCCGCGCCGCGGTCCGGCTGCCGCCGAAGCAGCGGTTCTGCCACGCGGTGCCCACGGCCCCATGCGCACATGCTCGCGTGTTTGTGCGGTTTTCCCTCCCTCTGTAGTGGAACCTGATTTTAAAACGAGGAAGACGACGCTCTAGAGAAAGAAAAGCTCTTCTGCGTAATACGATCGTAGTTAATTAGTAATTTTACAAAACAGTATGTCAAAGTCGTGTATTCACAAGCTTAACCTTTTATTTAAGGAGGCGAATTGGTAGTTTTATACCACGTTTGTAGCGTTTTATACATTCAATTCTGTCTCGGTAAAATATAGATAGAAAAGAAGGGCTGGTAAATTGCAAAGCTGCATTTGTACACGACACTCTTAGAATTCGAAACTCTGCTTTTTTAAAAAAAGTATCTTTATAGACTTGCTAGTTCATGGTGGTATTGTGTGCTGTGCTTTTAATACTGTTGTGCAAATATAAACCTCAGCAAGCAGCTCCAGCAAAAAAATTATGAAGAAGCTGGTTGCTGTTTCTTCCCTTGGAGTCTTGATTTATTAGCCTAATACTATAAGTCTTTTCCAGTAACATGAATGATTCCTCCAGTGAAGTGAGTATCTTTTATTTTCCATGTTTCCTCAATGTCATAACACGTTTCTTTGTATGTTATTTGCAGAGTGAAGCTCTTTTTGATTCACATCCAGTTGTATCATGACTACACTAAAGACAAGCCCTACTACTGCATGAATAACTTTGGAGTGGATTATCTCTTGCAGTTCGTGTAATGAATGACTGTACACACCATCCAAATGGGCAAATAGTTGATGTATCACAGACTTGTTTAGAAAGTTAAGATTTGATTTTGTGTAAATGAAATACATCTGAGGATTATATTTTTCATATGTATGTAAATATGAAGAGAGCAGTTCCTAGTATTTGCCTTTCTACAGCTCTTCCACCTCATGGCTTCAGGGGCAAAGCCTGTTTTCCCAGCCTGCCTGGTATGTGGCATTAGATGCTACAACCTTGTTCTTGCAAACATATGCTGCTTCAAGCAAGGAAAATCTATTGTGTACACAGGGATTGACTGGGGTCCTCAAGAAGGTGGCGTAGTATAAGTAGTATGTTGGAAACATAATTCTCCTTGCAGATCTTCAACAGAACATACTGCCTTCAGTGCTCACTGCTGCATGGTCTCTGTGCTTTGAGCTGAACAGCATGTTCATAAATGTCCTGCTGTCATTACAGAAATATTTTATAAGACATATCCAGAGTGCAGCAATACATAAGAAGACTCCAGTCATGCAGAAATACAGAGCTGGACATACCTTGGTGTATCCTGGTAGCTGATGGCCTTCCTTGTTTGTCTGTGGAAGATATGGGTTTACTGGAGAGAGAAAAATTATTCTTTGTGCCCTGCATTATGGCTGCTCCATGAGCATCTGCACCTGGCTTTGTGATGGGTGTCCAACTTTCTATCTGGGATCTGCCTAGCTCTTTATATACCCCAGGGTTTGGGCTCCAAAGCAGAACTTACTATAAAGTAATGTTTACAATTTCAGCTATATTAAAGTGCTTGAGTAAGTTAGTGCATGAATCTTATAATCTACAGGTTTTGGTGGAATCTCCATAAAGGGGTCTTAAACAGAAAGGTTTTCTCCATCTGTAGCACTATCCTTACAGGAACTCTGTTCAAGAAAGGGGCAGGAATCCTACTGGATGCTGTGAGATGGTCTGCAAGATGGGAGCCATCTGCACTGAGGTTTCATGCCTTTGCAACAGCTATAGTCTTTCAAAGGCTTGCTTCATGTGGGAATGGAAGGATATCTGTGCGGTCTACAGTGTGTATAATGAATAGAGAGTCACTTGTTCATGCAAGGATACAATCCAGAATATATCTGTACAGGAGAATAGAATAAAATTGTGCATTTCTGTCTGTTGAAAAGACATGCACATAGGGGAGTAGCAGCAAGAAACCACCCAGGATGGTCTAAGGTTTAGAAAGGGTGCTGAATATCCTAGGGAATGTGAGCTGGTTCTTGTAATTAAAACTCTTTTATTCATTTAGTCAGGGAAAACACATTAACATTTGCTTCGTTTCTGTTAGTGACCTGCAGTCTGTTTTTTGTGATACATATTTGCGTTAAACTTCTTCAGCTTTGGGGAAGTCAGGAAGCTGCAGACAGCAAGTGGATAGGAAAGTGCATAACCTCAGTACAGAGAGTGAAGTGTGAAGGGAAACCTGGCATTGACACCTCTGTTAAGCAAGTTCCCATAGTCAGGTGGTATATGGTATTAAATATTATGCATAATTGTTTTACTACTGCTAATTGTTTTAGCAAAGTCTCCAAGTCTCCACCTTGTTTTCTGGCTGTAACTGGTGAATATTCTTGAGTATGTGATGTTTTCTTGAAAAAGCTGGGAAGTACTGCCAAGAAGCTAAGCAAACCACTTAGGCATTGCCTTCATCTTAAAATATGATGCAACAAGAAAAGGCATCATATTACCTTTCCTTTTTGGAATTGTGGCAGATATTGGCTCCCTGAGACTTTCCAACATCAATTCACTGGTTAATGCATTTGGACTTACAAAAAAGCAGATAAGTGGTCCCATCCTTTGGTTTGGATCCTTTGAGATAACTAATTTACTCTGTTGGTTATAGAGTGTAAAGACAACTTACAAGAAAAAATAAAGAACAAAAAGGACCTTCTGGAGTAGGCGTAATATGAATCCAGTGTGTTTTGTTCCTTTCTCTTTTTGCCTTAAAGACCGTATATCTTCATCTCTAAATGAACTCCTGAAGCACTGGGATTACTAATTCAGCCTCAGGTTTTAAATCAGTGGGAACTTTTGCCTTCAGCTCCTTTGGTGGAGAACATGAAGTGAGGATGTGTCTACAGTATTCAGCCTAATCTAATAAAGAAAAGGAGAGCCTCATGGGTAGAAAAAGCAGCAACTATATATTATAGGATAACACCCTGTGTTAGGATCAGTTGCAGAAATATTTTCTTCATTGTGTGCTGGCATTAAAGACATTAACTGCTTATGAAATTGCATGCCTGAACTTACAGTAAATGAAGGAAGTGTGTTCATGGCTATATTTTGGACGTGGAAAGCCAGGATCTGTATTACTGACTTCAGAGGAGTTGTGGAGAGGATGAGAAAGAGAGAATACATCCTTTGGGAATAATTTAAAATAGGTATGTGCATGAATCCTGATTCATGTGATTGCGTGTCTGTGTCTGAGGGATAAATTGGCCTATTTTTTTTTTTTGAAGGCTTCTCTGCAAACTATGTGAAGGTTTATACTCTTGTTAAAAAGTCCTGCTCATGTCCATGTTCTGTCTGCAGCTTTACACAAAAAGAAGGGGATCAAAGAAACACATAACACAACTTTCCAGTAAAAATGCACCATTCCTGTGTTTTTTAGGATATCTAGGAGTGAATCAGAACTCACAGAAAAGTCCCCTTTACCCACCATCATCCTCTAAGCTGTAAAAAGGAGGCAGAATTTAAGTTTCACTGGTGATTTAAATCCACTTTTAAATTATTTTTTTAAAAATCATTAGTGGTACAAGAAGCATAGTTCTGAAGGAGGCTAGAAAATACGTATTTCTTTTGGCTATATTCTTCACAATGGCTAAAACAATGGATACAATTCCCAGTATTAACACCAATTGGAATTTGCTGCTGATTTCTGTGAGGACAGGATTTCCTCCTCTGTGCTACAAACTGGTCAGTTTTCTTTGTATGGTCATTAATTAATGGGGCTCCCCTGTTTGAAAGCATGTGTGATATAAAATCAAATGCATTTTTCTTAAGTGTTACAGTATTAGAAGACTTCATAATAGCTATGCCACGTTAGGAACAAAACCTTGGAAGCATTTAATTTGCTTTCAAAATCAAGTTCGCATTTCATTGGTGGTACTGTGCAGTGTGTAAGCCTAGAACTGAAAGAATTGTAACTGATACTTTGGAACCAAAATTTCCAATACGCTTTTTTTGTTTGTTTAGGTTTGTTTTTTTTAGTAACATATGATAAAATTTTAGTTGTGAAGAAAAGAACCTCCATTTCTGTCAGATGCGGCACAGAATGTGGTTTCAAAATATACCCTTACAAGTTTCGCAGCTGTGCACTTTTTATATTTATCTTCAGAAATGAGAAACTCCTTAGAATATCATGCCCTCATCTAACACCAATTTTGTATGTTTAGTAATGAACCAAATAAAACTTGATCTTGCTGATACTGCAAGATTTATTATATGTAAGTTGGAGTATATTCTGATCAGATTTTCCTGTGAGAAAACCTACTAAGATGAAAACGTACTAAAATTCCATCGGAACTGCATGTTAGTAAAGTTTTCCAGTGGAAAAAGAGGGATTTGAAATTTGTTGTTTTTAATGTACACTGTATAACAGTCTATACGTTCACCTTTGTGGCAGTATGCATGCATGCACATGGTAAATCTGACATTTGTGTTCCAAATATCTCTATAGTGGAGAACGATATTAATGTTTGTTTTCTTCTTTAGTAAGGATGAAAAATGATGTGGTGTACATTAAAAATATGGAATGTGATTGATTAAGTGGGTTAAAACTTCTGATTGTGGTGTTGTGTCTGTGGAGCATAAAAAATAGAAGGGGGAGCAAGGCATTACTGGCAAGCTTGGAGTGAGCCATGATGTTCTTGCATTATTTTGGGAGTGTTTAGATTTGGAGGTTAATGTGGAAACAGAATGCAGTGTATTATCCTGAATATAGAAATCCCGGAATATCTTCTTGTTTTACACATAAGGTGACAGATGTTGCAGAAAACCTGTGTGTACCAGTGTAAGGATAAGCAGCAGAGAATCATGCTGGGGAAATTCTCACTGTTCTGTGCAGATAGACTGTGGAACTTGCTGATCAAAAAAAGAACAAGCTAAGGACATAGTGACAGAACTGCCCTGGGCTCATCAGTTATTTGGACTTAACAGTGGATTGTGTTTTCCATGTCCCATAATTCTTGCAAAGATGATTTGTTATTACACTCTGCAGTGCCTACTCACATTTTAAATGCAAATATCGTTTTTCATCAGTAAGAGTGTTGTAAACTCTTGCCATTTTCATTCATTAGCCCTTCCTCTTTCCCATATGTTTAAATTTCACAGTCTTTTTTTGGATACTCTTGCTAGGGAAGAGGTGTAATATTCGACAGGCAAATGGTCAAGCTTGTCTTTGCTGCAGGTGGTGTTTGGCAAGAAGTGGTAGACAGATTTACAAACTGAGGAAATTCAATATAACAGCACTCCCTTACATTTTAACTTAAATTGAAATGGATCAGTACTGATGCCTTTGCAAGACAGTATTGTTCTGCATATTGAAATATTGTTAGATTTTGCTTATGAGGAAATTGTTTCTCTGAAATTAAATGATGCAATGAAATACAGTTTCTGAATCTATTTCAGTGGTATAATATGTATAATAAAATGTGTCTGCCTTTAGCAACACATAGACTCCAATTCTGCAGGTTGAAAATCAGCCTTCTTAGGCCTGGGCCATCTTAGGACATACTCAGATAGGATAGATATAAGTATATTCTATCCTTTTAAGGTCAGTTGTTTCCTTGTTACATCTGATTTCAAAGGGAAAAGGAAGGTTTCTTGATTAATTTTCGCTTACAATGAGATGTTTTCTCTAAACCTTGTCAAGAGTACCCTGATGTCTTGTTTCTGCATTACTCAATTTCCTTCTAATTTACACAGAGAATTTTTTTATTCTGTTAGTTTTTTTCCAGTTGCTTCTGAGACTGAGATTTGTGTTCAGTGACTGCCTGACATTCTTCCCTATCCTCTCTTGCTCTCTCTTTTCCAAGCTAAGCTAGCCAAACCCATTAGAATCTTTCTCTTTTAGACTCTTCACTGTGAGAGACCCTTCTTCTTACCATTGTGACTGGGATCATCAGGCCTTCTCCCAGCTTGAATCCACCTTTCCTGGACTTGACTGAACAGAAAGAGGTGGTGCTCCAGGGGTTGAAGAGCTCTGCAGGAGGACTTTTTCAAGTCTTTTATACTGACATTAAGCTGACAATGATAATTTTCTTTGCTGGAAGTACCTTGACTGATATCCTGTGCTCTCTCTCTGGTTGCATCAGATGGTGTCATGGTCTCTGGTGCAAATATCCACTTACCCTAAGTATTTATTGAGGAGCAAATGTACCTTTACAATGAAAGGGGAGAAATGGACAATTCTGCACGGCCATTCAGAGATGTTGATACCATTTTCTATTATTTAGTTTATATGTCAGTTGTCTGTTAAAGTGTACTGTCCAACTTCATGTCCTTAGTTTTGTTAACCTCCTTTCCAATTTCTAGATTGTTGGTGGTGATGTTTAAGATTGGTGATAATACTGCTTGATAGGTCCCATGGCTGACCATGTCTTAATAAACTCCTGTATCTTCAAGTTTTCACTATTACTCCTCATGTACCCCTCAAGCTATATATGTTACCCCATCAGGCAACTCCTGTAGAAATTGCCAGCATTTGCTGCTTAAATAATAGTTTCCCATGTTCTTCTCATTTAGGTTCTTTACTGAGTGACATGTGGACTTGATCTAGCTAATTAGCTGAAAAATTCAGATGGCTGTTGAAAGAAAGAGTGAAGTTAGCTGGGTAATCAAATTCTGGCAGATCTCAGTTGTTTTTCCCCATTTTCCAAGCATACATGAAGCTTATGAAGCTTTCTATTTTGTATTTGTTCTAAAACTTAGTATATTATTGAAGTTGGGACAGTAGGTGACTGGCTGAACAGTTGGAGAAACTTCTCCCATTGTCTTCCTTAAATATAAACAATGTTCATTTTGTTCTTCTAAAGCACATCTTAGGATAGAGACTGCAAGATCTTTGGAGTTTGATCTCTGCTCCACTTTTTTTTCCTGTTTGTTTTCTTTTTTTCCTATAACCATCGTACACTTGATAGCATTGTCATTGTTCTGTAGAAATGTGAATCAAGTATTAATTTAGTTAAAGAGACAATCTTAGACAATCTTTGGCCTTAATATCATATTCAGTATGTTTGCAATGGATTTTCTTTTTTTAATTTGTTAACACATTTAATGATCATTTGAAGGAATTGCAGACTCTTGAACTCTCTAGTTCTCTCAAGTTTTTAAAAATTTGATCTTTTACAATAAACAACTTAATTAATTTGATTCAAAATGAGTTGGCTGACGATCATTAAAAAAATATTTTACAAGCTCTGATGTGGAAAACTTAATAGAAAAGAAAACCTCAACTACAGTAGTGTTGGTTTATTGGCTACCTGGTGAAGATACACCCAATCATTCGTGTGCTGAAGTAGCCAGAACTGACAGTAATCAGTAGTATGTTTTTCTGCGTGTGGAAAGTTCAGGGAAAAATACAAGGTCCTGACATATCTTTCCTCCATGTAACACTGTAGAACTGTGCCTGCCATCCTGCCTGGTAGTCCACATCAGACTCCAACTCTATCCCATTAGAATCTTTCTGTTCCAGACTGATTTTCATCTTTTTTCCTGAAGTTTGTCACATTGTTAGTATGTGAAACTACTGCACTATCATAACCATTATTTCATTTTACCCAAATTCTTTAAAATATAAGTATCTTTTCCAAGCTGTGTTTTTGTCATGGTTGCAGTTTTATCATGTCTCTGATTCTTGGACATCCATTTTATCATGATCTCTGCAGTTAGTTTCAGAGTCAATACAACATAGCATCTCCTGTTACAATAAAATAAATTTTATGTGCATATAACAAGTGATTCTTTAGGCTTTTCAACTGTTTTTTAAAATAAGAATATTGCTGTGAAGATACTGAACAGCAACCCAGGATATCTAGATTCAGTTTATGGCTTGGCTTTGTAGAAATCTTTTTCAAATGTTCTTGTGCAAATCAGCTTTTCAATGCCTCTTTGCCCAGGAAAACGAAGGCACTTTCTGGGGATATATTCATCAATGCTTGACAAGGGCTCAAGTAATTTAGTAGTAAATACAGTAGAAATAGTGACTGGATGGTTCAATCCTCAGAACAGCAGTTAATATGTAGACAGATATATTTTGGATTTTTCAAAAATGAAAGCTTAGAAAAATTTCAAAATATATCAGCCATTTTGTAGAATAAATGCTATCCATGCCTTTCCCAATAGTTATTATTATTATGGGAACTCTTGGCTTATTTTCAGGTAAATATGCACCGCTGTTCAAATTTTAATTTTATATTGATATATGTAAAAGGGAATCTTTGTCACCTAGAGAAGAGGTTTTGTTAATAATTTCTGTTATGACACTCTGCTTTCAGACTGATGTTCTCATTACTATTTATTAATTTAGCAAAAATTTCCTTGTTCTTGTATTTCATACCATATAGTTGAAGGAAACTGCCATATTTTGGGCATTCATTCTGAGAATTCTCAGATCTTTGCTTCTACTCTTCAAGTTTAGGATGTGTGATTTGCCATTTGAAAGCCTGTGCTTTTTGAGTCTCATTGTCACATAAAACACTACCTTTTCTCAAATAATAGTGTTAAAATAATCAGTCTCTGGTTCATATAGCTGTGATCTTCCTACAGTTAGAATGGTGAATTCACCCAAGACCCCATATCATAACAATTATTAAAAATACAGATGATACAAAGCCAGTAATGGATGATGATGGAAAAGTAAGACGGCAGAGAGAGACACTGAAAGAATTGTGTTAAATGGAGGACCCGGGAGATTTACAGTTACAGACTATAAATAATTGCAGAGATAATAGTATAAATGAAAGAAGGGAATTACCTGCATTCTCAGAAGAAGGAAAGACAAGGTGCAATGGCCTGAAGCTGGAATAGGAAAATCTCAAGTCATAAGAGAGTGTTTCTTACAATGAGAGTAATTGTGCAGTGAACTTGAGGGCAGTGCAGTGGCACTGCAGGTGGGTTACTGAGGCCATGAGTGTTCCTGCAAAGTGGAGCTGGACAGATTAGGTGATGTGGATGAGCTTCTCCAGCTGCTAGTTCTTTCAAGAGCTTACAAAAATCAATCTGTTTCTCTACATCATCTTCATAAATCCTTCTGCAGCTACCAGTTGGGCCAATGGGCTATCATACAGAAATGCCTCTTTGCAGCCAGCATCGTGAACCCCAGTGGCTTCTGTGAGATAAAGGTCTATCTTGTCTCATTTTCTATTGAAATTAAGTATGCTTTCTGCTCTGGTTTTCCCAGCAGACCCTATTTTTCTCTCACTGTTGCTTACTCAGTGAGTAAGTTCTCATTATCATCTTAATTGTCATGTTCAAGTGCACTGCAGTGCTTATCTACTGTGTAAGCATCAACAAAAGCATGCAAGAAAGGTCCAGTGTGACCCTAACCTATTTCTTCTTCCTACGTGTCTCATTCCATTTGTTGCTGAGCTATTTTTCTAATTCCAGCAGGTGAATACAGCTGGGGAGCTTATCTAAGATTTACTTGGGTTATTTGGAGGAAAAAAATGAGTATCAAGGTCTACTTGCATTTGGCTTGGCTATGGCAGAAGCTCTTGTGGTGTTAACACATTCCAGGGAAAAACATTCTGAAGAAAAATCTCTGGAAAACTCCTGATCCCTTTTTCTCTCCTGTTGGGAATTAGAAATTCTAGGTCTTCATTAGTGCAAATTGCCAAGAAAAACTACCCCTGTTTTATCTTTGGTGGGTTTTTCTTTGCTAGGTAGTCATTCTTATGATGGGAGAAAGCAGGAAATGCCACGCACTGGTCTCCAGGCTGTCCACCAGTTTCAACAGCTGGTACTTGATAGTTTGCCCTTGTTCATAGTTGTTACACTGTTCTGAGCAGGTAACAAGCAATGAGACTTCCTGCTTTTAACCTGAAAGTTAGCTCAGAAATGGTGTTAGGCTCCAAAGAAACAGCCCCAGCAAGAAACCACAGCCTGGGATCATGGCTGTTTAACTGCAAAATGGGAATATGGGCAGACTTGGTGCTGCATGCTGCTTTTCAGCTGGAGCTTGAAGGCCCATCTGCAGGGTTAAGATCAGAGCAAGATTCAGCCCTTTGTCAGCAGTCTTTAAGTGGCTGCAGGATCTGCTGTCTTTCACATTTATTTTGCAGGGAGAGCGTTCTTTGGTACCTCCTGATAGGCTGTGCTCCACAGATATCAATAATTTAAGCTTTGCGACAGTTCTGTGAAGGAACTCGTGCATATGAGCCTGAGGGACAGCCACAAGACTGGTTCAGCAGGAAGGCAATTGCCATGTTAAGCTGCCCTGATTGTTTATTCACTTCTTGCTGCCTCACTGCGCCATCGAGTCCTTAGCCCTGTTTTGTTTGTTTTCACCTCTCAGTGCAGTTACTGTCTCAGAAGTTGGTTGTGGACTAGTGATCCCTAGGAGCAGTGAATCTGTGGGGAAAAGCTTTGGATTTGAAAAAGCATAAGCACCTAAATCTTCCCAGACATCCTTAGGCTTGTCAAGCAGGGGCATCTCTATGCTTCAGGGGCAGCTCTCCCTGGGTAGTGAAGTACTAAATTTCTCCTATGCCAAATGGATGACACTTTCTAACTGAGATCCCATCTCAAACTTTTTAATGAAATGTTAATATGTGCTTTCTATGTGGTTTTAGATGTGCTTTTCCACATTAGTTCAATTTGAATCCAGATTTTTAAATAAGGTCAGCACGAGTGGGCATTATATTGGAGTACAGATTCTATGTTTGTTCCTTATATAGAAGCATCTTGCTACTCACTCTGAAAGTAAGGACTTTTTATGTAGTTGAGCTGCAGGCTTCTGGTTCAGTCAATATGTCTGGTTTTCTGCTTTCCACCCCTATGTAACTGTGGGCCAAAAAAATTCTCAGAGCAGCATCTTGCCAAAGGCACACCTGGCAGCTGCCTGGGTATAGCTAGCTGCTGCGTTTCTGATTTTAGTATGGCTATAAATGAAGCAACAAACCTTTTTTTCTCAGGCTTCAATTTTGATTAAGGATGTTGTATTATTTAGCTTTGCATTGGCAGCTGGAGAAGTGCTTATATGGTCGCTTAACTAATTAGTTTCACTTTTATTTTTGAAGAGTTTGCTAATAGTTCAGTCAATTACTTTAACAAAAAGCACTTGTAATATCCATGAATTGAAATGGTCTGTCAGTGTTGCAAACGTGTTGGTAAGAAACTGTGTATCTGCCTGCAGGAAGGTAGTTTATAACATTCTGTATGTAAGCTGGAGACAGATCATCCCAAAAAAAGAAAAAACTTCAAAAAATAAATATTTGTAAAGGTAAAGGGTAGTTGTTCCTTAAAACCCAAAGTATAGTGATGTGAATCATCAGAGAATTGCCTTACTATGAAAGAATTGACTCTTACATACTACTATTTTATAGCTGTTTTCATCATTATTAATTATTATTAATAATTAATGCCAGTTACATAATAAATAAAATCTTAACGTCTTCACTGAATTTTTTAAGGCTTCCAGTGAGACTTTTATCAGACTTGGGGGTGAGCAAAGGCTGATGTTAGTATTTGCCTTTGTAAACTTACATCTGACTAAGTGCAGCTGGTGGTAAGTAGTGCAAGCCAGACCTATAGAAAGACTAAGCTAGAACTGCTTCTCCAAAAGTCATCTTGATCCAACTTCTGGCTCTAGAGAAGCTGCTACCCTAGGTTGCTCTTGACATGGGAAAAAGCATGTCTTAGCATGTTTTTTAAACCTTCCAACAATGGAGACTCCAGGTCTTTTTCTGCAACACCAGGACATTATTGGCTCCTTAGTTTGTTATCTGCATTTTTCCACCTGACATTTAAGGTGCACTAAGCCTTATAGAGAGGCAGTTAAGTGTGCTAAGGATGCAATGTTTGTGTAATGTTTTGGACAAGATTGAGAGGCTGTGAGGGTATCTTTGCAAATTTAAATGACGTAGTTTTATTCCTGGTTAAACTAGCCAGATGCTTAGAGCATGCCTGTCTAATGTATGAAGAAAGTTTCAAGGGCACTTTAGCAGAGGTGAAAACTTCAGTTCGCAGCTGTTTTGTGTGCCAGAAGCAGTCCTAGGATTATGCACAAATTCACCAGATGAATTGATCTGAATGTGATTTGGCAAAAGCTCACACCAGAAGTCAAAAGGATCTGAGTCCAGTGAATAAAATGCTCAGTGTGCGGACTGCCAACTGGGCTCCTTACTCGTAGCAGTCATGACGCAGGTGGGTGATGAAATCCACCTTCTGCCAGCCAGAGGGAGGGAAGCAGGGAGCAGGAAGGCAGCCAGCAGCTTGCTCCCTTTCCCATGCACAGTTTGCCCCCTTCAGCCCCTCCAACTCGGGTGAAAAGGAGAGCCCGAGCCCTCTCGGGCTCCTGTCCCACACCTCTGCTGTTTCCAAGGGAAAGTTTTCCATGACATGGTCCTTTTGCACTTGCAGATTGCAAAGCAGGAACAAAGTCAGGTGACATCTACCCCTGTACTAGAGGCCTCTGCAAGCTCTAGATAATTATTTCGAAGTGGTTGATTCATGTGGTAGCAGCTAGAGTTTTGTACTGCAATTCCTCACTGCGCTAGGCCACAGGGCAGAGAGCTGGCACAGTATATAAGCATCTTGCTTTCCTCTCAGTCCCACCTTTTCCATTCAGTAGCTCTCACATGTTCATGCAGAAAAGTGAGTTTTCTGTTATTGAAACATGAACATCTCAAAACTCTGTTTGCAGGGGCAAAGTGGTAAAACAACAGTCATGGCCAAATTCACTTCTCCCCTCTCCTCATTTGTAGAGGTGAACCTCACACTTCTGATTTGAAAGGTCAGACTAGGTAAGTTTTTATAGAGTTTGCCTCACCAGACAGATGCCTGAGGTTGTTATCTTCACTGGTAATGTGAGAAGTAAAAACTTATTTGAGTACTTGCTGGTGTAGAATTTATTGTTTCTTTACACTCACACTTGTTAGGTGGCTTGACATAAAAGATGTAACATTCTACTTCCATCTAAATTCCTTGATTTGAATAGTTATCAGCAGCAGAATTGCACAGGAGAGCACATGTTATGAGAACAATACCTCCATTATGACCTACTAACATTGTAATCTAGTTTGAGTTTAAAGAAAGACCTACATATTAATATCCAGTACAGTAGGATAGCTGAATGCATTTTTATAATACAGAAACACTGATCTCTGACAGAAGGTCAGAGCATTTGTGTTTCGGGTATTTATGTTTCAGTGTTGTTTACTTTGCCGTTTTTAACTGGTACAATATTTCAGTTGAATTAATATTTACCTCTTAAGATAGGATTTATTTTATTTAGTTTTTCTTTGTTTGTTTTGGCTTTTTTGTTTTGTAATTTGGATATTAAAAAGTTTCAGAAACGTGATTTGTTAATTAAGGAGTAATTCGTTATTTGGAACCAAATTCGTGTCTTGAAACACTGAGGACACAAAGGAGCCTTAATTTTCTCATAATGGCCTAGATTAAGGATAATGTTGTAACTGCAGTGATCAGTCATGGCCTATATCAGAAGCTCAGAATCTCATAGGCTCTAATGTATTTCCCATCAGGGCAGGGATGGGAGTTGGGATGCTCTGCTACCTTAGCTTTACAGACTGAGGGAGCCCAGAGCACAAGAGATTCAATAACCTTCCCAGTGTTGTGGCAGGACCTCTGTGACAGAGCAGAGTTTGGGTAGCAGCTGTTAAGATCCTTTCTCTCTGAGTGGTGCAGCTAGAGCCCTGTAAAGAGCTGGTGGGTGTTCCCATATGGACTAGGTTAGCTGCATCGCATATTAAAAACATAGCCACTGGCTATTTTTTTCTAATGCAGTATGCTGCACTGATGTAATGTGTAACAAAGTTACATTAGCAGGAATTTTTTTAACCATCAAATGCAGCTAAACTGCAAATCTTGCAAGAATGCTTCGGTTCACATGTAAGCCCAGCTCTTGCCCTCCTTGGAGTTGATGGAAATCCCTCCATTTACATAGTGGCTTCTTCACCATGCTCGGATTTCCCTCTGTTCCTGTCGAAGACATCTCCCAGAGGCATATTTAAGTGAGTCAGGGTAAAGATACCTAAGGGGAGTTTAAAGTATCAAGTTTAGCTTGCTTGTTTTTAACTCTCACTAAGAGCACTTCTGTTCCTGGGTCACGTAGGCACTTTTAAAACACTCCTTGCTCATTCTTATGCAAATCTGAATACTGGTCCTGGAGCCAGATCTCAGTTATGTATACAGTGTGGCAGCTGGTACTTGCTCCCATTCCCAGGGGGAAAAATATTGATTGTGTATATTTTACTATCGGTTTTTGGTAACTGAGCTGGTTCCCTCAGTGCAGGCAAACTGTATTCAGCCATTAAGTACAATAGCTCAATTAAATAATTTGAAAGTTTTGCTTTCATTGTGCTAGTTGGTAAGCTTAAATACATATTTTTTGGTGCCAACAGAGCTCTTCCAGCTGTTTAATAATACACAGATAACGGTACCTTTTCTAATAGAAGTTTGTTTTCAGTGTCAAGCTTGTGAATCATGCTTCCTAATTCCAATTTAAATACGGTATTATGAGTACTGAGACAGGTGCAAGATACATAATGGCAAATAATACAGACAATTTCTAAAACATTGAAGCAACTGCTTGTGGCCAAGTATGTGGGAAATTAAGTCCTAACTGACCTTTTTAAACATTAGATAGCTGTAACACAGTAAAGGCACAGAAATATATAATAGTCAGAAAAAAATCTGATCTTTTTTTTTGAGGTATTACATGTGTTAATTGTACAGGCTTACTTCTCATAGGAAATTTCAACATTCATCTAGCATGCAGATATTTGCCAGACACACCTAAGTTGTCTGAATAGCTGCCTAACATACATGGTGTGCCTATTCCCCACTTGAAATACCACATTTTGATTTCTGCCTGACTTGCACAATAGTAGGCCTATTTCTTTCTCCCATTCCTGTTCTGACTTTCAGATTACTTGTTCCTGCTGGAAGTACTCTCTCACATTTAATTATAGCTGCCATTTTCTGCTCTATTCTTTGTACAGTCTATTATTCTTATGCATAGACAGAGAATAGTCTTGCTTTTCAGTTTCTTTTTCTACACTTATTTTGTGTTCTGCTTGCATAACCTTACATGTTTCAGATATATGGAGCTTTAGGGATTCAGCTTTGTCAACAGGTCTTAGAGAGGAGGTAAAAACAAGAGTGGGGGGAGTGAAAGAACTGAGTTAAGCTCCAGTTGTATTAATAAAATAATACAAATAATAAAAAAATACTTGCTTTTGTGTCAGTGGTGGTGTGCTAAATAATTGTAGTATCCCAGCTGAAGTGTGAGGTAAGAACTGGGTAAAATCAATGATGGCCAAGTTAGAAAACATATTAGCCTTTATTTATGTTAAACTAAGAGTGAAATAATGGGAACTAAAACACTCGTTAGCTGTATTACGTGGTCATAATTTGTATAGGTTTATTGATGTCTTTGAAAAAAGAGCTTAGCTGAACAGGACTTCCATAATGCATGGTCCCTTGAATAAAAAATATGGCCAAATTTTAGGTTTGTGAGGCATAGCAGTTACAAACTGGAAGACACATTGTAATGCCTTTGCATGTATTGCAAAACAATGGTAATTATAGGAATATTCCTCAAACCACATGGAAATGGGTAGTCCCTGCAGCAAGGAACAGCCAAGTCTATGATATGATTTATTAGGAGTAAACAATGCCAGAAGATGACTGGATAGCTTGTATAATGCAGAAGGCTCCCTTTGCCTCAGAAGGGAAGGTGAAACACGTGGCATATATGTTGAAATCTAGAGTAGAGGCTTTGCAGATACTGAGATCCTGTGGAGAGAAGTTGTAGCCTGCGGTCTGATGACACCGTGAATGCGTGTCATGGTTGGTTGAGCTCATGCACCAATGCCCTCTGCATGTATGCTCAGCTTCCTGGACACCAGCCAGCTCCAGTCCAAAAACATGTTTGTGAAGCCCAGCCCAGATCACTCAGCCTCTGCATGTAGCTTGTTAGCTTGGGCGCAGCGTCACCCTAGCAAGGTCACAAGGGTTTTCAGTTTGGTGCTGGCTAGAGGCCCATTAGATTGGTACAGGCAAAGGGAGCTCCTGTGTACTTTCTGTAGCTCGTTTATCCACATCCCATAAGAGCTTACCAGGATAAGCAGTAACAGAGGTTAAGAAAAATGAATAGAATGCTCTGGAGCTCTTTTGAACAAAACTATTTTTATTAAGCAAGCTTGTGTGCAGACTGGGTGATTCATATACCGTGAGAGGCCATGGAAGGAAAGGTTAAAGGCTTTTACTCAAAGGCAGGCTAACACACACTCCAGGTGCTGCTATGCCAGCCTTGTCCTGTGCAGGGCTTGCAAGCACACCTGACCTGCAGGAGGGTTCTGCCCACTGGGTGCTTGGCCAGCTGCAGCTGGCTGCTCCTGCAGATGTCACTGTGCCTGGCTGCTGCTCCCCATGGCCTGCTGCTCCAAGCATGACTTTTGTGCAGCCACATGGGGAACTGGGCTGGCGGACCACCTGGCTAAACCCCAGTAATTTCCTTCTGCCGGCATTCAGCTGAGCAGTTTCCAAGTTCCAGCCCCTCTGCGTGGCCACGAGTGATGGCACAGAGAGAAAGAGGCTGTGAGCAGGGAAAAGGGGTGAAACCACTCATTCCAGTGCAGCCCCCATTTCCTCTGTGCCGCCTGCACAGCCGTCCCTGCATACTGCCGACTGCCCTTGGAGTATGCCTGCATGGCCCAGCATCAAATTGCAGCCTTCCTGAGGCACACATAGCCCAGGGGTTGTGGGCACTGCTTCTGAGCCCAAATCTGTCCTGAAGTGGATCCAGGTTTGCAAGATGTAGGAATAACTGGAATCTAAGCATCAGTGCCACTATGATTTATCCTCACAATATTTGTGTGGTAGTTTTTTGTTTTGTTTTTTCTCTTGTATAAATACATAGTTTTACAAAACAGATGTAGTAGGGTTTTTTTTTTGCCTGATGTTACTTTTCCTGAAGTCCTGAAAGCTTTATGAGGCCCATCATAGGAACTGAACTTTGAGTACATGCTATTGAGAGTGAAATCTTTTGTAGGGAGATGACCTTGATATTGCCCAGATGTAGTAGCAAGAAAGGTTTGGGTTTTTTTCAGATCACCTTAAAAGTATTAAGAAATGGAGTGGATCAGAGAATCAACTTTTAAGACATGTCTTTGCAGAAGAGAGTAGAAGACTCACTAATGGGAAGCAGTTCCACATTTTCCCTACTTTCATGCATCATCAGTGCCTTTTCTGAAAGTCTTATGATTGGTGGAAGTTGAAGATGAGGAAGTATAAAATAATTTGATTTTATTTGGATGGATGATCTGTTAAAAGCAGGCAGAGCCTTAATGACAAACAGTGATCACCTTAGGAGCTGGGAAATAAAGTTTATTCTCCAGTGTAAGATAATATGCTGAACATACTATGACAGTGCATTTTAGGCAGTGTATGGTTACTGTCACAGTTATGCTTTAGTTCTTCAGTAAGAAGTATCCCTTGAGGAACAGAGGTGAAGCAAGACTAGAATTCACATAGTTTTAAGTTACACATTTTTCTATAAATAGAATGCCTATTAAAATGGAAAAATAGAGCACCTATTAAAACTGCCATGGATTTCAGTGGGAACTGAAGTGGGTCATAGGTCTGCATAGAAACTCAAAAAAAAAAATAATGAAATTTTATGCATGGAAGTGCCTGCACCATGCCCCAGATTCTTTGTCAGGTTTTGCACTGTTCTTCTTCCACATAGATTTGAGTTCCTGCAGTGACTCTTAATCTACTAGTGTTCGTTATAATGTGTTTCAACAGAAAGATATGATTAGCCTTGTGTTCTGGATATTGGCTTTGTCTCTGGGGGTGACTTCTTCCAGCTCTTGTTATTTATGTCTTACCCACAAGCACAGAAGTTGCATAGTAACCAACCTCGCTGACAGGAAGGTTGCCTTATATCACTGTGGCATAGTGAAGGTGGCAAGAGACACACTTGAGTTCAAATTATGTTTACAACTTTTGAATTATTAAAGTTCTTTATGTTGCAAGTGTAGTTTAGGAGTGCCAAGGAGAGATGAAGGACTTGTGCCTACACCTGCATTAGCAGAGGGAGAATGGGATTAGCAGCTGATCACAATAACTAAGGTACTGAATAAACAAAGCCAGATGCTGGCACACACCAATACCAGATTTCCATCATTTTTAATGGGTTACAGTCTGCCAGAGATATCTTTTACAAAACAAAACTTCATGTCCTGTTTTGTAAAGAGCCTGGTTTTGCTGCTCGCTTAGGTGACTTTTTATTATTACATCTGTATCAATGAATCATCCATAAATATTTTGTGTTGCAACCAGAAGCATGGATTCTGTTTCTTGTACATACAGCCCACAAGCAAACTAAAATGGATTGTGGGCAGAAACAGTGACATATTCTCTACTGTCAAAGAATGTTCCATTTGATTAAGACTATTAGAAGTCATAAGAGCCTGTCATAAAATCTAAAAATACTCTAGCTTCCATAGAATTTTTAACATTTACACAGTATTGGTGATCACATACAGATGAGACTGCTGTGGTAGCTTAGTTGAAAAGCATTCTTTATAATCAAAGTAATGTATGCCTAAACTTTCAGATTGCCAAAGGGCCTCAAAAGAAAAATCAGTATTTCTGAAATATTGCCTAGGTTATCGTATTGTAGACATAAAGGCAAGAGCAACATTAAATACTGTCTTGAAAGTATAAGACCATATGGCATGGCATTGCATATCAGATTATTGATTCCAGTCATCATCATCAGTTATGAAATAGTTATTATAGTTTTAAAAGGCAGGTGCTCTTGTCTGCATCTAACCTACTGTGCAGCAGGACTATATCACAGAGCAAAGTCCCTCTGAGTGATTAATCTGTCTATGCCAGTAAATGAGATTTTATTGTCCTTATCTTGCTTATTGTGTGAACAATTGGAAGTTCTTAATTTTCTTTTATCTCAACTGAATAGCAGAGACATGCTGGCATGAAATACATTGGTAGGAAAAAAATAAATGTAAAGCATCCTATCTTGAGTGTTGCTGTGTCTAGATATGAACAGAAACAAATATGTAGAGTCTATTTCAGTCATACATGATGCCACTGACAGAATTTTAGCAATTTGTGAAATCTCCCACTCAAATCCTGAGCTTTAGGCTATATTCAACAGAGGAGCCAACAGGCTTACAGAACCCTGACCCTCTCGTCAACCCTTGAAAGCATTCATGAAGACAAAAATATGAAATATTCTCCATTCAGATTTTTCAGTTCACGATGTGCAGGGTTTCGTAGTGCAGTCAGTTTCCTAGTGATTTTTAATGGCTCAGAAGCTGTGGATATTTTAGCAAAGCTCATTCATGGGCCAGTTGTACCAGACATTCCAGTTAGTTTCTCTAACCGTGGAAATGTGCTAGACTAGATGAAAATGTGGAAAAGTAATGATGGAAACAAGTCAAAGGAAGCTCTCTTTTGTTTGAAGATGCAGTGTGCTACCTACTTGGCAGTGTGTAGCCTGTTATTTGATGGATTAGCTTAACTAAACTCTGACATCTCCTCTATTCCATTTTCAATTCTATGCAATTTTAAATTTTGCTGACAAGTGGCATTTTGCAGAGTTCACTGCAATGTAGGTTTTCTCTTTGCCCACAGAGGATCTAGGTCGTGTTCTCATGGCAGTTATATAACTTCTGTTGATTTCGGAGCACTATCTGAGTGTATTGCCTTACAGTGTCAAGGCCTTCCCTTTAAACCACCCCTTCACCTCCTGAGGTCAGTGGGCTGGGAGTGGACAAGATGTTGGGAGGGGACCAACCAGGACAGCAGATGCAAACTGATCACAGGGATGTTCTATTGTACCATATGGCATCATAGTTAGCAGTAAAAACTGAAGGAAAAGAGGAGGATGCAGGGACACTTCCATTCATGGCATTTGTCACCCCAAACAATCATTACAGGTACCAAGACCCTGCACTGGACACATGCTTGGTGATGGGAAATAGCGAGTATATTCCTTTTCTTGCTTTGCTTCCAGATGTGGCTTTGTTTTTTCTTACTTAACTGAGTTTATCTCAATTCATGTGCTTTTTGTCCTCTCTCCTGATGAGGAGGGGGACCGAGAGAGCAATTGGGTGGATGTCTGGCAGCCAGCTGTTGTCAGTGCATCATCATCTTACCTTAAGACACTACTTTAAAATGAGACCAGCATAACCAATCTCAATAAACAGGTTTGGCATACTTAGTTTTACAAGATCACATTTCTGATGTAGATTGTCAGACATTAGGGTTACTTTTATTCACTTAAAGTCATTGCATGACTAGGTTTTTTTCAATGTAAAGCCCACCTGCATAGCCTGCGTTTCCAAAGAAATGTTACTTTTTCAGCAGAGTGATCTGTGGTTTGCAAAATAAAAGATTAAGGATTTGACATACATTTAAGACAGGCTTTCCACAGATCATGCCTTCACAATGATTCAGAGGCCCAGGAGCTGTTAATACAGTTGATAATAAGGATGGTTGCTCACTCTGCTACTAGCAGAAGAGATTATGTCTGTGTGAAACACAGCATCAGATGATACTTCCTGCAAAGGGAGCTGTGAAATGATGTTATTTCCTATAGGGAACTGTGAAAGTCCACAAGAAGGGCATGGGGATCCATACAGAAGGAAAAATTAATTTGATGTGAGTAAGAATGGTTTCTCTAGTTTGTTGCAGGGAGGACAATACGTGAGAAAGTGAGGTAAAATACTGGTGAATGTTATGAATAAATGTAACTCTCCAGACAGCCCTTTGACAGTACATTCCTGATTCTCTCAACCATATAAAATTATAATTAGTCATGTCCCAAACTCAGCACAGCTTGCTGAATAGGCTGTTTATGTAAGATCCCTGTAGCAGACTTAGGAGTCATGGCATAGGAAATGAATGCTAGTATAAAAAAATCAAACAGATTTTCCCATAAGAAACTATAGCACTGTTTAAGTCTAAAGTGTCAAAACCAGCTCGATAAAGATGAAAGAGTCACATGCTGTTTCAAGCTACAACCTGGAGGATTTCTGCAGGTGGATATGGTGTTTGTGCACACTTGCACAAAAGATACTGTATCCACTAAGTGCATCTGGAAATCCTAACCCCACAGAAATTAGTGGAAGCCTTGGCGTGCATTTGACAGAATCATAACTTTATTAATCACTATGGCTAGCAGAAACTGGTGGAGCAAGGGTGATCAGAAGACAGGGTATGAGTGCACAGCCTTTTGCAGGGTGCCACAGACAGTGATGTGCAGTTGTTTCCTGTAAAAATGACAGCGAGAAGCCTCTGCTTTAGGATGAACAGGTGGTAAGACTTTGTAGCTCAATGTTTGTGAGCCTCCAAATTGGAGCATGAAACCTTTGCCGATAAAAAGCACATTTTGGAACATTTTCCCAAAGCTTATTAAGTACCAGAACTGGATATTTAGCTGGAAACAGACTTCTTGCTTAGAAGCATTCTTTGACATTTCTTGAGGAAATTTGTGATGAGAACATTTAAAAACCAAAGCATTCAAGCGAGTGGCTTAACTTTATTCCCGACTGAATGCATAATTCAAGCATGCAAAGCCATGCTTCTGTCTACAGTCACGAATCTTCCTGTTCTGCTTTTATGGAACACCTTACACTGGGTACCATGTGCAGCAACAGAGCTGATGTGTGTTATGGTAATACAAATAGTAAATACAGGAATAATCAGCAGCAGATGGGATTTTCACACAGCTTTTGCTGAAGAGTCTGTAGGAACATCACCCCAGTGCAGCAGGCCACACAATAAGGGACAAGGGAGCGGTGAGGATGATTCTTATAATTGAAATTAACTGTATGTTGTTTCAATTAATTGTCCCAATTAGTCTCTTTTCAGTTATGCCTTTCTGTAACAGTGTCATCTGGGATGCTGTGAGAAATTGAAAATGCCCTAATGGTCAGAATGCTCATCAATTAAAGAACTTTCTAATTAGCTCCCTGAGAAGAATTTATTGCAAGAATGAAAAATTTTATAGGTGGAATGGGTGAGAAGTTGTTTTTTTTATAAGACCAATTTTCCTCTCAGCAATAACATTATTTCTGTTGCCAAAAATAATTTTTTAAAAACCCTCAATAGAAAAGACAAGGAGATAGCTGGCTTGTTTCTATGCAGCAAAACCTTGATCTTGTAAGCTGCCTTCCACAATAGTTTAGTAGCAAACAACATGACAGCTCTAAATCACTGTTTTAGGAAAAAAATTCCGAAATAATCATGCACATTCATACTACCAGAGTTACTTTTCATGAAGTCAAATCAAGAGGTACTCTTTCAGATTTTTGGCCAGTGGGACATTTCCTAACAAATACTGCTTAAAAATGGACAAATTCTGGATCTGGTTAAAATATTTTTGAATTTATATATTTTTTTAAAATGAGAACTGAAGTCTAAGATGCAGTTTCAAAAGTTTATTTTCTTTTCCCCCGGTTTTTATTTGCACTGGAAGTTCACACAGTATGGGAGCAGTTGCTAGTAGCTGTTTCCCCTGAGGCTGTAAGTGTAAAGGACAGAAAGCTCTGCCTTAAAGCATGGCCCAACAGATGCTTTCTGCCACAGCCTGTAACCATCTCCATATCCAGGTGTATCATACTGCCTTGATATGCTGAGATTCAAGGAGACCAATTTTTCAAATAGAGTTATTTGGTTGTGGTGTTGCTTCAGCTCTGGTGATCCAAAGAAATTTTATCACATAGAGGTGACAAAAATTAGGGAAATGTGCTATCTTATCTGCCTGCTTTATTATGTAGTATGAACAGATGGCTCATGACACTTTCATCAGCTGTTTCCATGGTCATTAAAGATATTTTAGCAACAGAAATTAATGCAGGTTCTTACTCTTCCTGTCTTGTTTCTGGTCTTAGCCTAAGAGAATGACTTCACTGTAATCACCACAGATTTGACCACTGGATTTATTTCTCTATCTCTATATGTATATATAGGCATGTATATATAGCACACATATATATATCTACATCAGTTAAATTATAAATCAGCTTCCATTGCAGTCTTTGCTTATGATTTCCATGTCAAAAATCTGTGGCTAGCCAGAATGCTGAATGAAGTGAGGCTCAAAATTTCTCCATCCTAAGCCTTGTTTATCAAAGTTTGCTGATACTTTTGGAACACCTTAGTGGAAATAAATTAAACACCATCTGAAATAGTCCATTTTTGCGTCTGCCAAATTAATGATTTTTGCCACAGCATTTAAGTGACATGAACTTAGTGGTTTTGTGGGTATCTGTGCTGACAATATATTTCATTTAATAACTAACCTCTAACACTGACATAGCAGGAACTTTAAAATCAGCTTTTTGTAAATTATCTACTAAATGAAATACTTTATATGAAACTTCTGACATGTCTTCTTCAAACACTTATATCTTCTTATTCATTCAGTTGAAAAGAACTGAGCAGAAGAACCATAGAAGAAAAGAACCATAAAATGCTCAGAAGTTGTAATTTCCTCCAGATTGTGTCACACTGGTGAAGAGGTTTATGTAACCAGCAGTGATTTACACAGATATGTATCCATTTTTCATTTCTTATGATTTACACCACTTTGATGTGTTCTTGGAGGAGCAAGGAGGAGCATTATATCAGTACAAAGCAGTGTTTGGCAAATGATAAACCATGGCTTCTCAAAAGCCAGTCATGCATTTCTCTGTTTACAGAGTATTCCTGGAGTGACAGTACAATGGCAGTGTGCAGGTTCACAATGGTCTCAACTACCAGACCATACATTCCTGCTATCTCTTTTGTGCTGGCATTAGTAGCTACTCTGGCTGTGTTGTGAAAATGAAGCTTTTCTTTTTTCAGTGGTATAAATGCTATGCAAGACAAGTGAGCATTCCACATTGCTTTGGTTGTACTGATTGTGAACCTGCTAGTGGGGTGGTAAGGAAAAAAAGAAGTGTCTGTCAGTACTGTGAGCCCATACTTACAGTCTCTTTCATCCTTGTTCTGCACAGAAAAGGAGGACCAGCCAAAAGTAAATCAGTCAGAAAGGTACAAAAATGGCCTATGTTTATTAGGGCATGCTGTTGCTCTCTGCTCTTTCTCTATTTCCATCACCACCCCCATTGATTGAATTGCCAGTGATTTGTGTGTTTCCCTTTCCAGAGATGAAGGGACTCTACCATTTCCTTTTGTCAGTCAGCATGCCCTGCTGAAGAGTTTTGGGTACCATGCAGCACTGGACTTCAAAAATTTTGGTGTGCTGGGTTTTGCAGATGGATGAGTAGACTGTGTGGTGATACTAAAAAGAAAGAAGAGAGATTACATCCTTCATTAAGGATGCCACAATTAATTGTGGCAGTAAGCTTCAGAGTATTGTTTCTAGGTACCATATTATATTTATTTCTATTGGGATAATTTTAAATTTTTTTACTCTTATAAATACTAAAATCCTCTCTTTTGTACATGGAGAGGATTAAGAGCTAGAAAACAAGATGTCTCTCAAAATAAATTTGGGTTGTGCTAAGTTCAGGGACACTCCTGTTGGGCTGTTTTGAGAGAATTGAGAAGCGCCTGCAGGAACTGAGCTGGACATGCCAAGCAGGCTATGTTCTGGCTCAAACATCCATTAACTGTGATATTAAAGACCCTTTTACTGACAATCTTGGAGTACACAGCATCTTGGGACCACCAGATTAGACTAATTATATAACTATATATGTACTCTTGAAGTCTTGTTTTCTACAAGATTCTTGTGGAAGAGCTCTTGTTCAAAAGAGAAGCCACAAGTGAACACATTCTTTATTCATCCATTGCTGGGCTGTTTCATGCAATTCCAGAAACCAGTGTGTGAAAGATTATAAAATTCGTCAAATGATGGTAATGTACTTTACTAGCCACAAATGTCTCAATGGGAACCATGAGCCAAGACTAAAAATATATTATTCAATCAATAATCTCAAGATATTCATCATTACTATGTGTCTAACACTATATCTAATACTGCCAATCTCAGCTTAAAAAAATGAGAGGAGTTGACATCTCCGTCTCTTTTTCCAAGGCAGAACTTTCAACAAATCCCTTTCTCTTGGCTCAAAACTTACCAATCTCATATCAGCTATTGTTGCTGTTATTATTACTGCCACCACCATCATCATAATCATCATCAATAGCAAACAAAACTCCATCATGTAGATGGGCTATTTATGGCTATTTTCATGAGAACTTGGAGACAAATGTTACGTGCAATGTGCTGTAGATTTTATCTCAAATTGCTTTTTCAAATGTCCTTTTTTTGTGGATCATTTACAAAGCATGCCAATGGTAGCAGAACAAAAATCAAAGACTACATCTGTGTTTTGTAGAAGGGGTATCTAGATAGGCACTGGAGACTCTCTGAAGAGCAGTAGCCAAGTGTATACCTGTAAGGAAATGGCGCTAATGACATACATCACTTTCAGCACTGTAGAAAAGTGTGACATAAGACACCGTCTTTGTGTTTCTGAGTGGAGTAAGCTATAAAATAATACTGTCTTCAAGCAACTCGAAACTATTCACTCCTAGATTCTCAGATCAGGTCCTGGACTTCCTTGACCTGAGAGGAAACTCCAAAATCAGGAGAGCAACCATTGCTCTCATGCTTAACAGGTCCTAATGAGCTGCAAGGAGACTCTATTCAAACAGCTCTCAAAGAAAAGCAGAGGGCTAACAACAGAGTCTGAAACCAGTGTAAAACATCTTAGGCTTTATTATAATCTTCACCAAATCTTCGAAATACAGATTACACAGTCTGTCTCTTGCACTTAATTAACTAAAACCATCATACATTACTCAGTTCTAGTCATGGTGATATGGAATTGGCCAGGAACTGATTATAAAAATAACTTTCTCTTTTAACTATAAAATTTTCATCTTCCAAGATGATGAACTTCAAGCCTTCAGTGTTAAGAGCTCAAATTATTAACTTCTGGGAAGGTTATTTAAAGTGTGTGGTGGAAAAGGCCAATGCCAAGACACAAACTGAACAGGCCTGCAGCCAAAGGCCATGACATAGCATTATCATAGCAGGATACAGGAATGCACCTGAATGATACAGAGCTTGCAGATGATGCTACTGACAGTGAAAAAGCATTAGGGCTTCTCTAAATTTTGCCAAGAGCTAAGGATAACCCCACCACCATACTAGGTGGAGGAGTAAGACAAGAGGGCATTTGTTCTGCTTCTCCTGTTTTGAGTTTGCCAAGGAAATCACAGCTGCATATAAGTCTTTTCTGCTTAAGTGTACCAACAGCTGAGCTACAAATTAACAGATTAGTGTACTTGAGGGGAAAGTAAAACAGCAATTAAATTTATTTAAATTCTCTGAAAGGACACCTTGTGTCTTCAAATCTTCATCTGGGGCACTTCTGATGTGATACACAACCTATTTTGTGATGGGCCAGTCTGTTAAAGCAGTCACATACAATGACTAGTGCTTGTGTGGGCCAAAGGTAGTTACTTGGTGTCCATTTTGTAAGGTTTACTTCACATAGGTAGCATGTAATGTAATTCAAACTGATAGGAAAAATTAAATCAGTAATTAATTAAGCACCTCTCTGGAACAAATGGATGTATGGCTATTCCCAAAGCATATGGTATAAATTAGTGCTGATCAAGTCACAAGGCATTTATCTCATGTACTAGAGCTTCCAATCAATCAGGGCATGGCTCAGTGCCCATACTATACATCTTTTCCTGATAGCTATCTTCCATGGATATCCAAAAAACTGCTGAGAATGCTGTCAAGAGTGACTGGTGAACTTTACTAGATTCTTGCACTTTTAGGGAGTTCAAGTTTAATTGTCTGGCTACAAACCTTAGGGATTCAAGGAGTTTTGGAGACAACAGTTTTTCTGAATCTGAGTCATACAGGCTTCCAGACCCATATTGATAGGAGAAGCTACTCAGTGAACTTCTGTCTTCAGACTTTATTTTCCTTCCTGCACTTCTGGAAACAGAAGTATTTTTTTCCCCAGCTCTTTAAGCAGCTACGATTCTAAGCCTACTAGTTTATAACATTGTTGAGATCTCTCCAGCCACTTCGGATTTAAAGTACAGCTGACTGGTGAGGTTGTTTGCTTAAGGGAACTGACAACAGTAGTCACAACTGCTTAGTTTGGGTAAACTGTAGCTTGTGTAGAGGGGTTTGATTCTGCTTGGGAAAGAACCTTTCTGATTTCAGAAACAGAAAGAAATTGACCAAAAGAGTGTAAAAATAAACAGAAGTCTAGAAGATAATAGCTTCTGCTATTACTTAGCTTTTTACTGGTGGAAAGGCAGAGAGGTGGTGCTTACCACTTAGTAAAGGGTGTCTCCCCACAGATAAATGAAGGTGCTGTTTCAGTGTTGTGCTGGTTTATCTTCGCCAGATAGTTTAAGGTAACATAGACAGAAAAGAAAGCGAGGCACACCCAGTGGCTCACAATCTCCTGAGATCCAGCAACATGGGCTTCAGCTGCTCTGGGAGCTGGGCTGTGCATTCTCTTCAAGCCATAGCCCGTTGAGTTGCTTGTTAACTGTGTAAGCAATAGCACTAGTTAGCTCTAAATGTTCTTAATTTCCTTTGGGAATCACATAACAGCGTATCTGAGATTTGAATCCCCTTGTGGAGGGACTACTACTCAGCTACGTCTAGCAGGCTCTGCTTTGCCTCTTGTTTAGCTAAATTAATTTGTTAGGCAGACAATTTGTCAAATTGCTATTGTTTGTTGGGTATTTGTGACTACACAAGAGGAAATATACCTCAAAGTCTGCTTCCTCTTTAATTAAATTGAAGGATTAAAATTATTTATACTGAACTCCAAAGCATGTGGTAGAGGAAGCAGTAGATTCAGTGCATTTCATGATTTTTTTTGAACCCCAACAGCACAACTGTCCTCTTACGAAGTCTTATTATCTTTTCCGTTTAATTTAAAACATCCTGTAAGCACCGCCTGCTCCAATCTCTTTCCCCCCAGATCAGCACAACTCCATCTTCACAACATATGGCATCACACCCCTTGCTTCAGGCCCCTGGAATCCTCCACACAGACCTAGTAGGAGCCTGGGTACAGGGAAGGGCTTTGCTGCTCACTTGTGACACGTCATGGTGTACAAGTATCTCCATTTAGTAGTATCTGCTGTTGACTTTTTGCAGGGTTTTTATCTTGCTTCTGAAATGTTCAAAGAACATTCACAGGACAGACGTCTAAAACAATTGAAATAGCGAGAGAGAAAGAAGAGGGAAAGCCAGAAAAGACCATAGGTTACTTACATAAATGGGAATTTTGAAGGCAACAGGAGAAAGTACTCAGGTAACCTAAAAAGGGGGAAAAAAACAAACAACAAAACAAGAGGAGAAGAAATAAAAATTATGTAAGATAACATCTTTGGGTAGCAAACACTCTGTTGTTGGAAGTGTTACCTTAAATCTATGTAAGTGATACCTTTAGTAAGAATGAGACTTAAGACGTAGTTTTACAACTTCTTAATTTGATCTGAAGCAGAAAATGTGTTTTGAAACTAAACTGGCTTTCTGGACCTGAAGAGATACATGTTATCTACTTGGAAACCATCCACAACACTTTTTAAGGATGATGTTCTCAGCTTGTGGTCACAAATATACTTAGTGTGTATGAAGCCAATTTACACACAGAGTTGAGAGATTTATTAATTTCATGTCTATGCAGATATGGGTACTACGTGGCAAATCCACAAAGCTAGCACACCTTCAGAATGACTTTTAAAATGAAAAATTAGTGTTTTCCGTATATTTAACAACCTAAAGCTGTAGTCCTTGGCTTTGCATTCTCCTGTCTCTCTATGACACAGTGAACACTTTTTGCATGGCACATGCTGTACAAGGAAGAGGCCTGTGTGAGTAAGGGGCAAACATAACCTATGGGCAGATATTTTACTGTGTTAGTGACTAAGATTAGCACAAAGTTCAATCAAAGTTATTCTTCAGCTTTATCAACAGTGATTTTTTTCAATAGTTCGACATACAGTGTCTTGTTCTTACTTCTTGAGTCATGGCTGTTGATTCCCATAGCTTGGCTCTTCCTTGTCTTTTAATAAAATGAGAGAATAACCTCTTTTTACCTATTTTACATATCCTGCACTATACTTCAGTAAATTTTTAACCCTCTTATGATACTTTATTTTAAAAAGCTTGTGTATTATGCTGCCTCATGCCCTTATAATGCACTGTTTCACCCTTGCAAATAAGAACTTGTCCTCCAGGCATGGTAGCCAACGTAGATTATTTTTATGCATGAACTTCTGACCCCATTGTGAACTGTACAACTAGTGGAGATTCTGGAGATCCTTCCAAGGAAATCAGCAAATCTATTGCATAGGGCCAAAAGTTCAGGACTAGTGATAGGCTGGCTCTGTCAGATGCTGAGTGCCCTTGAATCCCCTTGCACCCATCAGCTGGCACTGGGTTATGTGGGAGAAGAGCGCTGGCCCCACTTCAGGCTGCAAATTGCCTACCTGGGAAAATTTCCTCTGGAGTCCTCTCATGTCCCTAGTGCAGAATAATTCCCTTTCCAAATTCAGAGGTGTCTGCCATTGTGTGGACAAATCGACACAAACTTTGGAAAAGGCTCTAGTGTATCTGGCTATAAGATGCTATTTTCACAGAATAACTCCAACACCATGACAGCAGAGAAGTTTTCTTCTGAATTTCTAAAAATGTCCTTAAAATTGTGAACTCCTCATTTAACTACATTTTTGGAGTGCCTTATTCTAAATCTGGATCCTCTCACTTGAGCTGCTTTTGGTTTTGGCTGTCATTTGCTTGCATGGAGTTGTATTCCTCATTGCTCCAGGAAACCTCTAGGCAGATGGTGGGCTGAAAACTGGCTTTTTAGGCATATGGGCTGTTGACAGATTGTTTGGCCCACACATTACCTGTGCGGAGTACAAGGACTAAAGCTATAATATATCTTCTGAAGGTTACCGGAGTTCAGTGGATAGAACTGAGCAGAGCCTTCACTTACTCTCTGGTCATAGCCTGAGAAACAGCAGTTTGGTGCAGTCTGAGTCCAGCCTTTAATAGAGAGAATTAGGGTAATCCGGTTCAGAAGTGATCATGCCTGGGTCATTGTGACCGCTGCTTATCTAGAGAGAAGGGATGACTCCTGCTCAGCTGGAGGTGATAAAAAGCCTTCTTCCAGCCTTATTACAAATACCCTGAGGGCTTGACTTGATGCTCTCTGTGAGATGCTGTATGGAGGATAAGCCCAGTTGTTCAGCTAGCTCTTCAAAGGATTTCACCTTCCTAATCAGCACTAACTCAGCCATACTGGCTCCTCTAGAGATCCTCCTCGGGGGCATGCTGATGCCCCAAGGGACATCGCTGGTCATGAACAGGCTTTTAGTGTTTGCTGGCAGCAGCCATGGGTCCTGTTGGACTCCATTATTGAAAAGCCTGAAGCAGCCTGGCTGTGCCTCCTCGGGGACCCATCTTTTGGTCTTTGTGCACTCGGACAGTATCTGCCAACATGACAGTTACACTGTTGAAATCTGGGTTATGTTCCCAGGCAAGCTGTTGGTCATCTGCACCGAGCTGAGAAGAGAGTCACAGCCAGCAGCAAATTGATGTTCCCCTGAGGAAAGGAGGAGAACTAAGGCTATTAAGGCCTGACTCACTCCTGCTGTGGCTCCTCCAGGGCATGAGCGTCTCTGTTCCTACCCTGACACAGATTGTGAAAAACTACTAGTAAATCCAGTATTGCAGGCTGTAAGATAAATTTCCAGGTTGTCAAGAGTGTGCAGGCTACCTCACAACTCCTCTAAGGCATCTTCTTCTGTAAGTGCATGTCATTCATCATTCCTTTTCAGTCCACCAGTAGCTTCTCTCCTGGGTCAGATTGTGGAGGTCCAGCGGGAGTCCTGTGTATATGCAGCCCACTGTTACACTGCTGTTGTTGGCATACGTGTGGTGTTCACTGTTATCAGTCTCTGTCACAGTATGTTGTTTTCCACTGTGTTTTTACTGGACAACCATTTCCTCTGCTCTGAGAGGAACCATTTTCTGTCCTTAATTGAAGTCCTGGAAGAGAAAATAGTCAGCTCCATTAGTTCCCCTTTTCTCATAGAGGATTTGGGAGGATAGAGCCAGGGTAGCTTACCTCATCTCTAAGCAGTAAGAGCCTTATTAGCCACCCTTTGCAGCTGGACAAAGAGACCACACTTAATTGTAGAAATTCAGCTATTTCTGTAACAAAATTGGGTTGCTGGAGGTTTGCACCAAAAAAAATTGCTAACCTCATGCAGTTAACCAACCTAGCAAGGGTAATACCTTTTCAATTTAATACATCAAATTTAAATACATTTAACAAACTAATCAGTGTATTTTGAAGAAACACTCTCTATTCTTTCTGAGAGCAGAGGATTTGTTCATCTTCCTCTAGGTGCTAATAGTGAACTGAAGATATGAAACAAATCTGGTACTATTAACACAGTGTATTCATTTGTGCAGTTCCAGCATGCTTGGGGAAGGGGCATTTTTTTATTCTGCATATAGACACTTCCTTCAGCAGGCAGCATAAATATCCTAACAGTGTAGTGGGATTTTCCAGCAGGAAAATCTCATGGGGTTCTAGAAACAGGCTTTTGTATTTTGCAGGTGTGGAAAAAATAATGAGGACCGATTCTCACTTTAAAAGTGATGAGAGGAGAAGAGGAGGAAATCAGGCAGAATGTTTTCCATTTGAAGTTACAGTTAGCTGTAAATATATACTTAAGGTAGTATTTTTTCAGTTAAGTTCCACTAAAACTATACATAATCTCCCTGTATGGAAGATAATGCATGCTCTGTAAGATTTATTGTGTATACAAAGGAAAAGAATATGAGTATAAATCAACTGGAAAGATGGAGGGGTACATATGACAGGCAAACAGTTAGTTTTTTGACATTCTCCCTTTAGTTCCACTTTTGTAGGAAAGATAAGCTATTTTTAATTCTCCACAGTAGCAATGTTCCTCCCAGTCAACAGAAGATATTTGATACAAAGAACCCATTGTATGGGCAATTAAGAAATATAAAAGTTAATGCAGATACTGTAACATCTGTTAAAAGCATTTTTAAAAGCATCATGAATGGCTCTGAGAGTGTTTGGTACAACATACATGTCAAGTCAAGATATGGTCTAGCTGGACTGATGTGGAAATCAGTTAGGAGACAGTTTATTTTCTTCAACTCATTAATTTGTAAAATAATCTCCGTTTGGAAATCTTTAGTAAATATTAATAAGCATAAACCCTAATTTGTGTCAGTCTTTGCATTTGCTCAATCCTTGAGACAGAGACAGGCGAAAGTGCGCATTTTATTAGAGTTCAAGGAATGGTTTGACTTCCTCTATTATGATTAAATGAATGCATCTTGTTGTGTGTGTTAGTGGATTACGCAAGTTTAAAAAAAATAAACCTGTTGCATTGGTTATTTTATCCCACTCCGAGTCTGATTGCTCTTAATAACACTGAAATTATAAAGAGGTTTTTGTACTGATGATCAAAGCTCGTTGGCATTGTGACATGTTTCCTAAACTGGAAAAAGGGATGGTGGAAAAAAACCTGTATGGGTCTGAGAAAAATTTTGTAATATGTAGAAAAGGATTCCTCATTCAGAGAGAGAGAAACTCTGCCAGCTGTTCTTGACAAGGCTGTTCTCTGTCCAGAGAGTTTATGTAAGTGTGCATTTATGCTTGGAAAGGTAGGGCATGACAAACCACAAAAAAAAAAAGAGCAAGATTCTTTGTAAGCAAAACCCTTTAAAGTTTGTGAAGCTGGTGGTATGGTACTGAGTGCCATTTCTTGGGCTGAGTGAACTTTCCGTACGAAATAAAAAGTTTTCTTTTTTCAATTCTTTTGTGTACTAACTTTCTTAGTTGACAATATAGTTTTGAAGTGGAATCTTCAGTGATTTTTGGAGTACTTTTCAAATGACTGATAATGTAGAATACTTAATTAGTCACAGTGGCTTTTGACATCTCAAGATAAGTCTGGCCTACTTAAGATGATATGATGGAGGGACTACAGACTTGATAAAAGAAAGACTTAGGTCTATCAGGGATGAATAGGTCACTTGGTGATTATGTAAATGCTGCTTGCAGAAGTTTTCTGTGAGTAGCATGGTATATCAGAGTGATGCATTCTACCAGAAATCTGAGATGGAGAGGAGAAAAAGTAAAGGGAGATGTCAGCTGCATAAAATAAATGACTTTTCATGAAGACCAAGCCGAATGACAAAAGTTTAACTGCAGCTACCAGAAAAGTGCTCAGTATCAAGTAGACCTCCTTCTGTAAGGGAAAGGAAAATACAGAACAAGTCCTTGTGTATGGAGTTTTTAGGGTAATTTCCTCCCTCCCTACTGCCCTATGTAGCTATGTATTTGATTTTTGCGAAAGCACAATGCAAAATGCCAGTTCTCCTCAGTCTTTGAAGATACTCCTGTTTGCCTCATGTAGTTCACCCTGACCTCCTGAGCCAAACAGAATCCCCTATCACTGCACTGGCAGTGCTGCTCCCTGAGCCTGCCTTGGGATGGAGAGCGTGCCCTGCCATGAGATAGCAGAGCCCAAGGCATTCATATCTTTTCACAGGGCCTCTCCATGAGGCTGGAGGAAAGCCTCCAGACTGTGATCCAATTCTTTTCCTACCCACCATCTTTATTCTCTCCACAGATATAGGCATTGCCTATTTTATCTGGTAAAGCACACTACTACTGCACTTCTGTTTCAAGGAAACAGAGACAAATCAGCCAAAGCTGTGAAGATATCGTGTTGAATTGAGCCATGTTATACTGCCCAGGATCCCATTCAGGTGTAACATTATTAGATTGCAGCTTCATTTACTGTGATTGAAAAGCAACTGTGTAGGAGGGAATGGGAAATAGAGGGTGAAGGGTTAATGAACTTAATTTTTACCCTGAATTGATGTACTGCTCCAGTTCTTGTGTGGTAAACCCACACTAAATGCCACAAGGAAATAGTGTTGAGGTTTTTTTATGATTACTATTGGAAGTGATGCATTTTTAAAAGACAAACAAAAGCCCCTCTGAAACCTGCTTAATTTGTGTGCCTGTGCCAGGCACTTAGCTACATCTCAGTTTTCACCTTTAATCCCTCTTCCCACTTCAAATCATTTATCACGAGTGCGGAAATAAGTCAGATCTGAGCTGGCGCTGGGACACTTTTTTTACATGAAAGCACAAATTTTGAATGAAGAGCTTTGTGTGACCTTCTTGTCTGGGCCATTTTACTGTTGTGCCCAGCTGCTGTTACATTCATGTCATAAATTGACTGTTCACTTGACTCAAGCCCCCAGCACACTAATGGAGCTATGGCAGTGTGCAGATTACAGACATGCAATTGCACCTATTTTTTGTGTAACTGCTGACTTAAGCCACCAAAACAGAGATTTCTCATCTTGCTGCTTTTTGTTGTTTCCTTCCTTCCTTCCTTCCTTCCTTCCTTCCTTCCTTCCTTCCTTCCTTCCTTCCTTCCTTCCTTCCTTCCTTCCTTCCTTCCTTCCTTCCTTCCTTCCTTCCTTCCTTCCTTCCTTCCTTCCTTCCTTCCTTCCTTCCTTCCTTCCTTCCTTCCTTCCAGCCTTCCCGCCTTCTTGCCTGCCTTCCTTTTCTGGGAAAAATTTGTACACTCACAGATTCAAAGTCCCTGCAAAAACCCAGTGGCATCATAAATACCTCAGGATCTTTTTTAGTGCCTGCTTTATTTGATAAAAGGTTTGTTTACATCGTTTAATATCTCTAATTAGTCTGCATTGTTGCTTAACTGCTGATGTAATTTGCATTATAATTATTCTTTGAGATTGGTAACTGAATAAATTTTCTTCAAGTATTACTACTCTTTATGCTTTGTTTTATATCCAGGTTTCATGGGCCCTTGTGCAAAATATTGGGTTTTGATTTGGCTCAGCAGGTATTCCTGCGACCACTCTGACCAGCTGTCTTCCTCCTCTTTCTTTTGTGTTCACAGATCAAATTTATCTCACTGAAACAAACGTTGCCAAGTGCTTGGTATTAATAATGCATTGAAAGCTGCAGCCACATCTGATGTTTTCTTCACTCTTGAGGATAAGGATTATTGTAAGCCTTCAATGTTCCTTTCGTTCCTCCAGTCATAGTAATCTTGAGGGCTCTCAAGGTACTTGGGGAAGGCTTACAGGAATTTAAGTGGGCTCTTCTGAAACAAAAACACCTCCTACTTTTTCACTTTGTTCCAAAGGAGTGTATCTCCTGCCATGGAAGATTGAAAGGTCTTCAATTACGTGCTACCTCGTGGATTAAAAATGGATACCACTTTCAGTTAAATGATGCAGGATTTTTTCCTCTCCTGTCTTTTTATTTTTCAGTTCTTTTGTCCCTGGCTCATACTTAAGGAAGTCAAAAGATGGGGGCCTTTCATCTCGTCCCACAGTGGAGGTCAGTGAGGCTCTGAACACCTGTATGATTGAGACACAGATGTCAGATCTGTGTGTATGAGGCAGCCAGATCTAAAGCCCTCTGCTGGGGTCCCAGAGCCCTTGGCACTGATCTGAGACCCTGCAGCCTGGGACCACGAGTGAGGTGTCTGTGCTCTCCATCCCTGCGAGGGACATAGATGAATAGTGGTGATGGCTGTTTGAAATCCTATCCATCTCTGTTGGACCCAGCTTTACTGGATGGCCCTACAGCCTACCCAGCAAATGGAGTACCATTTGCCCTAGAATCTTTTCCAAGTGTCATAATTTTCTTTTCATGATATGTGAGTGTCACAGTCAGTTACTACAGGAGGGGCCGAGGGCATCTCTTCCCTCTCTCCTCAGACCAAACCTGTTGGCGCTCTCTCCTGGCAGCAGGAAGATGTGGCTGTCAGCGACAAGAACTGAGCTCTTAGACGGCGGAAGTGCTCTCGTAGGAGGCAATACATCGCCAAATTGCGTGGTATTTATTCAGTTCTCTCTGGTAGTACATCTGCTCTTAAGGCACCATGGTCGCCCTCAAGGAGTCTCTCTGAAAGATTTTGAGCTACTTCCTTTGCAACGTGTTTCTGAATATGCATTTAATTCAAACAAGATCTTACTGTATTTTCTGCTTTACTTTCGGTTCCCCCCCCTTTTCATTCCCTGTGAATTGATAGAAGTGATGACCACTAGTAGCATCTGTGCATGGTCTTTCATCTCTTTCTCAGCGACCAAGTTTGGTGTCTCACATGCTTCCTGCAACAACTGTCTGTGTGGATTCTCATGAGACAAATGCACTTGCACAGGTCATTATCTTGGGCTTGCACTTCTTTTTCAAATTGCAATCCATTTGACAGTACTCACTTCCAAACCCATGTCTGTGGTAGAGCACTTTTTAATTTCTGACACGGGAAGAAGGAAAGTCTAGATGGGATCTGCTATGGCCATGGAAGTCTGTCCTAGACAGCAGACAGTGTGCAGGGTAGCAGTTACTTGGCTTTAATGGCACTAGGTGTTTTAGTAGATTAACCCCTTCTCACATGACGTTGCAGGTTCACCCCGCAGAAACTGACCGGGCATTGAAATCCATATCAGAGGAGTGAAAGGACCATTTGCTGATTTTATAAATCAGACATCAGAATCTCAGAAATGTCTGCAGCTGCTTTCTGGGGAGACCTGCAGAAATACACTGTGCTTCACACAGAAGAGAAATTTGTAATCAGTAAATCAGAGAGTCAGCAAATTCTTTTGAAATTCAAATACATCTTTTCATGCTCACCTTTATACACTTGGTGTACATATGGGCTGGTATTTGACCACAACACTGGTCTTGAGCATGATTTACTGGTTTTTGAAGTAATGGAATATCAGCCAAGAGAAATCTGAAAGTATAGGTTTAGTGGGATTATTTATTTTCCCGTTTTAATGGTGACTAGCACACCCGCCAACTCTGTTATATGCAGTTTCTCATATACCCATTGATTAAATCCTGTGCTTGAACTCTCCACAGGTTTAACTGGAGATTGCTCCTGGATCCCAATAGGACGGTCTTGGAAACATGAATCTTCCCCATATCTTGTTCTGAATATTTTCCGTATCTTGTTTGTATTTTCTAACGTATCTCCCCTTGGGAATGAGGCCATTTGTCACGTGTATGATTTGTTCCTAAGGAGAGAAAGTGTGTGTGTGTGTGTGTGTGTGTGTGTGTGTGCTGCATGCATACCCTCAGAGTATGTTACAGAAAGGCGAAGGAAACCTTTGAGACTGACAGGTGTAAATGGTGGATGGGATCCTCGGTCGGGCAGCAGCTGCTGTCATGATGGATTAGCAGAAAGACGAAATGAAAAAAACTGATATGCTGGTGGAAGGAGAGATTAGATTTGAGGCTGGAGCATGTGTAGAGAGAATAGCATGTAAATTTGAGAGATGAGAAATAGAAAGGGGATTGTGCTCAGCTGAATGTCTATAGGGTTGGCTTTGGTGCAGAAAACTGGATGGGAGGGAGGAGAGTGAGTTGGGAGAAGCTAGAATATTCAGAGGAAAGGGAATTCTAATATTTGGAGGAGATGATTTGGGAAGAGTAAATGAATTTTGGTGTGGTAAAGAATTGAGGAATCTGCTAATATATTTGCACTGTCAGATGACAGGAGTTCCTAAAGTCTAGGAACACCAGCCAAAATTTATTATGTGATGTGATGTTATTGTGAAAGTACTGTTTAACCAAGAAATGTTCTGTTAGTTCCTCACTACATCCTGCTGCTGTAATAAAGAAATAAGATTTTTGCATGCAATTGTTCAATAGAGTATGCTTCCTGTTGTAGCAACATAATTTTTGTTGATCTCAAAATAGTTTGTTGAAGACAGACTTCATAGGAAAATCTCATGGGAATGTGTAAGAGAGAAGGCAAACCATGAAGTGGCTTTCAGACCATCACTTGGGAAGCACTGTTCGGTGTTTACCATGGTCCTCTCTGCAGAGAGACACTCCTGAGGGCCAGTGCTCTTCTCAAGTCACTTTGAAGATGTAAGTTGCTTGTGAACCTTGTGCTGGATCTGTGCACACAGGTATAACTTAGCCTTAAGGTGTAGCTTGTGTTGGAGTGAAGTATCAATTTTAAAACTGGGTTTTGGCACAAGGGTGGGTTCTGTCTCCTGATCTAAGTCATCAGCGTTGCCAGGAAGCTGGAGCTGCTTGTGAATACTTGTGCAGTTTATCCTTTTGGCCAGGTCTTTGCTTACTTAATGAGATCATTTCTGTAGCAAAACAAGGATGCCTCACTTCTCAGAAAGTTAATGCAACTCCAAATTTAGAATGATGCAGGTTAAATATCAAGCCAATGGATGTCACTTACTTTCCTGCAAATTAATAGAAAGGATGTGCTTATTAAATCATATTCAGGAAAGAAAAATATAATGAGAAGGCTCAGTTTCTTTTTTACACTAACTCTAACATTGCCATAAAGTGGATTATAAAATCAGTACAAAAAATATTGGATAATAAAATGACATTGGATTTTTCTATCTGATGCCCATTACTGTCCCTACTCAAAGATGCTCTAAAGTATTCCAGAGGAGATTCTCCCAAAAGAGAAACCTGGATCTGATAGACCAGCTCTTGGCTATAAATATGTTAGGACTCATCCCTTTCAATAATATTCCTTTGGGGGAATTTGGCCACATTAACAGTGTCAAAAGCATTAATGAGAGAAAAACAGGATCTTGACAATAGTCCAGAGTGAAAACTGAAGCTAAAGAAGGAACAATTCATGTGTATTATTCTTATGCTCTGTGGTGTTGCTTTTCTCTTTACACTTGAGGGCAGATGTAAGTACAGCCCCTCATGACAACACAGTGAAACTATTTTATTCAAGTCCTTAGGTAGGGGAAGTGAGACAGCCTAACATGTGAATTTTATTATTTGAAACCACACTGGGAGATATTTTGTTATTGAAGCTATGCTACCTATGAGCAGCTTGGCAGATACTGGCATTGATTCATCTGTTTATCTTCCAATTTCTTTGTGTTCTGAACAGTAAAAATGGTGTTATAGGAGATGGATGCATTTCTGACACAATCTGGAAGTGAAACCAGAGCTATTAAAAGCACACTATATCCCTTATGTGCATATTTATCAAGAGAGATCAATTAAGTGAAATACTGTATTGATTCTTGTAAAGAAAGGTTGAGTTTAATTCAATCAAATGGGACAAGAACAGAAAAATTCATCACTGGCAACTTCCATTGTGCAAGCAAGTTGTCAGATTCTGCAGATGATTGCTATAAAATGGGCTGAATCTGGTTATTGCTGCTAACAGATATCCAAAGACATTGGCAGAGTAGGCAGTGATGAAAAAGATCACTGAAACCCAACCCTTTTTCAGTTTTCAATAGGCTTGTCAAGTGTGTAGCAAGTGTGTGGAAGGATCTGCTGTGTTTCACCATAGAAACATCCAGATATACTAAACCTACAATTATGTATTGCCGTAGCTGGAAAAAAATAAAATAGACATGGATAGATCTAATTCCAGTGTCCTTGCAGGATTCTTGAATTGTACCAAGCAGTGTAAGGACACTTTAGCATTCGTGGGGAATTGACCCCAGAATACCTGAGAAAACACAAAGTGTTCTTTCCTTTTAAAAAATTGTACAAAGTATTGCTTTTACACATCTTAAATAAATGGACCAATGACAGCTCTATACAACAGCTTAAGTTGATAAAAAAATGGTTTTTGCAAGTTAAAATGAGAAAAGCTTTACTAGCTCAGACAATTTTCTGTACAACAATGTGAATAATATAATGAAATCTAGACAAAGTGAAACAAATCTCTATGGAAAAACATAATGTCTGAATATAGGATGACATGACTGAGTTTTCTTCCTAAACTGTGATTTTGCACATTCTTTTATGCAAATATTGTCAACACATCAATATTATGATAACAGTTACATAAACAGAGGATTTGGGGTATCTCAGGGTATAACAGAAGGTTATATGTGAAGTCATCTTTGCACATGAAAATAACTTTGGAAACAAATGTAATTCTCATGTTAAGTGGAATGCATGCACCTTTACAATTTTGTAATGAAAAGTCTGCAGTTTAGAATATCTATAAATAAGCTATACAGAATCTCCATACCTTACACAGATACACTGAATATGTTTTGTGTGTATATTCATATAAAGGCAGTTAAATAGCTTTTGTTCAGGCCTTCCAATAGTTAATTGTCATAGCCTCAAGTAGGATATGCTCCCAGATATTGAAAAGAAGATAAACAAACCATGTCAATGCTTTTGTGCAATATTCATCACTGTTTCTTCACATCTGTTTTTTGTACCTACTTGCTCATGCAGATACAAGCTAGACCTCCTTCTTAGAAAGCTGAATAGGAGTTGTGGAGCTCCAACAAAGCTACAGAGAGTCTCCTACATGCAAATGCTAATTGAAGTCTGAACATTCATGAACAATTCTAAATAGAAAAAGCAAGAGAAATACTCTCAGCATTTACTTCTGGCTGCATATAAGCAGTGCACTGTGGTAAATACCTAATATGGAGCTATAAATATAATTCACATTAAGTTAGAGACATTCAACAATGTGATGGGTCTGCAAATATTCAATTTCCCCTTGAAGTGCCAGTTATCCTCTGAAGCACTGTGATTCTGATACTTCTCAGTTTTTCAGTGATATGGTGATATTTTGACAACGTAACTCCATATCATTTTATGAAACTGAGTTTATCTGTTGAGATCTTCCCTGGGGTACTTATTCTGGAATAACCGTCTGAGTCAGTGTTACAAATCAGGTACACAAAGTGGCTTTTGCAGCCCTTTAAACTTATGTATTGCGATGGTTCACATCTACTGTATTCCACATGAATCTTATGGATAAGATGTGGTTAAAATGATGCCAGTTCATATATCTAAACCTTAAAATTAGAGCTGAATGTTGCAGGGGAATGAGCTCAAGTGAAGAAAAACTCTCTAATGCGGTAAAAATTCAGGAATACAGAACAATGTCAGAAGTTTTAATACATTAGGCATCCTGCACAAAAAAACCCCTCAGATTTTAAAACATTTTTCTGTGTTTGTTTCCTGTTCCTCTCTGCTTCCTCTGTTCCCTCTGTGGGTTAAAGCCAGTGAAGTGCAGATGACCATATATCTCTAGTGAGCTCTGACTTGTCCTTAATGGGAGCTAGTGAGTAATGGGATTGAACCTGGCATAGCCCCATCATCCAGTGGTTCATCTCCAGCCTCTGTTGACAGTGGTAGAATGTCATTCCTGATGACAGACTTGGAGGAGCCAGAGAGAAATGATCAAGTACTGTTAGCCCATTCCTTGTGACTAAATAGCTTGTGAGTAAGATGACCACTATGGAGATTAACCCATAGGCAGAATTCAAGGCCTGAGTGCAGAGAACACCAATGCTGCTTTGATGCTTTGAGAGCTGCTCACTGAGGTCAAGAACAAAATGTGCAGTGAGGAGAATATAGAAGACCTGTCCCTTTGCTTGTTTCAAACATTTAACATTATATTCAGTTAAAAGGGGAGAGGAAGAAAAAACCCTGTCCTGCTTCAAAAATCCTAGCTTGCACATACAGTGAGAAACAGCACAAGAAAGCAAGGAACTGCATAAAATGATGTTTGCTGCTTCTGTATGTAAGAAAAATACTAGGATAGCAAGCTGTGTTTACCCAGGAACTGCAATCACATCAACATACAAAAATATTTATGGTAGAAATAGTGCTTTGGAACAGATCTATTGTATCTCTGTGGTTTGTGCATCACCACCACAAAGGTGCCCCGCCTCCCTGCAGGGACTCATTTTGTCTGTAACACTGAGACATACCTGCTAAAATTGGTACCACCTTGTGCTCAGCACCCTATCACACACGATGAAGACAATCTGTATTCCCAAGCATTTACACTGAATAGAGATAGATGATAAACTGGTCGTTATTTTTATTTACACAGCAGGGAATCAAGGCACAGGTTTCAGTCAAGCTTAAGAATTTAGGAGAGTGCCAAAACCAGGCTTTAATCCTTTAGCAAATCCTTTAGCAAATAAAAAGGTCTTTTTCTTCTCTCACAGACACTTCAATGTTGATAGCGCTACTGAGACAAATCTGTATGGGTGTTGTGAAAGAAATATTAGGACTGATGTGAATTGGTATGTGTGGTTCTGGGAGCAGCAGGAGGAAGGAACAGCTGGAGAAGGCCCATATTAATGCCATGTCTTGTCCCATAACACCTCTATTACCACATCACTGTGCCCCATCATCAATATGTACAGTTTTTCAGGAAGCATAGTGTGGGGATGGCAGCCTAGAAGAAGGAAGACCCAAACTATTTAAAAAGCACAGCTAGCAGCAGAAAACCAGTATAAACCATAAGAGAAACAGATAAACATGTAATATGGTAAGCAAATCCTAAAGATCCACAGAGCTGGAATGTTTGGAGAGATGGACTATCAGCTTGCAATGACTACAGAAAATCAGACCAAAGACTGGTAATGTTTCCAAACTCAGATGAATCCAGGGCACAGGAGAACCCAATAGTGAACATCCTTCATATTTCATGTCCTCTTAAGGAGTTTTTAGCAGACACTGAACTACAAGATGCAAGCACTTCAGTGCCTGACTGCTGGGCAGGCCACCCTGATATGAGCATCTTAATGACTGCAAGCAAGTGAATACAGGAGCATAAAATCACTTCTGTTTAATTTTATTTCATGCCTGTTCTCTATGGTCTCATGTTAAGATTTGCTACTTGGTTGTTGCAATATTGTAACACCATTTGCTGCATGCAAACATTAATTTTGACTTTTAAATGTGTGCATACGCGTGTCATTTTGCAAAAATCTACTCTTGCCAGAGGTCAAAGTAAAAACTGGCCTTTCTGGCCAGTTAGATGACTGCAAGACTTGGCTCTCTATGTTTTCCAGCAACTCTAGAAAGCCACACTTTTTTTCTAAGTGTTTGAAATTCTGCAGCATTTGAAATTCTGTTATGACTGGAACTATTAGAGACAAATCTGGGAGTGATCTTTGATATAAAAGCACCTTGTCTGGTCTCATTGTTTACTTCCAAGGCAATTGACTATTCATTTGAAAAGTTTTCGTTACCAAAAGGGCTGAAATTTATTCCTCTCTTCATCTCTTTGAATAGTACTTTAAAGACAAAATAACTCTCATTAGGCTATTTTGCACCCCAGCTTTTAGGCAACTGCTTGTTCAGAATGGCTTCTTTTAAATTTGTCTAGGGAATACTGTGTTCTTAGAACTGGTCAACTCTTCAGTGGCAGAACTGGGGCTTCTTTGGGTTGGTAGTGTTGTGTCTGCTTTATCCTACAGACAAATGAAATGCTGCATTATTTGCAGGGGAAATAATAATGTTTCCCTGCATCTGGGTCAAAAGCAATCTTTGCTGTAATAAGTTTTTCCAAGATAAATCCAACAATCACAACAAAAACAACTACAATAATAATAATGTGTAGAACATTTTAACTACAGACATTACTCCTGTGGTTTTTTTAGGAGTCTGCTGTAGTAGGCAAACTGTAATACAAAAATAGTCATTCCGAGAAACAGCACCTTATTTATAAAAAGAATTGTAGATAAATTTCTTCTGTTCCCATATATACTATCCACTCTGTGCACATATACTTTGCATTTATGCTGCATTCTTTTATGTTCAGCCTGGTTACTTCAGCTTTGACAAAGGCCCTTGGGTGGGCAAGGGGTCATGACCATGCTGAGCTGACCTGGAAGTTCACTGACCCATGCAGTTTATGCAGTAAAGCAGAGTCTGTGGAAAAACAGGTACCTACATGCTTTTCTCACATTCAGAATACTGTTGCAGATGTGAAAGGATGTAGGTTCAGCTCCAGCTTTGAAAGGCTGTGGCTGATTTTGGTTCTCCTCAACAATTTATATGTTTTCTTTTTGGAAGTGAGAATGAGGTCTCCAAATCAAGTCTCAGGTACTTCCTCTGCCTCAGCTGAAATGTTGCACAGTGCACAAGGCTTTTCTGCTCAGTCTGGCCATTTGAAAGCCTTTGTGCAGAGGAAAAACTCTGTGTATCCTTACATTCTGTACTGTGCACTTCTGTCAAGGTCCACTTGTCTAACCTTGTTGTGAAAAACTATGATGTTCATATAGCTCTGGCCTGGAAATACCTATGCCAGGAGAAAAGCAGACGCCCTCTCTTGCCTGTCTTTATAATCATCAGGTCAATGCTGTGCTTAGGGATAATTTCTAGCATTGTGAGCACTCTGCTTTGCAGGCTTTTTAAAAGATGATAGAATTATTACTCTGGTCTTGTTTTTGTTGTTTGTTTGTTTGTTTGTTTGTTTGTTTTTGTAGAAGATGGTTTTTAATACCTTCTTCTGGTACCCAGAATAAAAGCCCTGTAGACTAAACAGGGTTTGTTTGTACATGTATCAATCACTGTCCTTCAGAACCAGACAGTATGGTCAATGTATTCCCCTTGTTCAGAAATCTCACTAAAATTCACTGGACTTCATTGTTATGGGTATGCTCCCCTCTCCTCATTTTAGCTTGTCATATCAAATCACTTTTGCTACAGTTTTTCAGATCTGTCTGTAAGATCATTCTTGTCCACAGTAAGAGAGAATTTTGCATGCTTTGATGGAAAGCACACAAGAGTTTGGATGAGGGGATTTTTTTCAGATAAAAGGAAGATACTATGCTGCATGCAAATGCCTTGCTTGTCCTGCAGCACTTTGGCTGCTTTTAAAATAGCATTGTGGGTTCTGAGCTCTAAACCTCCCTGCTCTAGGCAAATCCCAGAACTGTTCTTAGGGTCTGTCCTCTGGCCAGCCTTCTATGACAAGACTTAAAAGATAGTTCACAGTCATTAGTTTGACAGCTCAAAGAACAAATAACAGGCCAAAGTGTGCAGAGACTATAGGGAATCTATGTTTTTGGAATGGACTCAACACAAATGTAGTGAAAGGAGGTAGGCTTAAAACCTTCCTGTCACAACCCTGCTGCAGTGACAAGAATGGTAAGATCCTACATTCTCCTTGACACATATTTTGTTAGAAGTATAGCAATACATACAATAACGTACAGGCCTGAAACGAGAAAGGAAAACTGGAAGGTGGTATGACAATAAAACTCTGCAAAAGTTGCTAATCTTTTATGGAACTATAGTCACCCTTAGAAACATTTATGTTGCTCTTAAATGAAGGGAAATGTCCAGTGATAATTGGACATTTTGGAACAATTGGACATAGTTGGAATATCCAGATATATCTATTCTATCTATACCTAGATTCTCAGCAGGAACAGAATAGGTATTTACTTTAACATGATACCTACACAAAATTATTAAATGTAATCAAGCAATTTCAAATGCTTAGATCAAGACTAGAAATAAACCATGAGACTTATAGTCTACTTTATTTAGAAAAGCTACTTGCTCTAACCACCATTCAAATGTAGTGTGTGCAACAGCTACAGCAGCAACTTGCAGGGAGCTGTAATGGTCCAGATCAATGTGCTTTTCTGAACATGTTGAAAGTCATGGGAAGCACATACATGTTATCTGCCAGCAGAGTACAATGCAGTGGTTTTACAAACATCTGAGTTCAATTAATTTAATCTTGTGTTATATGCAATCCTTACCCTTAGGTATGTCAGCAACCCATAACATTAGGGTACCTCTGAGGAGGGGGAAATGCTGAAAAATTCTGCATCTTATTCCTTTCTTCTTAAACACTTAACTCGCCATTCTACTGCCCTGAAAGAATTGCATCAGCACTCAGTACTCCATGGTCTAAATTCATCTGTGCTGTTTGATAGCTCAGGCATTAAACATGCAGATGATTGCTAGTGTCAAGGTTTAACCGCTCTACTTTTTATATCCAGGGCAGAGATGACTCTAAGGGTGGTGGTTGAAGAGCAGGCATACGGTGGTCTTGACCTAACAAAGTATGGGACATGGCAAGAGTCTGATTTTGATTTAGTCATGAATTTTGAAATGTGTCATTCTTGTGCATTGATTGGCAATTGGGAATCAGAGTAAGGTAGCTCTGATGGACTTTAATATCAGCTTTTTTTTTTAAAGTAACATTGATTCAGGAAAACTGTTATCCCCATGTCTGCCCTGTTGCAAGCAGCTGCTATCTTAGATTACTGCATTACATCTCCATAAAATTTTCTACATAGAGGGAAGCAGGAGGATGAACATTCTTTTAGGCCTTTTTTGCACATTATTCCCAGCTGTAGAATGACCTTCACTACAAGAACACTCAACAAATAAGCAATGCCATGTTTATTTGCTGTCCAAATAATAGCTGTGGAGGTGGTTACTGGCTAGGAGGCTCAAAGCATCCAGATAAAAGCAATTAACAAATTCAGTATTTCAAGACAGGTAGGCAAATCGCCTTTTTAATTTTGTGGGGCTTTTTGGATTGAAGCACATAGCCTGTAAATGCAGAGATTATGTTTCAGTGAAGACTTCCCTACTACATACCCTAATCCAAAGGAAGGCATTTTCCTAGGGGCTCTTCCGTTCATGCAAAGAAGTAATCTTGTGGCTATGTACTGGGCTAGGACTTCTTGAGCGAGCAGTCAGCTTTGACACTGATTGTGAATTTTGGCAAACTGCCACATCTCTGCCTTGCACACAGAAAACAGGACCTACTTGTTACTCACTCTCTTTCTGGGTTAGGCTGCTTCACAGGGAATTTTCTGTAGCAACAGGAACAGTGGGCTGACTGCTGTGTACAGCTTCTAGCCCTGCTGTTGTCTTCTTACAGAATAAAAACAGGCATTACATGTTGAATTGAAACCTTGTAATCTCTCTGCTTTTGAAGAGGCATGTGGGCAGTGAAGCCCTTGTCTTGTGCTCCTAAAACATCTCAAGGACGTGATGCTGTTTTGTATAAATATAGTAAGGGCCAGTCATGAAACTGATGTTAATATTCATACCACCTGCTTTGTTTTGAAACCTTATATTTTTCACTTAGACTGTTGTGTGATGTTTTAAAGTGCCAAAGCCTGGAACAAAGCTAACTTTTATTGAGTAAAAACCTAACTGATTTCTTAAAACTTTGGAAATGTTTAATAAAGTCAGATTGAAAAGAAAATACATGACACAGACTCCAAGCACTGCTGAGAAGCTTAACACAGAACTAAATATGTGCTCTGCTGCTTTTTCTTAACGTTTGCATAAATAAGTTTCATAGTATATTAAGCCTGGAAATGTGCACCCTGCACATGCAATGCAAAGCAAAACTAATATTTGGATCCATAGCTGCTTTGAAGATAATTGTTTGAAGGGAAAGAGGTAATCAGACCCGAGACAGTGAAAAAGATGGATATAATAGATTTAATTTCATAAGGAACTTTCAGCTTCAACTGTATTCTAAAATGTTAATAATAGACCTGATCTTACCTTAAACAGTGTGACCCTACCTTATCACAACTTCTTTACCAGGACTTGTACTATTCCCCATAGGATGTGAATTCTCATATTAAAATACTTTATAAAAATACTTTATAACACACAAAATTTAAACCACCAACATGAACAAATTTACATTTTTATCCATCTGACCTTCATTTTGTTGTGGTGTACTCAAATGGCCTGGCTTCAGAGTAAGCTACAGCAAGTAGTGATTGGATCTAACTTTGTGTCATGACATCTGGAAACAGAGCAAGAGAAGTGACAGTTTTTTGATGTTAAAGCTCTGACATGGTTAAGACATTTTTTTCCTTAATATCTCAGTTTCTGATGGAGACTACCTTAGATTAGCTATAGTTCAGCTAACCTGAAATAAGAGGCTGATAATGAGGCAGAAGAACTTCTGGTTAGCAGAATGCTTCCACTTTCTGTGCATCTGCCTTCAGTGTCCTGGGCAAATATATTATTGTGTAGCTCAAACTTTGGGGATTTCTTCTTTAAATATTAAATGTCCAATTTTTAGGACCATATCAGGTTCCATTCTATGAGCCTTACTAAGCTTTTGTTTTTAAGGTGGCTACGTAATTCTTAAGTACGTAATTTAATTATCAGTTATCAGGCTATCTTGTTCATAAACTGGATGCTTTCCTATTTTCCCATGTCAGGGGTTTCAGTAGCCATAGGCTTGCTACATATGAGAGTAGAATAGCTTTTCATAGTAGAATGCTGTCTCCCAAAAAATTGCTTCTTGTGAAGTTCTATATTTTGTTCTTCTTGAGAACCACTCACCCAAGAACAAGCTAAGCTTTGCTCTGTTTTTTGACAATGGATGAGATCAGTGCCTGATGGGTATGTTAACACAGACATTAAAAAATAGAAATTGCAGATTAGACACTAAAAACAGCCTGGGGATATTGTTTAGTATTTTAATGAAATGTGGTTTCCTAGCAATCAAGCTACATTTACTAACAGTCTCCAAATATTGAGCACACTCTTTCTGAAAAAGATGCTACAAGCTAAGAAGTTCAAACACTCTTTTTCCAGGATATGTATGAAGAATAACAGGTTTGTTTTTGACATCAAGTGAGCTTGTACCAGGTACTGGTGAAGAAGTTAGAGAACAAGCGAAGCAACAAGTTGAAACTTTGAGCTGCCTGGGAATGTCTGATTGTGAAAGTTATGCATAACTTTCAGCCATAAAATTATCTGACACTGCTAGTACTCTGAAAGAGAGCATGATGTTTGGATTAGTGAGTTCAACTTTTGGCAGAGGTACGTGTCCTATTTTAAAATAGTTCTGTATTTGGAAACTACATAAGCCACTGAATTGTTTTGAACTTCTGGTTTATGAAAATATATGCAGTGAAGTCCTGGTATGGGGAAAAGCAGCTGCTCAGCACACACCAGTTAGTGCCTTTGATCAGGGAGTAGCATCTTAAGTATCTTAGCCAGTTCCTGGGTAGTATCTTAACTTTCTCACAAACAATCAGAGTGGAAGTCCTGCTGTCAGCTTAAATGGAAACAGAGAACAACTCTTTATAGCAGCATGACTTTAGAAGATCTCTCTTTTTGCTCTGTGAAATATGGAACTGAAAATGCTCTTGGTGATGGTGATTGGTGGATTCTAACTGAAAGTTATTAACAGATAGTGATGAATGGTTGTCCCTTTCTTTCTGTTGAACTCCTGGAAGCCCATGAATGAAAGATGGATTTGGTGCTAAATTATCCTGTGCTAAAAGCCTACAATCAAATGTGCATTTTACAGTCAGTTGAGGTCCTTTGGTTTCTCCACTAAGAGAATAATTTCTGCACATACATGAACTCTGACATTCGGAGTAGTGATTTTATATTTTCCTCTATGCAAGAGTTGCCACTCTGCCCAAGATGATGTGGAGAAATTGGCACAACTTTTTTTTGGTTGACTGAGCAGCAACCTGCTAGCACTCATGGTGACTCTGGCTTGGAGGACCAATGTTTGATTTTACAACAATGCAGTTTATTTTAATAAGAAGATCTATTCCTATCAGAGAAGAAAGTATTTCACAGAACACTGATGATTTAAAATATTGACCTTACATAATTTATTTCTGTTTACTTGGAGCTCCTAATAAATCTAGGTTTTCTGGATGATTTGAGGCAGGGCAAGGGACTATCACTTTTACTTTAAGCTATCTAGTGGTTGCTAATAGAAACTGTCCATCTGATTCCCTCTGGCCCCTGGAATTGCAGTAATCATGACTGAGTTTGCTATACCATTCCCAAGTGACTATCTTGTATATGAACAAGCTAGAGAAACAAGATCGTTTGAAGACAAGTTCAAAGATGAGGTCATAAGCTTATCCCTCTTTCTTATCCCTTGTTAAACATGTGGTTGAAATATCAGTGGATTTGTTTTTTCTGTAAGATTAGTTTAGTGTCAGTACCCTAAAGGTTCACTGATGTGCATTGTTATACCTGCAACTAACCCAGTTATTTTTTACTGAGATTTGCTGTGCGAGGAGAAAGGAGAGAAGGGGTTGTAACATGAAGTGCCACAGGAAGAAGAGGCTACTTATGAAAGCTGATGTACTTTAAAGCACAATTTCTGAATTTAAGACAAACAGAAAAGTGAAAGGAACATGAAAGGAGCAAGGCACAACTGTGGCTTGACAGGAGAAATTGCTCTTGTTAGTGTGGACATAGGGTATTTTGCTGGTACCACTGTTCTGATCTTGTGTTGCAAGACTTTATGTCAGGTGTGTGTTAAACCAAAATTTTTGTAGGATCATCCTCTCTTTCCCACCATTCATTAGAGTTGCAGAGTATTATGAAGCCAGACAACTTCTAATCCCTGAGAACAGATATTCCCCTAAAATATTTTAGGCTGTCAAGAACTGGTCTGTCTGATCTTTGAATTGGAAATGTTTCAGTAGTGCTCAACTGGTCAGCCCAAAGGTGTCTGTGAAGGGTAATGCTGCCACTCCACTCCTATCCCAATGTTTTGCCTACTGGCAATTAAGCTATCATATTAAAGCAACATGAATTCAAGCAGCTCATGAATAGTTCCACTGAAAGAATCGCTGCAATACAGCTGTGCTTCCATGCACATTAGATGTGAGATATAATGAAAGAGTTTTGAGAACATATTGCCATATTCAGCCAAGTGGAAAATTCATCTTTTAAATACGGCTGACTGCTTGAAATATAACAGGATAGCAAAATAATTTCACTAGTTACAAATATGCTATTTTTATAGCATTGTACCCTCAAAGACTGATGCTTTTGATGTCAGATGTTGTTTCCACACCTATCAGAAACACAGTTAGAAATAAATTTTATACACACTATGGGTTGTTCAGCATGATATATTTCACAGAGATACTGATGCAAAATAGAGGACACAGGGAAAAAAGAGTTTAATGTTTTCTAGTGTTGACATAACTTTGCCTTTCGACTTTCCTAGAAAAGAAGGTTTAGTTTCACATGAGCTTTCCCTTGTTATAGCTTTGTCTTTTGTATTTTAATAGATAGAATTTTAGAATCATAAATTCATGGAACAACTAATACCAGAAAAGGCCCTTAACGTCATTGACTTTACCTATTAACCCTGCACCACTAAACCATATGCACATCTTTCAAACACTTCAAGGGATGATGACTTCTTTGGAAAGTCTGGTCTAGGGCTCATCAAGCATTTCAGTGAAGAAATTTTCCTAACATCCAATATAAAGCTCTTCTGCTACCACATGAGGCTGTTTCCTCTTGTCCTATTTCTTGTTCCTTGAGGGAAGAGACTGACACCCACCTCACTACGACTTCCTTTCAGGGATCAATGAGGTTCCCCATCAATCTTCTTTCCTCCTGGCTGAACAACTCTGTCAGGTGTTCCTCAAGACTTATGGTCCAAACCCTTCAACGGCTCCAGCCCCTCCATGTCCTTTTTGGAGTGAGGGGCCCAGAGCTGAGCACAGGATTTGAGGTGTGTTCTCCCCAGTGCTGAGTACAGGGGGACAATCCCTGCCCTGCTCCTGCTGGCCACACTATTGCTGGGACAGGCCAGGATGCCATTGGCCTCCTTGGCCATCTGGGCACTGCTGGCTCCTGTTCAGCTGCTGTCACAGCACCCCCAGGTCCTTTTCCTGTGGGCAGCTTTGCAGCCACTCTGCCCCAGCCTGTGGCACTGCCTGGGGCTGCTGTGACCCAAGGGCAGGACCCAGCACTGGCCTTGTTGAGCCTCACACCACTGGCCCTGGGCCATGATCCAGCCTGCCCAGATCCCTCTGCAGAGCCTTCCTGCCCTGCAGCACATCAAAACTCCCACCCAGCTTCGAGTCATCTGCAAACTGACTGAGGCTGCACTCCATGCCCCCTATCCAGGTCACTGATGAAGATATTAAACAGAACTGGTCACAGTACTGAGCCCTGGGGAACACCACTGGTCCCTGGCCACCAGCTGGATGTAACTCCATGCACCACCACTCTCTGGGCCCAGCCATACAGATGGTTTTATACCCAGTGAAGAGGACATCTGCCAAAACTATGAGTAGCCAGCCAGGGAAATGCTGTGGGAAACTAAAGTCCAGGTAGAAACATACTTAGCCTCTTCTTCAACTACTAGGCTGGCCATCCTGCCATAGAAGGAGATCTGTTGGAACCTGTTTTTAACAAACCCCTTCTGGCTGGGCCTGATTACTTAACCCAGTATGTGCCATGTGATGGCACTCAGGATGAGCTGCTCTATGACCTTCCCTGCCATCAAGGCCAGGATGACAGACCTCTGTAGTTCCCTAGATCCTGGAGTCACAGAATCATGCAATGGTTTGGAAATCTAGTCCAACCTCTGCCCTGGACAGGGACAGATTTCCTAGGCCAGATTGCTCAGAACCCCATCCAGCCATTAAACACTGCCACAGCTGGAGTATCCATAACTTCTCTGGTAAACCTGTTGCAATGTCTCGCCAGCTTCACAGTAAATAATTTCTTCTGATCTAAGCCTACCATCTTTCAGTTTGAACCCATTCCCCCTTGTCCTGTCACTCCATGCTCTTGTGAAAATCCCTCTCCATCTCCCTTTGGGCTGAAAGGCTGCAATAAGGCCTCCCCAGAGCCTTCTCTTCTCCAGGCTGAACAACTTCCATTCTTTCACCCTGTGCTCATAAGCCTGCCCTCCAGCTTGTCATCATCTTTGTGGCTCTAGATCCTCTTTCTAGCCCTTCTTGTAGATGGGTGACACAGCTGCCAACCTTCAGTCAACTGGGGCCTCCCCAGTTAGCCAGAATTATGGTGGAAAGTGGTTCAGTGAGGGTTTCCACCAGTTCCCTCAGTACCCCTCGGTGGAGGGTATGGTGGCTGGGTGCTTTGGCTCTCCTCTGCATCACTGTGTTGGTCAGAGTTGGAGCAAAAGCTCTCAGCACAGCAGGTGCTCCTCATCTTACAGCACCCCTTTAACATTACGGAAAACAAGTGCAGAAAAATAAAACTTCATTTGTCAGATGTAATTATGCCTTGGATAATCAGAAACATGACAACAGTTCCTCAGTGTCTAATGAAAAAATATTACTCACTGCAATCCAGAAAGGTAAAGACAGTTTTTATTTCATGTCCTCACACTAGATAGCCGTATTCTGCAATGCAACAAGTGCTCTCTGTGTGGGACCATCCATGTAAGTATTTTGTGCTCCTAAAATATGAGGGTGGGGGAATCCCTTAGGATTTTCTTGGTGCATAAAACAACGTTATCCTTCAAACTTGGTATTAGCAGTAGCTCAGCAGAGACATGATGCTGAATAATTTCTGTTTCTAAACGAGGGACCTAGTTCCCTACAGCTTTTGTTACTCTATTGGCTGTGTAGCAGGAGGTTACTGCGCCTTAGAGCCTGCCAAGGCACCGCTCTGCTACAAGGCACTGCTCTGCTTCAAACACTTTCTTCAACCAGCCAAGCAGTTGGCTTTATCTTCTGACTCACATTGTCAGTTTTGTGCTTGATCATGAGATTCATAGGCCTGCAACAGAGCTAGGCACCAGCCTTCTGGCAGAAAACTGTCCAAGTAGCACTAACAACACTGAAGGGTTTTACATGCCTGTCTCACTAAAAGACAAATAAGTAGTTTCTTTTTATTATTATTATTATTATTATTATTATTATTATTATTATTATTATTATTATTATTGTTTTTAACACCTGGAAAGACAAAGGAAGCAAGTATCTGTAAAAATAACATTGAATACTTTGTTTCCTTTATACAGAAAAATGCAGCAATAATCAGCACCTCTGAGCAGGGTGCAATGCACTTTGAAGCACAGTGTTATGTCCTCTGACAACACGGGTGGTAGTAAATGAGCAGTGAAAGTGCTTGAAGTGGATGAAGCATCCTCCAAGCTCAAAACACAATCACTCCATGTTATCACAGATTAATTCTGTGGAGGACTCATAGCTGCTGTCATATGTCTCTCTTAATGCAGATGGATTTCTCTCTGATTCTGCAGGCAGACATGTGCATCTGTGGGATTGCATTGACTTCAGCAGGTGCAAGAGATTGCAAGTCCCTTAAAGCTAAAAAAAAAAAAACCATGAGAAAATGGGTTTTCTCTTTGTATGCACAAGAAACATCTGCTCTTTTGTGTGGTAAGGGACAACACAGAGAATCAATCTAAAAATCAGAGGACAATCAGCACTTCGAAGAACTAGGCTTGTAATGAAAATTTTCTGGGAATTTTTCTTTCCTTATATCAATGAGGGTAGTGGGGAAAGCAAAGGAAGGGCAGGAAGTCTCCAAAAATTGAAGGCATATTATTATGTCTTGATATTTTAGAAAACATTCTTTTTCAGATGTTAATACAGATTTCATTGCTTGCAAATTGTTCCTTCATATGGTTTTATGATTTTTGTGATATGGTTTATAAATAACTAATGAAGTAGTTCAAGGAAAAGCACAACAATTACTTAAAAGGATGCTGTCAAAACGTACGTTACCTTTAAGTTTTTTTCCTAGCCTTGAATATTTAATAACTTGATTTTCCCTGTTTCTTCCTTGAAAAATAGCTCCACCATTCAGCTAGAGAGGTGATTTTTCTAGAAGCAGAGCACTCTACTATCTCAATTATCTTAGTATGTATGTATTTTTGAGGATATATGAAATAACATGCAAAAAGTATGCTTATGTTTTTAGTAGATACTATAAAACAAAGACCCTCATGATTTATGAACTCTTCAAATCAGTTTTGAAGGTGGCCCACACCTGGTTTGGATGACATTTCCAGACACTGAAAGTATGTTGGTGCTAAAAACAAGTATGGAAAATGGGAAGACATGGAGCCTATTTTTGTGGAACTCAGAAGGAAGCCAGTTTCTTTTTCTCCATACCATTTTTGAATTGAGTTCAAAGGTCACCATTCTTCTTTGCTTTTCCTAGAGGTGGAGTAGGGGAGTAGGAATCAATGCTGGAACACTGTTTACTTAAGTGAAAAGTGTATGCCATCCACCATTTTGGAGCCACAATCATGAAATTACAGGGACCGTTTTTTTCTTGCTTCCATTCATAAAAACTCTTTCATCCATCTTTCAGTTTAAAACTTTACTTGGCTTTTCATCAGTCTACACAGAGTGCCTCTTTTGCCTTCTTCCAGATCTTTCCGTTGTTTTGGATGCGTGATACAAAAATCCGCCATCCAACACATGCTCTTGTTTTGTATTTCTTTGCCGCTGCTATTTAGTCCATAAGGAAACCTTTTAGACCATGATTCAATCTCTTTTCAAATACTGTTATGTGCCAATAACTTATATTCTAAAACACCTTGATATTTTAAAAGAAATAATTATAATTATTCTAAAATTACATGCAAGCTCCTAAGAGTTTAGGACAGACAACAGCAACAATACTTTCTGCTTTATGAAGTCATGGCATGGAAGATGTTCACTGAGTGATGACACAGGGTGATTCAGTGAAAGGACAAGATGTAATGTTTACATTACATTACATTACATCTGCCTGTTTCCTTACTCTTGCTGAATTTTATTTGGTTCACAACTTCCTCAAACAGTATGTGCTGTGAGGTGAGTAAAACTGACAGTCTTCTTACAGCCATTTAGAGTGAATGGATCGTCTTGCTGTATAAAGCAAAGCTGAAGTGGTAAGATAAGGGAAATTTTGTGCTGTGGAGGCACTGAATCCATATTCTGTCAGAGATATTAAGATAAGGCTAATTGCTTTTGGTAAAAGCTCTAGAAGTTTTCAGAGAAATTTACAGCTAAACATTTTTTTCTAAAAGATATTTTGAGAAATTATTTTATGCTTTAATATGCCATGTACAATACAACGATTAGGAAAAGTAGAAATTAAGTAAAATTTATAGAGGAGAAACTTGTAGTTATGAAGTTCCCTGGAAATATTTGGAAAGAGAGGGGTACACAGATTCTTAGTTTAGGTCTATAGATGAGTTTATTTGAGTTTCATTTTTTATATTGGCAAGACAGCAAATCCTTTACAATGGTTGGGGACAAATCAAGCAGTAATCATAAATTTCCCATGTAGATCTTCCCCAAGAAGTCCTTGCATTGTCAATTTGTCAGCTTTAGGGAATGTATCTTAGTGATCTAGTTTTGAGGTGTGCTCCATGGGGCTGGTGAATGGAAGGCAACTAAATGTTTTAAGAGCTTTTATAAAGATGGCAATCAAACAGCTTTCTTACATGATGTGTCAGTCTCTACAGCAACTTTTCAGGGAGGACATGATCAGTCCGGAGAAAGAAATATCAGCATTTTCACTGTCATACTTTATCATTCTAGAATAACACAAATCTCTGGAAAAGCATATAGCTTGGGGTGCTCCAGACCAGATTGGGTTGCATTGAAACAATTCAGGCTGTGATCCAAAACTCATTGAGGTCAATGGAGAGGTTCCCAATCACTTTCAATAGCTTTTGAATCAGTCTTAAAAATGGTATTTTGCTGTCAGAAATTGCTTAGGCAGACCATGAAACGTAAGTGTGTATTTCTCAGAGCAGCTGGAAACCACTGAAACTGGTCCATTCCCTGCAGCTACATTAAGGATTATGCCTGATTGGCAAAACTTACCAGAACATTTAATCTTCAAATTAATTTGATGGTCCTGCTCAGCACAGGGTAAACACAGGAGCAAACTGTTCTGCAATATTTATTCACATTTTTAAATGGATTATTGTCAACCGTACTTTTTCTCTTTGTTTACCTTTCTGATAAATCATTCTAGTGAACAAGTTTGCTAGCTGGAAGGGATTGCTGATACAGCGAACCTTAAATTGGTTGCAGTCTGCAGCCTATTAGCAGTGAAATCCATGCGTGTTACAGGCAGAGGTGTGGCTGCAGCTGGGGTGGTTATGCACAGGCTGGTTTTGTACTGTCGGCTGTGCTGAGTGGTCTGTTTATCCAGCAAATCACAACACACCGCGTAGCCATTGCAGACTGAGCTGTCTCTGTGTCCTAGTAAACATAAGGCTGGCATTGCTTTCTCTGGTGGAGTGACTGGTATAGCTCCCACTTTTGGCAGGCTTTAGTGTGTAGGAACATGTATCACTTTTAACACCTACTAGTAGCAGAAAATTTATGTATGACAGAGAAAATGCTCACCAACAAATTTTAATGGAGTGCTCAGTAGTGGTAGGAAAATTATGAAGGTAGACTGGATGCCTAATTTGTTAATACTTCACTGAGTATACATTTCTTTATCAGTAAAGATCCTGTAACTTCCATCTCTTGAGATTTACCTTTTCTTTTCATTGCCATGCAGTGACAATCCAGAGGATTGCACCAGTTGTCTGTTGTGAGCAGAAACAAAGGATGAGTCTGATTCACAGTTTGGATTAAGATTTTAGATTTAAGATTTTTCTTTATTTTTTCATAGCTGTACAGATTATCTTCTAAGAACTTGCTCAATCTCTAGGTATAAAATCCCAGAAGATAAGGAGCTGATGTGTATGTCTGAAGCATGAATAGATAGATAGCCAACCAGGGATTGTTGGCAATAACACACTGAGAGAAAGAACAAGATGTGTCTGGAGAAGGAGCCATGCATGTTCTGGTTACCGAAGAGTGCCAGTTTAGCATTTGGTGAGTGTAACCAAATTTTCTGAAAAACTGTTAATGATGGGTCATTCTCAGAAGCTGCCCAGTGCCATCTGACTCCTGAGGCTACAACCTGGGTGTTAAATGAGGTAAGGGAGAAAAGGCAAACCCCATGAGGCAGGCTAGAGTTTCTCTGTCCTCACAAATGACTCAGCTGTGATAACTCCCTCTGGGAGTGGGGGAAGGCACCACAACAGTCACATCCATCCTCAGGGGGTCATATCTGCTAAGGGACTTAATGGCACCAGCAGAATAGGCTGATGCAATGACTTAGATCATCAAGGACTTCCAAATATCCCATTACAGTGTAACATCATCCATTTGTGAAAGTTCCCCACGCTGTGGGCGGTGCTGAGCATTCCCACCTGAACCTTATTATATTTTATATTTACATATATATATACACACATATACTATATCTGTATATTATATTTACATTATATATGGGCATATATGATCTTTGGGTTTGGAGATTTGGAATATCACCACTCAATGGGTCAGGAGGAGGACCAAAAGTTCCACAGGACCACTGCTTTTGACAAGATTGCAACTATTCACTTCAGCAGGACTGCAAACACCACTCAATAGGATCCTCTGACTTTTGTCATTCTTTTTCAACCACGAGCACCTGTGACTGTTTTGTACTCTCTTCCCCTTAGGGGTGGGACTAGGGAAAGTGCTTTTACTCCCAGTAGATAGTTAACAGAAGGCTATATATTACGTGGAAACTTTTGCAACCTTTACATTCAGAAAAAAGTTGTTCTGGAAGGTCAGTCAGACAAGTAGGAGCATAAAGTGGGTTTATTGCACCACGCACACTCTTTCAGTTTTAAAACATCATCCACTGTGAAGGATGTGATTATGTATGATCCTCATGGATAGGAAGATATGCCAACAAACAGCATAGAGCTGAAAGTATTAACTGTCTACAAGCAGGTGTCCAGGATGGCTCATCCTGCACACTCATCCTACACAATTCCAAATGGTATGCAAATGTTAGGTAAGTATATATAAATACTTAGTACAGTAGTCTGCAAGACAAGGCGATATACTTACAAAAACTGTAAATCAGGCAAGTTTGAAGAAAGCATTGGTTAGTACTACTGCTTCTGCAAGCAGTAGCAGGATGTCTGCAGCAACATCCTGCTCATGGCATACCTGGTAGCCTGGTTTTCCCTTCATGATACTGCTGGGCACATGAGTGTCTGATTTTGGGTGTATTCTATAACACCACCTTTCCATTTAGAGCACAAAGTGAAGGAGGATACTATGACTGAACTGCAGATAGCAACTTCTAAAACTTTTTAGTGGCTGTTTAACAGTCTTGCAAATGAGGGGCAAAGACAGAGGTCATTTAAATGAAGTGAAGCAAACCTCCAGGCCTGAAATCAGGTGAATTGTATATCACATATTAGGTATTGAGCTACTTGTAGTACCAAGTGTGTGCAGAAAAGATACTAAGAAACTTTGAAACATACCACTGGAGCCCTGGGAAGGTTTCATTTTTCTCTTTTTTTTTTTTTTTTTAACCATTTCCTGTTAGCTGTTGCAAGTTCTTCTGAACATATCACTGGAGAATTGAGGAAAAATTCAGAAATTTTCATTTAGCCATAGGCAGGAATTGTACACGGTTATCTTTCTTTTCTTAACAAACACTGAGATGCTTCCTTCATTTTATATTATGTAGTGTAGCTGAATACAATTATGTTCTGCTGATGCCAATATATCTGCATTATATATTTTCTGTTCATATAAACTTTTTTCAGTCCTGTTATACAAACTTCCCCAAAACAGTACTAACACCAGAAATGACACAGTACCACTTCTTCTCAAGATGTAATAATCAAAAGGTATGTCTTGCATCTTTAGGACTTTACATCTGCTTTACTTCCTGTTGTAAAAGTTTTAAAAAGAAAATTTGAAAGCCTAGAAACAAATATTCTAATTATTACATGTCCAATAAAACCCCAATGTCTGTGTAATTCTCAAACATTCAGGATGCATTGTACTTTTTGTTCTATGAGCTATTTACAACTTTAACATAAACAACTAATGATGTTGAATTTATTCTTCCCTGAAGAAACCTTTTTTTTCTGGATGTGATGGCCTGGTTGTTCAGTACAAGGACAGATGCATTTTGCACTGAAATCTGAAGTTCTAGAAAGTGCCCCTGTGTCAGAGGAGGTCAGCATGTTCCCAGAAGCTGCTTATGGCAAAAGAAATGCCTCCTGCAATAAGGTGCCTGTCTGAATTCTGCAGATAGTATTTCATAAATGCACTTGGGGGTGGTTAAGGAAACGCCACTCCTGTGCAAAAGAAAATTTTTCTAATGATTTATGGCAGGCCTCATTGATCCTGAGCCCTGTTGTCCACACTGTTCCCTTGTGTTGCAGGCTGAAAACCAGGCTCCCACTGCAGCTGGACTCCCTCCACCTTCTCAGCATCTCCCTGCAGTCCCAGCTGTAAGGAGTGCCTTGGTCACCAGCCCCCAGTGAAGAGCAACCCCCCCGCCAGGACTCCATTCTGCAGGAATCTGGGACTGCTCTGCCATTTACTCCAGCTTTCTTCCTGTCATACATCCATAGCTGCTTTGGATTTGCTACTGACATGCTGCTCCCTATGTCTTTGGTTTCTGGTTACGTTCAGCTTCCCACTGTGGCTGTGGTCTCATCTCCCACCCAAGGCAGGCTCAGGCAGCTCCACGCCACCCCCACACTGCTGTGGACCAGGACAGACCACCCGTGGTTTTCAGAAGAGTTAACAAGGCCCTCTGTTCATTCTCCACACAGCTCCTCCCAACTCAGATTTTCCAGGACACTGAGTTTAACCCTACTTCAAAGCAAAAGCCAAAAGCAAAGCTGATGATGGCTTCAATCATTGCAGAGCTGGATCTGCAGCAAAGGACAGTGAAAGAGGAGAAGCAGGTTCAAGGTGAACAACAAACTCCCATAAAGAAGCATTGTCTTGCAGAAATTTGGGAGAGGCTCTAACTTTTATATTAATGGAAGCATATGAGTCCTAAACTTGTGGGAAGCAACCAGTTGTTGTATTGAAGAAATGCTTTGAAAATTTGATTTCATGAAGAAGAGTAAATTTAATCTGACTTTCTAGGAGATTTAATTTCGGCCTCACTCGTCTATCCTGAGGCTTTAAGGAGGCTTTTATCCTTGTTGATACATATTTACTAAAAGCTGTCTCCACAAATATCTCATGCTCCTTTTCTCACCCTTGTGTTGGAGTGTTGTGAGTAGTACTGAGCAAAACCAGGTGAAAAGTAACACACCTGCCACTCTCCCCATCCAGCAGCAGAAATGGAAAAACCTCAGTTATTTGCATGCACATAGTGCTTTACCAACAAACACTAACATCTCTCGGTCTTTGTTTCTGAATAAAGAGGGCTGGATTTTATGTGTATAGCACAGCTCTGTGAGATCACAGTGGGAGAGGGAGAGAAAACTCTTTTCTTTCATCACTTCTTTGGTATGTTAAACCAACCTTGTCTGGGATTAATTTGAGCCCTGGCTCTGTCTATCTCTTGTATTAACATCCCCAGCAGACCAAAAACCACTTTAATTTAAAACAGGACCAGGCTTCAGTGGTTCTGGAGGCTTTCATTGGAACAACTTTCACCAAACAGTGATGGAGCTTGGGGCGGGCCCAAGACTTGACTTTGACTTTGCAAGAGACATCAGTCTGGTGCCAGCACCATGCTGGTTGTTGCAGAACCCATGTATTACCTACCTCCAGAGCTGCCTTCAAATCAACAATGCTGATTCTTGTGTGTGACTGAAAATACACTACATTGCACAGTGACTACAAGACATAGAATTAAACATCTTGGTCTTCTAGCTACTGTCAGTTGACTGCTGATAAAGTGTATTTTTAAACACTAACCTTTAGCTTCAACTCCTTTACAAGAGAAAGATGTCAAAATCGTTCTTCTTTCCTTTTATTCCTAAAGATGTGCTAGTAGAGAGATTACTATGCCTACAGCAGACTCTTAAACTCTTTAAAGGCGCTTTTTTTTTAAAAGCCAGTGAATAGGATTGAATACCAACCATTATCCAGAAAATTTCTTTTCACCAATGAATTGGTGGACCTGGCAATCCATCGCTCCCAGTAGGTTATTCTGTGCTTTGATTATGTCTGTAGTCTTGCTTGGGTCTGAGTGCAAACATGACTGCCTCTGACTTTGACAGTGACTGAATAATACCAACTATATGTGAAAAAAAAAAAAGCTTTTGTGAATTTGGTTCCACCATTTATATTCTGAACTAGCTTGTATGCAGATCTACAGGGACTCTGTGACTGAGAGGAGAAAAAAAAAGAATTTGAGGATTAAGCTTTAAAATATCAGAGATAAACTAAATGAGGTCTGTCTTCAGATTATTTCTGCTGTTGAGCTACAGGACCGTAAGGAAGTGCTGGTGACACACTCATCTACAACAACCTGAAATAGCTCTGGACAGAAAGCTTAAAAGTGGTGCTGTTGCAGAGTGGCAGGCAGGACTAAACCAGATCCTAGCCTCTGGCTTGTACCACAGCTTCAGTGCATACTGGCTGGGAGAAGAGGAAAGCCCAGGGCTGACAAAATTTAATCCAAGTGAAGCATACAAAGTCAGTGACATGAGATAGTGACACCCAGTAATATGGCTGAGACTGGAAGTTTCCTCTTTACACCCAGCATATTAATTGCCAGTATGCACTGACTCCAAAGACACATCTGAATAATGGCATGAAAATGTGCTAAACGTCAGTGACATCAGGATGAAAAGTGCTGGCAGCTGACATAGTAGGGAGAACACCTTCCTGTCCCCTCATTCTGCAAAAGCACAAAAATGGATGTGATTTTTAAAATTCAAAAGCAATTCAATTGCTATGGCTGTTAATCCACATCCCAGATGGACAAAGAAACAAAGTAGTGCAGTGGGGTGAATTAAGTGTGTTTTGTAGCTATATGTCTTCTCCTCTGTCACCTGACCAACTGCAAAGCCATCTGATGACATGGTTTGTGGCAAGAAGCCAGGCAGATATGCACTTATTTCAGGCCTTTCAAAGGACTGGATATTAGCTCAGCAAAAGGGCAAGTCCTGGAGAGTGAAGACCCTTGCAACAAGCATTTGTCCCCTTCAGCAAAGCAATGCAGTGAATCACAGGTGAGAAAGGTGCTTTCACTTTACATGTTGCTGTAAACCTGGCGCAGCTGTTTACAGGTGAGAAGGTGTGTGCTTAGAAATGTCTATTGAAGAAGGGACAAGAAGCAGCAGTCCAAATAAAGCAAGCAAAGGAATTGGGGATTTTCTGCATTTGCTTTCAGGGTGCAGTAACACAGGCACTAAAGTACTGCTGTAAACAGAACTCATTCATTTGGTGTCTCATGTTGATGAATGCTTAAAAGCTTTAGTTTATTCAGAAGTCCTCATTGTATATGTGTCACGGTGTGACTCGGGTTGCCAATTTTAATATATTTAATTTCTCTTGGGGATCGAATTTAGGAGTAAAGACAAAGCAGGCTTAAAGCTTAAAAGGGTACAAGAAATTTATTAACAACACAAAACAATTCAGAATTTCCAGATTATTCCCTCCTCCCCCTTTCCTCATACCAGCAACACACAGAAAAACACTTCGGTCAGTTATTCACTTAAATAATCATTTCAGTTCACTCAAGAGAGAAAAGTCCTTTCTTTTTGTTTAGGCTTAGAGGGTGTCTCACCCTCATAATTGCATCTGCCCGGAAACTACAAATTATGATTTTTCCTCCCATTTCCACAGTCTTTTCAGAGCTGTATATGGGTTGCTGAAAACACATGGGGTGTCATTTTAAAGGCAGGCTACTGAGAAACACAAAAAGTCTCTTTATCTCACTCTTCACTCAAATCTCTGTCCATTCTACTCCCAAAGACAGAGAGCTCCATTTCTCAAGGCAAAAAAAAGTCTTCATCTCAGGCACTTTAACCTCCCCAAGTATATTCTACAGTTTAGAGGAATTTTAAGTAAAGTCACGATCCTCTAAAGCCCACAAAAAAAAAAAGGTTTTAAGCTACTTATCAGTGGCAAACTTTTCCATCTCTCCTTCTATGAGAACTTTGTGTCCATTCCGCTGACTTCTGTAATTTTTCTTGCTTCATGCTTTTCGTTCTGGGGAGCTCAGGAAATCCGAAGTCTCATTCAGGCACTAAAAGTTAAACTTGCATCCAAAACGGTAAGAAGCCAGACTGAAGCCATGCTGGAAAAAACGCAGCCACACGTGGTGATAAGATGGCTGGACTTCTTTCTGCCGCCACGCGGGGCCTGGAGCCGGGCCGGGCCGGGCCGGGCCGAGCCGAGCCGAGCCGAGCCCGAGCCGAGCCGAGCCGGAGCCGCGCTGGCCGCCCCCGCCCTCCCCTGGGGCCATCCCGGGCCATCCCGGGCCCTTCCTCCTCCCGAAGCTCAGCCCGGGCCGGGCCCCATGCCGGGACCTGGAGCCCTGCCGGCCCCTCTCCCCTGCCCGACCGGAATGCAAAAGACCCAACTAACTTTATTTCCCTGTGATTCGTAAAAGCGAAACAGCGTTTTAATTGGTTTCCTGGGCTGTCAATCACCAATCCAGGTCTCTGATTGGTCCCTGCAGCCTTAGGGGAGGCTCTCAGAGAGGACACTGCTCCCTTTGTCTCAAGCCCATGTGCATTCCATGGGGAATGGGCCACCCCACCCCCCCCCTTTTCCATGTGTCCCCAGCACAATACGTCATGAAATAATCTGAATCTATCGTCTTGATACCTCTTACCACATATCTCTGGGAGATACTAAAATGGCAGATGTCAGGACACCTGAGAGAGATAGTAGCAGAGTAAATAGCAGAATCACAGCCTTGGACTTCTGGAGGCCAGAATGTAACCCCCTTAGAGATCTGCTTGGAAAAATCCCATGGGAGACAGCCCTGGAGAGAGGAGGAGTGCTACTGGACTCCAAGCTCAACAATGGTCCCTGCCAACAAGCAGAACCAGGGGTGGCAGGAGGCCATGTGGTTGGGCAAGGAGCTCCTAACTTGACGCCTCCATAAAAAGGAGGCGTACATGAGGTGGAAGGAGAGACAGATGGCCCAGGAGAGCTACAGAAATTCTGTGTGACTGTGGGAGGATGGGGTTTGAGGTTGAATACGGCAGAGAATACCACAGTAAAAAAGAGAGATTTGTAAAAATGGTCCTCAGGAGTAAAGGGAATCCTACACTAAATATGGATCTGTGTGTATACGGACCAGGGATTTGATTGAAAAGAATACAGAAAAGGCAAAGTTGCTCTGTGCCTTCTCTGCCTCAGCTCTCAGGACTCCAGTTGCTGAGAGAAAAGGGAAAGCCCAGGGCAATGTAGACTCACCCCTGATGGAGGACCATCAGGTTAGGAAGCATTAAACAAACTAGACTTACACAAATAATGGTCTTGATAATGCCAGAGCTGTGGATTTGGTCCCTGTATGGTCTGCTCACATAAGATTTGGACTTGATGATCCTTGTGGGTTCCTTCCAACCCAGAATATTCTGTGACTCTGTGAAATCCATGGGTTCTGATAGGAGGCACCAGGTGTTGAGGGAGTTGCCTGATGTTGTTGCCTGTGGAGTCTCCACCCGTGAAGGAATGCAAAGTTCTGCTGGACACAAATCTCAGCAAACTGCTTCAGCTGACCCTTCTGTAGGTAGGGAGGCTGGACTAGTTGTCCTCTGTGATTTTGCTCTCCAGCCTCTCATTTCCTCCTCACTGTTTCATTTTTGTGTGGGGATGGAACTGTGCACTCCTGGGTGTCCCACATGGATTACATGAGCTGTCTCCTCAGACACTGCCTCCCACATCTGCTGTGATAGCCTCTGCCCCAAATGTTTGGGGTGAGGGGAAAGGGGAATGCATGTTTCTTTCCATAGAAGTCCAAGGCCTTGACTACCATAAAGTCAGCAATGACAGAGTTAACCAAGACTGTGAAAGCAGGTTTTTCAGAGCACAGACTAGCTTTCAGCTTGAAAGCATACTGTAGCTTTGAGGAGAGTTTTTCATTATTGGACAGGATCCAGCATCTCACCATCTATGTTACAGTTTGCTCAAAGGCAGGCAGATTATGAAGAAATAGAAGCCACATCTGTGTCAGCTACATTTATCCCATCTGCTTTTTATTTTATCAACTTTGAAAGTAAATCCTAGTCATCACTCAAGCCTGTTTTATACAGATTAGTGCAAATAGTTTGGCACTGACAAAACATACGTATAAAAGTTTTTCCTTCTTGACAACACATTTAAAAATTAAATTTCCAGTGGATTTAATTACAGTTAAAAGCTTTCAGTATTTATTTCAGAACATTATTCAGTGCCTACAAAACTCATTCAAGTAGTTCTGTGTCTCTCTCACCCGTCATTTTTGCAACAGGTTATTAAAAAATATTAATTCACCATGGTTTGAAATACAGCATGGGTTGGGAAGCCCCTGATTTACCTTTGCTCAGGTCAATGCCACTACTGCCTGCAGGTAAAAGTAGGAGACTGGTGTGGATTTGGGGAGTGAGAAGGAGTAACAAAAAGGAGATGCAGGGGGGCAGAAAATACAGATTCATAATACGTATTCTCCTGTAGCTGAAACCTGCACCAGGCATCACCAGTAACCACAACATGCAGTACTGTTTATAAAGCAACCAGGCGCTTCTCTGTGATCTCGTTATGCTATTAGCCTAAGCACACATAACCTCAATTGTCTGGAAAGGAGAAACCTTTCATTTCTGATTTAGTTCTGTGGGCACTGGCCATTTGTTCCCATGCCAACATTGGTTAATTGATTTCTTCTATTTTTTTTTTTTTTTTCAGATCTCCTCACTTTTTTGTGTATTTCTCTTGAGAAGTCAAAACCTTCTAAGAAAACAAAGGCTTTACTATATTAAACAAGTCAAAGTAATTTATTTTCCTCCTTCTTAATAATTTTTCCAGTCCTATACCTTTTTCAATTTAGAATCTTCCTTTGCACAGTGTGCTGAGGAAATGTTGCCAATGCCTTGTATAATGACATTAACATGTTCTTATCTCTACTGGAATTGATTAATGTGTCAGACAGAGAGTTTTTGATCTTCCCAGGTACAGAGGAGCTGCATCTTTGGCACTAATGCACAGCATGTTCAGTTCTTACTTTCTGGGTTCTACATGGAGTACATCTGAAAGCTCTTTTAAAAGCATTCTAGTATTGCTGTCCCCATTTTACAAAAACAGTTCAGATGATGAAATAACTTGCCCAAGGCCACACAGCAGACTGATAGACAAAATAAAGTGAAGACTGTGTATCTCCACAAATTCCTTGTCCTCTAAGATACAGACTGCAAAAATAATTTAGGCCTTTTTAATCTAAGGTTTAGAAAAAGTGAAGTCAAATATTGCAATTAAGGGGGATGGAAGACCTTTTGATAAACCAGAAAGTGGCCCCCGTATAAAATTCTGTTGACATTATATCCACAACACTTTTCAAGAAAAACCCAGGAAACATGCCAGAGCACAGCATTGCTTTGTACTCATGGCAGTTTTCATCTGTGGAGTACAGACTATCCTTGCCAGGTCAGAAATATTTTCAAGCTCGCAAGGAGACAAGTAGTTGTATTACAGGCTCAAGTAATATTGCATAGCCCTGATTCTGCAAGACTTAAATTTTTTACTTTATTCACTATGATTACTAGCAGCTGCTTACATGGCTTTTCATTAAGTACTCAAATACATGTTTGGAAGATTTTGATCTAAAAGTTGTTGGAAACTGGAGCAGTAAAGGTCTCTGAATTTGGGACTTCTGTCCCAACCCACTGTCCTCCACCAGGTTTCTTAAAATGCTGCCATAGTCACTTTTTTCTGAGACAAAAAGAAAGCCTCTGGGGAAGTAGGTACAGCTTACATTTTATTGCGTGAAGCAAGGTGTGAAGGTGAAACCTTCACCAAGTTTAGATCTTACTGCAAGTTTATAAACATGTTTTCCTAATTAAAGAAACACACAACTGTTGAGGTTGGGAGGTATTGGTGAAGATTGCCCTGTTCAAACCCCTGCTCAAAGCAGGTCAGCCCTGGCAGCTTACTGAGAGGTGTGTCAAGTAACACAGGAATATCTCCAAGGGTGGAGACTCCACAACCTCTCTGGGCAACCTGTTACAGTGTTTGACCACACTCTCAGAAAAAAACCCAAAGGTTTTTCTCATGTTTCAGTGAAGTTTTGTGTATTTAAATTTTTGTCATTTTCCTCTTGTTCCTTTGAGGGATGTGACCAAGAGGAGTTTAGCGCCATCTGTCTTTATTCTCTACTCACCATTCCAGTCTTAACATGGATGTTAGGAGGTGGACAGTTGGACATCTTGCTGAATTGCGAAAGAACACTATCCACTTCTCTTCCCATGTTCATCAAGAAAGTTACCACTTTGCAGAGAGCCATCAGATTGATCGGACTTGATTTCCCCTCCACAAACCCATTCCAGCTACTCCCAGTCACCTTCTTGTCTGTAAATAATTTCTAGGATTACTTCACATCATGGATGAAGGGTAAGTCCCCTCTTTTAAAATTACTTCCAAACTGTGTGGTGTGCACTGAAGGTGATCATACATCACTCTGGACTTTACCACTGGTTTTAGAAGTCTGGAATACTGAGGGTATAAAGAAAGAAATAAGCAGGGCTTGGAGAAAATCAGGCTTCTGCACATCTCTTTTCACCCATGCTCCCTGCCTACTTCAGCAGTGGAGCCACATTTTCTCTGGACTTTGTCTTGCTCTGATGTCCTTGTGAAAACCTTCCATGTTGGTGTTGCCATATTCAACCACAAATGAGGTTTGGCTTTCCTGAACCCATCCTCCCACAGTCACACAGAATTTCTGTAGTTCTCCTGGGCCATCTGTCCCTCCTTCCACCTCATGTACACCTCCTTTTTATGGAGGCGTCAAGTTAGGAGCTCCTTGCCCAACCACATGGCCTCCTGCCACCTCTGGTTCTGCTTGTTGGCAGGGACCATTGTTGAGCTTGGAGTCCAGTAGCTCTCCTCCTCTCTCCAGGGCTGTCTCCCATGGGATTTTTCCAAGCAGATCTCTAAAGGGGTTACATTCTGGCCTCCAGAAGTCCAAGGCTGTGATTCTGCTATTTGCTCTGCTGCTCTCTCTCAGCCTCCTGGTATCTGCCATCTCATTGTCACTGCAGTCAAGGGTGCCACCAAACATCATATTCCCAGCTACTTCCTTCTGGTTTGTAAGTATCTGGTCCAGCTGAGCATCCTTTTTCTTGGCTCCTCAATCACCTGTGTCAAGAAGCTGTTACTTAAAATTTTATTGGAAATGTCTTGAATATCAGGTCTATTGGTAACAAAAAGTAAATATTTATGTATTTATTTATATTTATATTTACATTTATATATTAATATATATATTTATATATTTATATATTTAATTTATATTAAATATACCGTACTTCTTTTTAAAGATAATATCACGTAGCTTCAGAGATGTAGGCTTTTTTTTTTTTCCTAACTGAAGAAATGCTGGCTCCAACCTGAAACACTCATCTGTAGTGTTTGCTTAATGCACAAATCAGGAGTATATAGACTTGGATATAGGACTGAGGATTATAGTGACTTGTTCCTCAAATGAAGTTGGCACAGATGTCAGGTTTTCCACCTCATCAAGCAGTGGAATGACAGTTCAGATTGTCAGCAAGTTGTCTGTTTTAGGAACAAGACATATATTCTGCTGGACTATAACTTACAGAAAAACAGAAACATAGTTTTGAAGTTCTGAAAGATTCTTACTGCACAGATTTGTGAATCTGTACCAAATTACATTGACTCTAAACTTATATTTTTACTAGATAAATTTGCCATCTCATTTTACTACAGTTAATTCACTGTTTGCACTAGGTTTATTTGCTTTTTATGCTAGTAACTTTGCTGTGAGGAAGATTTTTATAGTGCATCCATGAAGATGTTATTATGCAGTGATGGTCTTTAAAATAGAACTCATTTCTACTCTACTGCCTACTTAATATTTAATTTGCAGTAGTAGTTTAAGAGATTTGCTTGGGTTCAGTTTGTGACTTTTTGAGAGGGGTAGAGGGAATGACAGGACAGTTTTGTATATAAACAAAATGGAGGGGTGATGTTTCTGCCAATATATATTTAATAACTCAGTTTATCTGGAAAAGGAGATGAGGTCTTTTTATTTCAGTGAATGCAAAATCACTAAGTGTGATGGGGCATTACCCATTACCCTTTTACCATTTTTAGCTCTGCATTCTTGACTTACCGTAAGGGTCCCTACATCTCTTCCAAGTCCCTGGCTGGAGAAGGAAATGGGAAAAGGAACATGACTGAAGAAAAGGGGAGACAACGATGCCATGGGCTTAGAGAATTGTCTTAATGCTATATAATAGATCCAGCCCTGTGACACTAGGAGCAGTTGCTTGGGGAACAGTCCTTGCTAGTGAGGTGTTCTTACAAAAAATCTTTCATTCTATTGGCTGAAATCTTCTGAATCATGGGGGCTGCAGGGGACAATGCAGCTTTTACTGCTGAGTAAGACTTCAAGAAGTATTTTGTTTTTCATTTTACCAGTTTTCCAGTCGTCTTACTCCTTTGGCATGTTGCCAGCTTCTGCTGAAAGTACAATCAATACTGCGCTTGTTCTTGCAAAGAAGGTGTCACTTGCTGAGTTAAAAGAACTATATAACTTCCAAGTGCTTTTGTATTACTACACATGTGCAACAAGAGTGCAAAATCTAAGCCCTTTTCCAAGCAAGTAAGTTATTTAGTATAGAAAAATAATCACACTTTCCATTTCCTTAGCTACAGTTATATCCATTGTATTAAAACTTGAAGCAAAGTCTATATATTGATAAACCCATTCAACTTGTGATTCAACTTGTGAAATAGCTTGACATCTTAAAATATTTTAGCAAAAAATGTTATTAGTAAATGATTGGTTAATTGGGTAAAAATCTAGAATTGGTATCTTGACTTGTGTATGCTGTCTATCTAACTTCAGTAAAGCATTTGACACCATCTCCCGCAGAATCCTCATAGAAAAGCAGCTTGTGGCTTTGATGAGTGGACTCTTGGATGGGTAAAAATCTGCCAGGATGGCCAGGCCCAGAGAGTGGTGGTGAATGGAACTAAATCAAGTTGTTGGCCAGTCACCAATGGCGTTTCCCAGGGCTCTTTTTGGGGATGTCATGTTTAACATCTCTATCAATTATCTGGGTGGTGCAATTGAGTGTCCTCTCAGTCAATTTGCAGATGACTCCACGCTGGGTGGGAGTGCTGATGTGCTGCAGGGCAGGAAGGCTCTGCAGAGGGATCTGGGCAGGCTGGATCATGGCCCAGGGCCAGTGGTGTGAGGCTCAACAAGGCCAGTGCTGGGTCCTGCCCTTGGGTCACAACAGCCCCAGACAGTGCCACAGGCTGGGGCAGAGTGGCTGCAAAGCTGCCCACAGGAAAAGGACCTGGGGGTGCTGTGACAGCAGCTGAACAGGAGCCAGCAGTGCCCAGATGGCCAAGGAGGCCAATGGCATCCTGGCCTGTCCCAGCAATAGTGTGGCCAGCAGGAGCAGGGCAGGGATTGTCCCCCTGTACTCAGCACTGGGGAGAACACACCTCAAATCCTGTGTTCAGCTCTGGGCCCCTCACTCTAAAACAGACACTGAGTTCCTGGAGCCTGTCCAGAGAAGGGCAACACAGCTCATGAAAGCTTTAGAACGTGTCATATGAGGAACACTTGAGAGAGCTGGGTTTGTTTAGTCTTGAGGAAGCTCAGGGTGCCCCTCATTGCTCTCTACTACTGCCTGAAAGGAGGCTGCAGTGAGGTGAGGACTGATCTCTTCCACTGTGCTCACAGTAGGAGGACAAGAGGAAATAACCTTAAGAGGAGATGGGAAATTCTGATATTAGAAATTTTTTTTTCACTGTTAGGGTTGTCAAGCATCATATTAAGTTGCCCAGGGAGATGTAGAGTAACCATCCCTGCAAGTATTTAACAGGCATCTGGATCTGATGGTGTGTTTTAGTGGTTTAGGGGTGAAAGGGGTAGTGCTGGGTGGATGACTGGAATGGATGATCTTTAAGGTCTCTTCCAGCCTTGTTAATTTTGTGATTTAAATAATGTTTTAGTGTTTTCATGAAGAAGAAAGTGGCAGTGAGTAAAGAACAGATAGAATGTAAGAATGACTTGTATGTTAAGTCTTTACTATTCAAGGTATGGAAATAAAACAGAATGAAACTGTTCCTATGATGTCAGGGAATTGCTTGTTTACCTGCATTAACTAGTTGCCTGCTGCAGTGTTGAGGCTGAAACTCTCAGCTATAGGAAATTCTTCAGAAGTTGGTTTTACATGTAATATCTCATGGGAATATAATTCAGCCACCACCAGGCTAAAGTGTTTCTTCTTTCCCTATTTGTCATACTTTTGGTCAACTCCTGGTATACATAACAGAATTTGTATGGAGATGGGAAATGCACAGAAAACAAAGGATACAGCCATTTTCTTGAGGAATTCTGGAAATTAAAGCTGTGTACAGGCTACAATGTGTACAGATGAGAAACTGATATTTTTTGTCACTAGGTTCTAAGTTCTGTCTGTGTAAAGGTTAAAATCTGCTGTCTTTCTCTGCACAACAGAGATATCCCATGATAAAGCTCTTAAGACTGCCTCATCACTTGGTTTCACAGATCCACAGATTTATCAGTGGTGTCAGAGCAGAGGAGAAGGTGCCTTTCATACGTGCTCTTAACACATTATTCAAGGTCAAGATTCATCCAGGCTTAATCTTCTCTGACATAATAAATTCTGTAGCCAAGAATGAAGCTGAAAGCAGCCAGGCAACTGCAGTCACTAACCTAAATACTTCCCCATGTTATGACAGAATCTCTGTCCTCACCTCTCCTAACTGGTACCATCCCACATAGCAATGAGACTGACTGCCATGTAGCATGACAGAGTGCTCAATAAAATACTTTCCACCTCTTTCTCTGAGAGATGGATGACTTCAATGCCTCAGTGCAAGTATCCCCATCTACTGACATTTAATATGACCTTAGTGCTGAACAAGTTTCAGCAAGAGGAGTTAAAAGGTCAGGGAAAGCAGCAGGCATGGATGAGCACTGTATGAAAACATCTTTACATCTTGTAAAACAAGAAGTGCAGAATTAGCCCTACTGTGAGTATGGATGGGTGTGCCAGTTTCTAGAAGAAATTTCTAGGCAGAGGTGAAATTTAATAGCCAATATTTTAAAAAACCTTTTAAAAACAATTTTTAAAAGGGCAGTTTTGGTACAAAATTCTGAACTGGAGGAGTATCTTCTCTATAAAAGTCAAATAAATATTTGATGAGTTTTAGTACTTATTTGCACTGCATCCAATTTTTACAGCAGGCAGAACTGTCTAAGAACTGATAGGCACCTAACAGGTAAAGTCCATTTGATCCCAGATAACAATAGTTTTTGGCAATTGGAGTTGGACTTGATGGAGTTGGTCTCAAAATAGACTTGAGGATCCTTATGGGTCTCTTTCAACTTGAGATGTTCTATGATTCTAAAAACAAACAAAGGGAAGGAAATTTCATTGTAGAACAAGTACATTCAGGAAATGAAGGACAGGACAGTGTTTTGCTGTTTTCTTTGGTTTATACTTTAAGCAAGTGTGTGCTTGTTTTTAGATAAATTCTGATCCAAGCCTTTGGAAAACATTTTCCTAGAACATGGAATTTCCTCTTGGAGTACATTGGATCTGGAAACCAGAATACAAGAATTTTCATTTTGGCTTTGTAGTCTTCAGATTAATTTCAAACCAGATGACTCAATGAGGAGGAATGGAAGTTTCAGAGTTCTTGGTTTGAACTTAACATGCAGATAATGTATGGAGTGTTTAAGGCTGTTCAGTTCAGTTCTGCAAAATCAGGTGTTTTCACAAAGGATACATGAGCTTGAACAGATGATCTTATTATTTTTCTTAACCAAAGTACTTTTGTGAATTATAGGTGTTTCTATGAAATATAATCAAATGTAGGCGCTTTCTGGATTAAAATTTCCCATCTCTATTCTCTGACCACATTGCACATCTTCTATTTTCCTTCATGAGTGCAGAGGATCTCTGCACTTTCGGCCAAGTTTATCTGGGTGGGTTGTGCAAGCCAGGTTAGATGAAGCTTTTTTGCTGGTTATTCTTTAATCATAACCTTCAACATGTCAGTATTCCAGAGAAGAAAGGTACTAACTGTGTCTTGAAAAAGAGAGAGCCATAGAGACTGAAGTATGTTTCAGGGTTTTTTCCATCAATAGGTAATATAAAACCCCAAAAATATAGGTATAGTGTATGTTCCCTAGTACTAAAAGTGTTCTTCATCGCAAGTAATCATCCTACTTCAATCATTTGACATTCATATTTGTGCTCCTAATGAAGCATGACATCCCTCAATCATTTTGGTTCTAGTCTTTTCAGATATATCAATAAAAAGCTGATGAAATATTTTCAAGATAAAAGATAGGATACATTAAGATACTTCTGTAACCTTGCTTGTCTGATCACAAGCACACACTGCATAGCTGCATATTACCAGACCATTTTAGCAACTTACCCAGATTTCAACAAAGCTTGCACTAGCCTGTCTTGTCACTCATTATTTCTCCAAATAATTTTCAGCATCTTACAGTCCAATTTAGCCTTCTGTTTTTTCTGTATTCCATATAGCCCAGATAGAGCAGCACCCATAATGTCTCAGGTTGGATATCCACACCAAACTGGAAAAGGCTGATCTTTCCCAGCTTTTTCTACTAGGCTCAAAGAACTTCAGGACAAAATAATACTGGTTTAATTTAGATGTGACTGAACTATTAAATGTAGCACAGCAGTTACACTTTATCATTATTAATTACATCTGTGAGGCAAACATTGAAGAGAAATGGTGGTGCTTGTGCTACCAAAGTTACATTTGCACTTCTCTCATCACCATTAGTCTGTGCACTATCACTATAGGCTGTGCAAAATTTTCACAAGGGATCCCCTTTGCTCTCCTCCACATTTGGAAGTTTTTTGGACCCAGCCAAATCCACATCTGACCTGGTGCTTCAACAAGAAAGTTAGACCTTACCTCAGAAGGCACCTGAGTGCCTTCCAGATGTATTTTTGTCCTAGAAGAAAACTGTCAGAACACGATGTCAGTGGAAGGAGATTTTCTGATTGTTAGTTACTACTTCTCAGAACAGACATCACTGACTTTTAGGTTTTCTGTTGCATAGACTATGGAAGGGCTGCTTGGTCTGGCTTCGTGCTATAGATATAGTTCCCTTGAGCAAAACTAGCAGAGAGCTGCAGTATGCTGGAGATTTGTTTAAGTACTTTCTGCCTCCAAACACGAGGAAAATTATGTTCATTGTGATTATGAGGACACGGACAAAAAATATATTGAATATGCTATTAAGGAAGAACCTGAGCACATCACTGCAACAGGAATTACATTAAAGATGACAAATAAGTAAAGTAAAACAAAGTTTAAAGTTCTCTATTATCTGTTCACTGGAGACTGTTTGAGCTCAGCACTACACAGAAGTGCTGAATTACTGGGAAAAGTAAAAACCCAAATCAAATCACCTCTGCAGAACAAGGTAAGCTCTGAAAAATATGTTCAGACAATCTTTAAAAAGTAAAAGTTCAGACCACAGAGAAAAAAGAAATCTGTGATAATTGTAAAGAGAAGAAGTGAAGAATGCCTTTCAGACTAGTGCAAACAAAGATCATGCAGGGTAGGTCTCTGGATTAGTTTGCCTTGACTTACACATTGTAAAACCAGGACTCAGAAGGAATGAGTAATAAATTCTATCAACTACATTTTAAGAGAAAAATCATCAACAGTAGGAAAAGAAAGGAGGTTTTCTCTAGAGCAACTAATATGCAATAATAAAGTGTGGAGAGCAAGCTACACGTTCGTTTTAAGTCAGCCTTTATTTGCAGTCCATAAGGCCAAATTTTTGTTACTTAACGGTACCATGTCACCTTAGTAAAGACAGAAGATAGTATCCAATATCTTATTCACTGTAGCCTTCCTTTAAGTGAACACATACTTTATTTTCTTGATAGACACCTTGTGGCTGATACAACTAAGCAATGAAATGTTTCCCAGATGTCTTAGTGATGTCCCTGTGTCACCAAAGCCTATGTGCTGCAACTTCCCCATAACTCATCAGGACCAGGTTAATTGTAAATTATTGTAAATATGTCCCAGAATATTTTCTTTTTCTACTAAATGTTCAAGTTTCTCCAGAATTTTTTGTACATTAAGATTTCTGGGGGTAGTGACAAAGTTACTATACATTCAGTTTATGTTATCAATAGCTTGCAAAGTGAGTGGATGATTGAAGTTTAGTAACAAACTCATGAAAGACTGTTATTCTTTTCTCCATCTTTAATATCTCACTACTTGCAATTGGATAGAGCTGGGCAGCTACAGAAAACCTTTCACATGAATAACTCTAGGCCAAATTTTTCAATAAAGCAATCTCTGAAATAATTTTGGCAATGTAATAAGAGGATTATCTACTCCAGCAACCTCCTTTCAGCTTCTTGTGCAGAAATCAGGGAGCCTGGCTTTTTTTCCTAGCCTTCCTAACTACTTTGAAATAGAACATCAGCTTGCTGAGTTATTTAATAGTTCAAGGATACCTAGACCCAGTCAAATTTCATATCAATACATAATTATACTTTGGATCTTTCCAGTTTTGTCCCACAGAAAAGTTCAGTCTTGACATTTTGGATAAAGTTACAGTGATAGTCACAATAAAATTTTTCTAGATTGTTCTTCTGCTCTGTGAAAAAAAAATCTAGAGTGTAAAGCATTAGACTAGCATGGGGAAAAAACATGTTTTAATGAAATTATTAAAAAAAAAAAAAAAAAGCAGCAAGTACACCTTTAAAAACTATTTTGGTGGTACTTAGCACTGACAGTCACATGTCTATCAGTATGGGTCTGAGCCCCATTTTCAAGAAGTCTTTAACTCTCCAGAGAGAATTTATGGCCACTAAACGTAGCCATAGATATTGGTCTTGCTACTGAAAGACAGTCTCCTCAGGAGGCATTCAGAAGGTCTGAATAAATACTTTGAGTGGTAAACCATGGAATGGGTCAAACAACATGTTAAGAAACTGCTGTACAATTTATACAATTTACACCTGATGAATTCAGTGAGGATTATATGAGTGGAAGTATTTGATATTAGCGAGTGATAGCAGAAAACATGTTTCTATGCCATGTCTAAGAAGCATCAGATCCATGGCTTTTTAAGTGATTAAAACATACTTCCTCGAAGTAATATTGAGAAACAAAGCCACAGAAAACAGAAGGATCACCCAAAGGGCTTGGGAGACCTTTCCCATGGTAGCTCCTTCTCCAAAGGCTCTGTGGCTGTTTGCACAGACCTTGACAGGTTCAGACCCTACAGCAGCTTCTGTTGTGTACTGACCTTTTAACTCTGCCTCTCTGTACTCTTTGATAGCCCTGCTACTTCAGCGAATAAAAGAAGATCTCAGACCTAGGTTTATGTGGAATGCTGGTGCTTTTTTCACTGGCACAGATGTTGTTTTGCATGGACTCAGTACTTTCTGACAGAAAAAGAGAGAACATTATATGCTGGTCCTATCTGTGTAGGAACTCTAAAAATTTGAGTGGTGGCATGCATGAGATTTATGCTGCACGTTACTCTCTGTTAGAGTCATTCCCTTATTGCCATAGTTTTCAGCTGCATAGTTTAGTCAGTGTGCTATAACTTCATTAACTTCATTTAGCACCCCTGTCTTCTACCATTTCCCATATAACATGAGCACCTCTTTGATTCAGATGTACAGTATATGCCCATCATCATTCACTCAACGACTAGAGTAATATATAGAGAACTGTGCTACTTTATCATTCTTTTTGGTAAATGCAAGGAAAAGTGGAAAACCTGATCACAACCAGTGAGTCCCTTCTCTGAGAAGGACAAATTTTCTTCCGTGTTAATGGTCATCATTAAAAGAAATAATCTACTCCTACACACAGGTCAGTAGCTGAAAAAAACCAGCATACTCAAATAGCATTAGAAGAAGAGCAGTTCTGTCTAGTTTGCTTTTACCGGATTTGCTCTACACTGGAGGCATAGTTTTGTTGCTCTGAATGTTTTGCATTGTGTTTCCAGACAGAGGTTCATGAAGTAAAAAAAAAGTTAAGCATTTGCTGCCATTAACAAATGTATTAATGTATTTGAGCAAGGATACTCAGCAGCGATTTATAACCTACTAACAAGTAACCACTTGAATCATGACAAAGAATTAATCTTACTAAGGGTGCAAAGGGAAGAGGGGACACAGGGGAGGACACGTGGAAAGAATAAGAGATTCAAAGATCTTGATTCGCTGGTTTGTGTACTGTGTCATAGAGAAAGTCTGCTGCCAGTTTTGTGAACAGCCATTCAAACAATCTCCAGAGTGTTCCCTTGCTAATGTTTTAAGAATGTTTAAGTCAAAGCTCTCAGATCCAAGTAAGTAACCAAGGAGGTCTAGACAATAGAAAAGAAGGACTGCATTGTGCAGCTGTGAAACTGGGATGCAAGACTGTTGAATCTCCTTCCCTGCTCTCACCCAGATGTGCTGGAAGCCTCCAGCAGAGCAGATGGGATTGGGCTGCAGTTCATCTAGGTGCCTAGTTTAACTCCTCACTGATTACTGTCCTGTGTATGGTTTTAAATAATCAGTAAGAAAATAATAAAGCAAGGAATAATCAGAGATTTGGTCCCAGTAGAAGTGTAGAAGATTTTGTCTCAAACACTGGTAGACTGTGGAGCCAGGAAAGAATTGTTGGTAATAACAAACTGCAAGAAAGAAAAATACATGGCTTGCAAAGTGGCCACGTGGAGGTAGGGCAGCACATTCCTGGGACAAACATCCTTGTTATGGCTCCCACAGATGAGCACAGGTACAGGTACAACTCAAGGAATGAAACAGAGAAATGAGAATGGACTGTAGGGGGGGAATCAAGAATTCCAGAAAGGTCTGAAAGAATGAACTGTGCATGATGACTAATTTACATAGAAAACAGGAAACTTAGCTTCAGGATGGGGAAAACCTTTCTATAAAAAGATATCCCAAACAAGCCTAGGTGATACCTGCAGGAGCTTGGACATGCCATTGGCTGGATCAATGCTGGAGCCACCAGGACTGCTGAGGCCCTAAACTAGTCTAAGTCTATGCATGTTTTATTTCTTCAGGTAGACTGGGACAACTCGCTCTATTTCACAATGCAGCTAGATTTTTGAGTAAAAATAACTGAGGTGCTTTAGGGTAACATTTCTAATTCAGTCATTATTTCCATCTAGTTAAGCAAATTCTCAATTCTGAATCTGTTTAATTTGAACTGTTCCCTATTTCTGGTGCAAAAAGCAAACACACAAAAACTAACAAATGAACAATGAAACAAAATCCATATCTACAATTGCTTCACAGTCAATGCTTCTGTTGGAAGAGGGGAATTTGCTTGGCAAACTCCACCTGCTGACTTTCTACCAGCTTGAATCTCCAAATGGGTAATGGTTGCAGCCATGAGCAATAGAACAGAAGGGAGAAGGCATCTGTAAGCCAATCAGCTCTCCTAAACACTATTGCTAAATTAATTTTCATCCTGATATGGACTAAAACTATGTAGTGCAGAACCAATCCCTTCATGGTGTCAAGGTTCTTCCCTTCCCTAAGGATGCTAAGGATGCTAAGGATGCTTCCCTAAGGATCCTAAGGATGCTCCCATAAAGGCTTCAGCAGACTTTGTGAAAGAGAAGGACTTGAGTATTTCTTCTGTTCTTATTGAATGTTTCTGATAAGTTCATTTTTTTTCTGCTTCCCTTATATCCCAGCTTCTACATTAATATAATTGTCTGATCCTAAGCAGGCAAAGAAAAAAAAGTTTAAATTCTTGCAGGATTTCAGAATAACAGTGACACAACAATAAGTTATTAAATATAACAATTCCTCCAACATTTCATTTGTAATGGGGAAAAGAAAGCAAACAGAGAGGGAGATCACCAGGACAATGGAAGATTTTGGCTTCCAGCAAGTATGTCATGTTTAATTTCCAAGCATCTATCAACTGCATTGAGAAAACAAATTGCTCCTTTTTTTCCCTGTCTTGCATCATCTGTCCTTTGTTAATGCTTTTTCAAACTTTATGAACTCAATGGATTGTTAGCATGCATTAGTGTGTTAGTGTGACATGTTCAACAAAACATCCTAGTCATCCAAGATCTAAATACTTCCTGGGAATTCAGTCTCTGGGTTAAGCTACAAGAATATTCACTTTATCTGCATCATCGTCAGAAGATGCTATTCGACATGGGGGCCCCTCTAAGAAAGGAAAGAAAAAATGAAAAAAAAATCCCAATATCTAGAACAGGCAAGATTCAAGCTGCTGCTGACATTAATGTGCCAAAGAGGTTTTGTTCTCTGAGTATGCTGCAATTATTTTTTCCTTTGCAAACTAGAGATTAGCACAGGCAACACAAACTTAACCTCACACATAATCCTCAGACCTGTGAAGCAGATCGATCAAATTGAGGATAGTAAATTCCAAGATTGGCTGAATTCTTCTGTATTTGCCCATAGCTATTTTTCCACAACCCTAAAGGTTTTAATTTACTCTAATATTTTCTTTGTCTGAAGCATGGGACAGGCTAGGCAGAACCATCATAACAAGTGAGGCTGAGCTGCCTTTTCCCTCCACTATATGAGACCCTGAATATGAAGGCTTCACTGTTTACTGGGCACAGAGCCAGTATATTCTAAAGGAAACACGGACTTAATCCAAAACAAGTAGCCTTTGACAGGTAGATTTTAATGAACTTCTACTTTGAGACAGTCAAACAGTCTACTTTGAGACTTTGCCCTCAAGTATTTAGCAAAAAACAAGTTTACTGAAGGTGCTTAAAAGGATTTGTGCCAATTCAAGTCACAGGTGAACCAGAAAATCAGTGTGAAGCAGGCTACACCTCTTCTGCCCAAGGCATAAAGACTAGTCAACTGCAATGGGCACTGTTCTGGGAGGAGAGCTAATTGTTTGGTGTTGAAAGGACTTCTCTACCTCTTTTTCAGGGAGAATCAATTCCAATCTGTGAGTCAGAGACAGTCTTTGGATTCCCCTCTACCCTGCATTTTTCCAGCTCATAAGGATAGTCCTTGCTGGAAGCAAAGAAATAAACTTATCCATGCTTCAGTAGCCTGTGCCAAGAGCTGGAAATTCCTTGGCTGTATAATTCATCTGTACAAAGGCAAATCAGACTCCTACACAGCTACACAGCTGCATCAAATTGGCAGGCTGTGTTTTTGCCTCCTGCTCTACTCATAATGCAGATAAGGTTGTTCTCAGGCATGGGTCTAGCAAGGCTTGTAGCAAAGCCACGCACATTCACTAGTGTCCGCTCAGCTTCCAGGAATTCAGCTGCAGGGAAGGCTGGGGCACCTCTGTTTGGAACCAGGCATGTGTCAAACTACACACAAAACTGGCAGCATCCTAGAATCATGGAGTGACACGCTTATGTGTATCAGTGATGAACTTGATGCTGAAGTCTGGGTGGGTATCTGCAAGTGCCTAGCTCACAATTTACCCTTCAACCTTTATTACAAGATAAAAAAGGTGACAAAAAACCATATGTATTTCACACAAAGTAAATACACCTGATCTTTGTTGAAGCAATGATTAAATTGTAATTTATACATCACAAACCTTCTTGCTTCCTGCTAACTGCAAGAGATGCAGGAACATGATGTCAGGGTCATTACAAGATAGCTGCATTTTCATCCTTATGTGTTTTTTTTAACAACTCCTGATTTTTAGACTGATGACTCTGGCTAAAGGTGGAGACTCACTGTGATCAATCCCTGAAAAAAAAAAAGTCCTCTTCACCTCCCAAGGACAGCTACTCCATGGTTCTGGAGCAAGGGCTGTTTGGTGTGGAGAACTGAGTTACACAGTGTCTGAGTGCTGAGTTCTTGTCCTAGGGGCAATATGATCCCTCTTGCACAATGCTGAGATATTTCGCCATGTTTCACTTCAGTGTGGCAATTGTAGGTGAACTACTTCACAAAAGCCAGTATCAATTTACAGGGCACTGTGATAGGGCCTCTGAATGACAGCCTCTCCTGTCCACCTTGGAGGGATGTGACAGAGCTGCTTTCTTGCAGACTCTCTATGGGAACCAGCTGATCATTCCAGCCACTGATATCATGTCCCTGTCCTCCAGTCGTATTGGCAGCTTCATGCCTTGTTCCAAATCACTGCAAGAGTCATATTTCATTAATAGTAATAAAGCAGAACAAAATGGGGGCTTTAAGAGATGATTAGGCCACAGAAAAAATATGAAATAAACAGACCTAATACACAGAGGGTAAATGATAAATATGCACCCAGTTCTCTCTGTGCAGTAACTCAGTGGAATGGATTTATTGCACAGCAGGCTTGCTACTCATTTTCCCTCTCTTCCCAGCATGTGGGATTTTAAGTTAAACAGTTTTATTCATATCTGAATTCACCCGTGTATCCAAAATTGGCTGCTTGCCAACATTGTTGGCATTTCAGGTTGATAACATCTTAATCTAGAGTCATTACAGTAACTAGGAGGGAATCTGAATGCAGGAACAGACCCTTTCCTGAAGAGCTGCCTTTGAGATTTTTATGTAAAAGGGCATCCATATTAATTGAAAGCTTACCTAGAATGGCAATATGGATGCAAGTGCTAACTTTGTTTACATGAGCTGTGAAAAATGCACAGGAGTGTTTGGTATTTTCACTCAGCCTCAGAGCAACATTCAACCCAGCAAGTGTCAGTTTCTGGCTCATTTGCCAAGGATGTTCATGATATTATACATAGATTTCCTGAAAATTTAGCTCATTTGCTAGACAGCAATGAGAGTAAGAAGTACAGACTAAGCATTTAAATGTAGATGAGTCAAGATCTCACAAGAAGTCCTGTCAAATGAGAGTAGAAGGAGTCATGATATGGTAAGAAAGGTCCAAGAACAAAGACTCTCCTTTCCCAGGTCTTCAGTTTCTTAACCTGGAGATCATGTAATTTTTGGCTTGGAAACACACTTGTATCTATGTTTATTTAATATTTTGTTGAATAGAATTTCAGTATGGAATATGGAAAATATGGTGAGCTAATCCAGTGAACTTGTTCCAACAGATATGAGGAGATGTTAACATTTGTACAGAGTGACATGATTTTCCATCTCTCTAGCCTCACATGGTTGTACAGACCATTATTAACTCCCTTTGCTTTTGGTTTCAAGGCAAGATGGAGCATCTTGAGTAATCCTATATCCTCTTAACAAAACCTCTTGTCATTTCAAACCTTAGTGGCCTGAGGGGGATAGGTGATGAACAGTCACTTAGTCAGCTCAACGTAATCCAGTTTAGTGGAGAAGAGTGGCAGGCTGCAGGCAGAGCAGAGAAAGTATGGACAGCAAAAAGGTAGATGTGAGATTGATGTCACATAAACCTACTCTCCAATTTCTGTCTGAAACAGGAAGTTTCACACAGTGTCAGCAAGGAGTGCATATCATTGTTTCCTCCAGTGACAGTCTTATGAACTGGCCAGAATAAAGACAGCAAAAAAGCAGAAAAAATATAGGAGGCACATTTATTATTTGCAAGAAGAAGGAAGGGGTGACCACCCAGACAATCAGAGTCTGTGTTTGGTTTTGTTTCAGCTTCATCAGACTTATACTATCTCCATTTGCATCAGATCTTTGTGTCCTTCCAGTTCGGCATTTCAGGCTGAGGCTTTGCTCTGGAAGAAAGCGGGTCAGACAGGGAAGTCTCAAACTGTATAAAATCAAGCACAAGTGTCTCTATTTCTGATGAAGCATTAACCAAATAATGCTTCCAAGGGAGCACTGAAGGCCAAATAGCTTCTAGCTTGTAGATCAAATAGCCAAATAGCTTCTAGTTTGTATGTACTAAAGAAAGAGCAACAGAAAGAATGGAATTGCTGTAGAGATTGAAACAATAACGTGGTTATTGGCCTTTCAGAAATATGGGCATAAAAGAAAGAGGAAAGACATGAGAGAGTTGCATACAGTGCAATTAATGTCCTATAAGCAGCCTTTCTCCCCATCCTCACTGCCTGACCTCCAGCTGCACCCACCACAGATCTCCACTGTCCCCGGACAAAATGCTGGACAGAGGCCAAGGTGCATGCATTTCTTGTTTTATTACAGAGGATAAATGCCAGCTTAAGTCCCTTGCAAGCCAAGAGAAAAGCAGCTGCCTGTAGAAGGATGAGACAAAAGGAGATTGTCTGGGCCATGAGTTCTGCTTTGTACCCATGGGCAATAGGCCACAGGGCAGCGAAATGTGGCAGTGGGGTGGGATTCCCATCAGGCACCCAGAGGGCTGCTCTTAGCAGCCTTTCTTTGCACATTCAGCTTAAAAGGCACACCAGGAAAGAGGGGAACCAGGAAGATAGCAGAGACCCTGCTGCTGCCCTCACACTGCCCATCTCAGAGGAGCAGCTCACAGCCCAGGAGCCCTGGGGGCCACATCCTCCTCACAATGCCCACACTGGACAGATGGTGAGTGCTGCTCAATACCCTCACCTCTGCTAGCTCTAGAAACCCTGATGAGCCTGTGACCCAAGCATCACCCAAAGAGCTGCTCCCAACAGCTCCCAGGCAGCCTCCTCACCCTTTCTTTCATTTATTGCTGATGGCAGGGCGTCCACCCATAACAGGGTTGAACCCTCCCACTTGGGAAAACCTGGTGACTTCCTGGACTCTGCTGGTCTGCACCACCGCCAGGCAGCTTCATGCACCCACAGGCATAAAACCAATATAGAAACACTTGTCTTCCAGAGGCTCTTAACTGCTCCACAGCTTCCTCCTGTTGTTTCTCCCAATGTTCTCTCACAGCATCTTGACCTTCTAGCCTTGTACAGATGCTCTTTGCACCTCACAGTAATTAACTCAACACTGGAAAGCACAACCAAGTTCCCACATCAGACATTCCCAGGCAGCTGGGATAGTATGGCAATGATTGGAATTCACTTCTTTACCTTTCCAGAGTCTCCCTGGATTCTGGATCCAGAAACATGTGTATTCTTGGCCAGCAGGGCAAGAAAGATAGTTTTTAGAAGACCAGCTGCTAGAGGAAGCAACAATGGTTGGTTGAAACAGTGAAAAAGTGAATCTTGGAAACATCCCAGAAAATCACCACTGGGGATAAAATGACAGAATAGGATTTTGAGGTCTGATATGAGATCATCAAGTGAACTAAAGAGATGATGTTTCCATACCTCTACAGGAGCTCTCAGGGCTTGGATCACAGAAACGGCCCTTCTTTTTCAGCTACAATTCACATGAGATGTGACAAGAGATGGTTACAGATGGGTTCTTCTTTTGCTCATGCTTTATATCCAGGTAGCTTAATCTTTTTCCTTATTGGTACTCCCAAAATGTTTCTATGTAAGGCACAAAATAATTTTGTCTTCTGGCTCTAAAATGAGCTGAAGTTCATTTGAACAAAAGTGTAGCTAAGAAACAAATATGAAAAGATCACACTAATATTGGGGATTTATGATTTTATTAATGTTATATACTCCTCTGAATTGAGTTGTTGATCAGGAATGGGGGAATTTTTCCTTTATTATGAGATTACATAAAGCAGAGATACCTGTCTCTTTCCTCCTTCCTTATTTTTATATATAATTAGATTTGGCCCACATGATGTGGCTTTCTGATGTAGGAAGCAGGAACTGAAAACACATTTCCCTTTTTATCACATCACAGAATATTTATTAGTTCAAGACTGCTTTATGGCATTGTGCCAGCCTTCCCCTACAAGAATAGGTGAACAATTTCAATAAGCAGTATAATAAAATTGTCAGACCCAGCTGGTCTCTCATGTCTTTTGATTTTACTCTTAGATGCAACGTAGATAAATTCACAAAACCATCTTCCACACATATGCATTGTGTTCATGCATGTGCAAACTCCTCTCCCAAGCCACCACCAGGGAGAAAACTGGGATCAGAGAAAGCATAAATTACACTGCCATCTAAATTACTAAAATCTAAAGGATGAAAATGGTAGTATAAATTCCATCATGAAGAGCAAGAGTAAGTTAATATGATGAAGAAACACCCTTTTGTTTCTGTAGATCATGCTGAGACGGTGGCTGGAAACTGGGAATTTGTTTCATGCCCACAAGCCATGCTGGGACACGTAGTCTGTTACTTTTACTGTGAAACTGTGGGAGACGTTTTTTAATCACTTATCTGCCATACTGAAGGTTGCTTTCTTGGTAGTAGAGCAATTTTGGCAAACAGCTGTACCCTTCAAGAAGATCAGAATGTATAGATAGTAAGCAAATGATGATTAGTCAGAAGACGGGAAATATTAAAAGTATATCTACACCTGTTTGGAAAATGTCCTTATTTTTCTCTTACAGGCCCTCTTGTGTGTGGATGAGCACCAGCAGGGAGGCTGGGGTTTGGAGGAGAGATGAGAGGTGCTGCTGGGCAGGCAGGGGAGAACAGAGTGGCCTTGAGGACAAGGAAAAGTTGGAGATACAGAAAGAAAATATGCAGAGAGAAAGGCACGGGGAGTGCCGTGGATTGTGCACATGCACATGCTGAGAAAGGGAGTTTTGCAGCAAGAAAATTCCACCAGAGAGACTGAATTAAGAGGAAAGTTAAGTTGTGAGATGGAAGCTTAAAAGGAGTTTTTAAAAGCCCAACCAAACAAAAATATTTGAAAAGGACAAACATGAAAGAAATAGAGAAAATAAAGACTTTGAAAATGACACTTCTATACGAACAATGTGGAAGAGAGAGACAACCTAAATGGTATTTTAAACATTAAGTAAGAACATTACATTGTGATGATGGTCTCTACATGTGCCACTCCCCTCAGCTCAGTTTAGCTTGTGTCAGACTGTGGGACAGCCTGACATAGAAAAAGCTATGATTTAGCAAGCAGATAAAAATCTTCAGTGTAGCAAGGGAAGACTGGAGGGATTTTATCTTAGACATATGTACTAGGAGAGGGAAGAAAATTACCAGCTCTGCTGGCATAGCAGGAACCACTGCAATGCCTAACATAGATTCTCTGCAGACTCCTTAAGGAAATCAAACTTGTTTCTTTTAAAGTTTGGAAGGAAAGTCTATACTGAAACAGTAATTTCCATATATATGATCAAAATAGTTTGTTGTTTTATAACACAGAAAGCCTGAAACTGTGTTCTTTGTTTCTAAGGATTTCTAACTCATGTGAATGCTCTGGTACTGCTGAACAGTACAGTCTAGTCTTCTATATTGAACAGTAAACAGAGGGGACTATTTTTAAGTGTTCCACATCCACAGACAGAGCTAATGTAACTAAAACCAAAAATATATTGGCAAAATGTTTTTGATATATTTATGGTTTCACTTATTTTTCCTTTTTTCTTTTTCCTTTTTTAGTTTTTTCCTTTTTTCTTTTTTTCTTTTCCTTCCTTTTCTTTACTATTTATTTTCCTTTTTACTTTTAGAAAATAAGTCCTTTACAAATATTATTAATACATACATTCAGTTGAAGTACCTATATCTATATGAAGTAGATTTCATGACCAAATAGTGTTTTTGGGGATATGACAGATCAAACTCCGTATATCTGACTCACTTAAAAATTTAGACCTGAGGCTGAAAACATAGACAAACAGGACAGATCAAAAGACACTTATGTGAGGAAATTAACAGGGGTCAGCATCTGAACTCTTATAGAAGAGGTCCCTCTCACTTTCACAAAGAGGTCAGAGAGAAATTGTAAGCATTTTTCAACCCAATAGCTTCAGTGTGGGAACACATCATTGTTATCTAAAAGCTGGGAAAATCAGGACACAAGAGTTCAACAGGATCCCTTCAAGGACAGATAGTGAGTCAGAGGTAGAGCAACAGAGAGTGGTGTTGTTCAGATTTCCAGGCCAGGGTCACAGCTAATGGGTGCACAGACTTGCTTGCCAGTACCAGATGAGAAACATTTCTAATTATTTACAGTTGTGGAATGTATGTTTGTACTTCTGATAAAAGCCTCTGAAGACTGGGAGTCAGCCTCAGACATCTCAATACCCAAGGGGAGTGAAGTGTTAGTGAATTAAAGAACTGTTTACACTGGGGCAAGAGTACAAAAATTCAAAAACAGCTCTGTGCATTTGGGCAGTTTTATGGCAAAACTGCAGTGCCGTGACAGTAACAGGCTTTCCATAGAGGTGACAGTTGTGCTGAAGGGTTAGGGAGATAGTTGGGAATTTAGATGATAAAAGCAGAACTTGGACAATGCTTGGGTCCTTAAGTCCTTTGAGAAATTCAGCCCTTGAATCTCCATCTGTGCTTTTCTTTCTCTATAATTGACTTGCCCATTGATCCCTTCTGGTTTGAATAACAAGGTAGTAGCAGAAGGTCTAGTCTCACTCCTAGAATTCCTGCCTATCTGAATCCAAAAACTTTGTGAAAAAAGCAGTTGGTTGCATTGGCACCTATACACTCTCCAGTGCTCTAATAACAAAGACTTTCCTCCCTGCACAAGATACTGAGTTGCTGAGATGATGTCTTGGCAATTTGAATTGTGCACATAGTGCAGCCAATGGTCCCTTGCAAAATGTTATTTCTATCACTTAAATGTAGCCATTTCCCTTGTCACTTCTAATCTAATACATTGCTGTTGTTGTTTTTAAATTTACAGAAGGGGAAATTAGCAAGTACTCAAGAATCACTGATTTTATGGCACTGGTACCTGAGGCACCACATACACACCCCATCATGCAAGAAATATGATTGCTACACTAATAAGGCTTTGGATACATCTTAGATGGCTGCATTTACTTTTCATGAGTCCAGCTTAGTGAACTGTGATTTGTCATGGCATAATGTGCACGCAGATTTTGCATTTGTAAAAACATGAGCAAAAGCCTCAGTTTTGCCTGCCCCTGTAAATAAATTCATGATAGAATGAAAATTTGTTGTTTCAAACAAACAGCTGAATAGTATTATCTATTAATTAACTCGTCCTGGCAGTTCCAATTTAAGGAGAAATTTCTGGTGTCTTGGTTGGGATGCTGAAGGGTCACAGAGCTGGATTTTGCTTGTTTGAAGCCATCTTCATTACTGTCACCACCACATAGGTCAGTGCTGAGACATTCAGGAGCAGTTATGGTGTCATAAACCTCAATCACTGAAAGAAACACAATTTTTCTTGTACTTCAGACCCAGAGGACTAAGCCACAAAATGTAGCTTTTGACATTTTTTTTCTAGCATAACTGTAAATGCAGGGTCCTATTTCTGGTGTTTTTTCCATTTGCTTGTCCACATGCCAGCCCATCCATGTGGGGCTACTCTGGCCTTTCCTTCAGGTGAGATTTCCACAGTTGTACCTGCAAGTCTCTGGTTGGCAAATGCAGCAGGCAGGTCAGGTTTTCCAGGAGACCACAGAGGAGCCAGAAAGCAGCCAGCTGTGAGATCCCACAGGCTTGTAAATCCAGGTTTGACTGTTCATTTCCAGACATACTGTAGGCTTTCCACATCACGTTCTTATCAGTGTTATTGTGGTTTACACAGGAAGCTGCATACCAATGGGGATGGGAGGAATGTATCTACAGACAAGGGAGGGTTACTTGGAGGGGTGAGGGAGTATCCTTGCTGACTGTTGTGGAGTATTTTCAGTGAGTGACCTTGGATTTTCTCCCTCTTGGAAACCATGGCAACCAGCATTTGTTCTTGTAAAATAATTTCTTGTCTCACAGTGAGTGATTATATATCTTCTCTGAACTCTGAGGTAAAACCTCTCCACAAAGAAGAACAAAAATTGCTAAAGAGCAACCCTGAGTTGATTGTTCTGAATCACTATATCTTAAAATACATGATGCAACATGGTTATCTACTGCCAGCTGAACAACAAGCAAAAGAGTAGCCTCTGGATGATTGTCTGATCCTTTTTCTAGGTTAGTATAATTAAGTCTGAAATAAATACAGACGTCTTTGGTGAATGCCCGCTTGTTTCCCTAATTAGCATCTGACAACAATCAGGAAAAAACATTCTGAGATTATACTGAGGCTTTTGTTGAGTACTTTGGGAATCACTGACACAATCATTTCCCTGTTCTTAAATATATTTTAAAGTGATAAAGGCTATTCACAAGTTATCCTTTTTTTCAGATAATCAGTCTAATTCTGCCTGTAATACTTCATATATTTTGTGCTTTATCCATACAAAACCTCCCATCACCTGGGCATTTGAGGGAAGAGAAATGTCACTCATACTTCCATACAACTCAAAATCATCAGCCAAAAAACTTGAACATCAAACACAAACCCAAATACAACAAGACAACCAAAAGCTACTTAAAAAATAAACATATGATAGCAGCTGGGCTTGTCTATGCACCATACCATCCATCTCTTATGGCCCCTCACTGGTGAAAAAATATGCAAAAAACACATGGAAAACTCTCCACACCTTCTTCAGGATCATCTCTGAGGTGTATGGAACTTCATTTCACAGGGAAGCAAGTTGCTGAGGCATTCAAGTGTGCTCTACCCATCAGAGCTTTGTAGCTGCTTCCTTTCATCTGGAAACAAGGTGCAGATGCTAAAAATTGCATATTTTAAGCCTAGATCCAAAGGAAACAAGTCCTAAGGGGGAGCCAGCTGTTTCTGATTGTGAATAATCCCTCTTCTGCAGTAACTTTGAGCCTTCTGGCAGAACTCAAACAAATCTGAGTGAGGACATGGAAACCTCAAGGACACTGATGCTGTTATGAGCATCTGAGCATTGGAAGCTGGGTGGGAAACAGATGCCAGGTTTTCTTGCTCTCCCTTCTGCTTGAGCTCTGCCTGATGGCTCAGCAGGTTACCCAGGTGGGTGCATCCCAACAGGTTACCAGGTGGTGAGCCCAGCTCGCTCCTGGGGACCCTGTGGCTCTCTCCTCTGGCCCTGCAGGAAGCCTGCAAGTTCAGGGCTGGGGTCTTCTGCCCATGGCAAGAGGTGAGACAGCACCCTGGGGACATGGAGCCAGCTGCTGCTGCTGCAGTTCTCCTTGGGAGCATTCCATTGCACCTGGCTCTCCTTGCAGGCTAAGAGTTTCCTGGGAAAGCTAGCCCAGAAACAGGCTTTTATGCCCACCCACTGCCTGCAGTGCCACCATCTCAGCAGCCCCCACAGAGCCCTCTAAGGGCTGGCCTGGCAGCTGGGGGACACAGCTACTGAGGAGGCAAGCAGGCAGGGCTGTCACTTGACAGCACAAGGGACCACTGCCCACAGCATTTTGGTCTCTTCTGACCCTTCCCCTGGAGCTCCAGTCTCTGCTTGCATCCCTCATCACCTGCACACCAGCCAGACTACAAAGGCAAGATTTATGCACACTGTAATACCCCCACAGCTTGTGTGGATACTATGGTACACCAAAAGGTTGTTTGTTGCTTTCTCATATCAGAGAAAAACCTCTCTATGATAGATGTAATAATGGCATTGTTAATGACAATTAAATGCCATACTTGTCAAAAGCCAACCTAAATCCTATTTGATCACAAGACTGCCCTTCTGCTGCTCTGCTGTTCACAGTGACTTTACCTTGCAGCTTTGAGTCACTGTGCCAGGGCATACAGCTCAGCAAGGGCTCCCCATCGGCCAGCTAAAATCCTCCAAGGAAAATGCAGCAAAAGCTCATTTTAAGACAGGCTCTGATGGACATGGGGATTGGATAGGGACAGGTTACAGTGGGACCTGCATGTGCCAATTTAAGGCACTGCTGCCAAAACTGGGGCAGCAGAGGGGCCAGAGCTGAATGGGTGTATGGACTGCTGCAGGAGGAGGCTTACTGCAGCCTGTGCTGAGGAAGGAGCACAGGTGCAGAACTCTGTGGTGGGCAAAAGAGGAATTCTTTGAGGGCTCAGATTGATGAAGGTGCTTGGGACCCCACTGGGGCCTGCCACAAACCCTTCTTTAATAGCACCCATGGTTTAATCCAGGGAGCATTACTGCACTGATGGACACACATAGCCTTGGGGTGCACACATCCCAGCCCTAAAGCCTGGAAGCCCAGAGATGGGGGCTTTCCCCAGGCCAACCCAAACCACTTTGAAGAGGGTTGCAGTGATGCTGCAGCCAGACCTGCAGCAGCCCCTCTTATATCCCCAGCCCTCCTGAGCCACAATGCACAGTGCCCACACGACTGTGCTGAACAGGAATGCTTAGCAGACATGTGCATTAGCTCTCAGATTAGCTCTGCAGCCTTTTCCAGCCACTGACTGTGAAGTGGGGGTTGAAATCTGAAAGCATTGCATGGGATTAGCCATGCAATTGCCATTAAAATCAATCCTCTTCACTGCTTTGCAAATCTCCATTTGCAGTTTTCAGCCTCTTGGACACAAGAAATGAAGAGAGGATAAGAAGAAGGGGAGAATGAATCCAGAAACTTTTCATATATGTATTGTGATTCCATTACATTTATTAATGATGTCCTAGGAAAATATTCAGGTTATTTTAGTTCAGTTTCAGTTCAAAATGCCTAAACAAAGAAAAGAGCAATATGCTGATTGAGGAGAAAAAGGTATCTGCTTGTTTTCCATAATACTGATGGGTCCAGGGACAAAACTTACGTCAGGACCTAGACAAACACATTTTTCAACAGGTTAAAAAAAATAAAGTACAGATAGCTATATTCTGTTATTTTAAACTTCTGTGGTTTTTTGCTTTGTTTGAACCATACCCTGGGTGAGGAATTCAGTACTTCCCCTGCAGCATGTGTGCCAGAAACATTGTATTTTCATAAATAAAGAACCCCCTGAAATTCTCCTGTAATTGCTCAGTTCTGGGTATTGCCACTTTCAGAATTCAGAAGCTTGCAGGCATGGCGTGGTGATAAGCTGGCACCTGTGACATGTGGGAGGGTGGTCACAAGTGCTGTGTGCTGGGAGAGAAAGAAGTGATAGTAAAACAAAAATAGTAAAAAAAAATTGGAAGAAAAAAAAAGAAGAGTGAAATCCATGAAACAGGATGTTAAATGTTTCTGTGGATGCTCTTATTTTTTTCCAGAAAAATGTTTATCCTGTCAGTCACATAAAAGGTGAGGCAACTGTTGGTGTTAGGAAATTACACCAAAACAAAAAATAAAATCACAAAGCAATTGCTGATCACAAAGCAATCATAAAAAACAAAAATGAAAAAGCAAAAATGTGGTTCCTAGCTTTGGTGGATAGCTGCCCCACACTTGTTTCTTGTGGAGGTGCAAGTGATTGAACAGGGTGCCTGATTTGTCTTCTATCCTTCATTTTGCTCACCTGCAAGGAGGTCCAGCAATAAACATTTCTAGGAAGAAAAATGAGATCTGAAAGTGCTTTGAGTGTAATAGCACAGCAAACCAAGAGATGAGAGCCAGGCAGGGGAGAGGAAGGGAATGTTGTGGAAGGGCAGCTGATGCTAGCACATTTCCATGGGCTAGAACAGCAAGGATGAATGGGCACAGTTGGCCATTGGAGCCTGGAGAATGGCCCAGCAGGGGAGCTCAGGGGAAGAGGGAATCTGAGTAGTCAGACTGCTGGACGGGCCCTGCAATTGCTCATCCTTACCGTGGTGCTAAGTCCCACCATTTCACTCTTCACTTGATCATTTACTGTTGCAAGTTGAGTGGAAACCTGAACATTTCCCTTTTGTACCAGATAAATTCATCATTCCAAACAGTGCAAAAATGTTTGATTTTGCAGCCTGTGTAGCCAAAGTAGGGGGAAAAGCACAAAGCTCAAGGATGAGCAGAACAGCAGAGAGGGAAGGTCTTGCTGCCTTCTAACCATGGAGGACAGGGACTCATACTCCATACACCTTTGTCTACTTTTCTGGTTTTGGGGCAGGGCTCTTGCAGAGGTGTTCTCACTGTGAGTCTGCCCTCTTTGTGTGGCAGCTTTAATTACACGTCAAGAAGCAGCATGTGAATGGTTGGACACTAGTCACAGAAACAGAGCACAAAGGTTTATGTCCCAGCTCCACTAATATCTTAGTGATTTTGCCACAGAATTTCTGTAGCAATCTCCTGAATCAGAAGACACTGAACTTCAATCTCAAACTCCATATGTGAGTGCAGACCTGGTAACAAATGCGTTTCATTGGAGATCTGCCTGTTGCCCACCATCCTTCAAATGACCCCCTCATGCAAGGTTTTGCCGTGTGCAAAAATACATTATTCAATGAAGAAACCATTTTCTCAAATCCCACAGCCCAGGGGAATAGCTTTTACAACACAGTTCTTTTAACAGCTATAGCAGCAGACAGTGAAAAGGCTGTGAAACTAAAGCGGAGAAGATACACTGTGTTTCTAAGCAGTCTAAAACTAGCCATGCAATAAGAAAATACAGAATTACAGTGGGTCTCAAAACCACAGACCAGGGTGCACGATGGGAAGAGAGTGAGGCAGTGGAGGTGCCCTGTAAGAGCTGCCTGCAAAACCAGGAAGGGGGTAGGGAGCCAGTTTTGTTTCCACACTGTTACTAACCACTTGTGACCAGCAGAGCTTCAAGATGCACAAACGCCTGGAATAATTAGGTCAGTCGTGTCTAGATGCAGAGACAGCTAGATCAGACTTGGCTGTGCCTTAGCTTTCCCCAGGAAACCATGGCTGTCACAGAGTTCAGGAGAAGGGTATAAAAAATCTGCATCTGAGGGTGATAAAACTACCCTGCTGTCAACAAACCGAGTGGGCTACAGGAGCTGCCTGTGCCTCAGCCTCCCCCTGCTCCCTGCAGATTGCTTGCACAAGCAGGTCTTTGACTTCAGAGGCTAGTGAGAGTAAACAGGGGAGATCAAACACCCTCCATATCATCCTGGTCAAACATAAGCTGAATTGTGTATGAGGCAGGACACTAAGCCTGTGCAACACAGTATGTGATCAAACCCAAGGATTTCTGCGGGTGGGGAAGGGCTGTGGGATTACAGCCTGAATGTTAAATAGCTTCATCATCTCCACGATGTCAAAGCATCGTTCTCTGCCCCAGGAGGATTCCTTGACTGGTGTAATTAACACGGTTCTGCCGGGTCTGAGAGGCAGTAGGTATGTCAGGCCGGGTCCCACGGGCTCCTGCAGGCACAGGGAAGGGAAGGGGCACTCCTGGCAGCAGGGACACTCTGGCAGGAAGGCAGCCAGGGCACAGGCACCCACCCTGCCTCGCTGCCTGGGGTCTGCACCTGCACAGCTGCAGAGCCCAGCCTTGCAGGGCCCCTTCTGCAGCGTCAGAGAGAAACACACTGCTGTGGAAGGTGATGATAGAGGGATTCCTGTAGAGATTTCAAAACATAACCGTGGCAATTTGTGTTGCAGTCACACCATCAGGTCTCAAACAGACCTGTCAGTGTCCTCACACCAGAAAAATCAAGCAGTAACACGTTTTTGTTGCGCTGCTCTCTTTGTTTTCACAACATAACAAAGCAACCCTGCTAACAAGAGCAGGGGAAATCGATCTGATTTGGTTTTGTTTTGATTAGGATGTTTGCAGGTTCTTGTGACAGCTAAAAGAAAGCTTCCCTAGGTGTAAGCCTCAGGCACAGGATCTGCAAGTTCTAGAAATTGGATCTATTCTTCTTTTTGAATAGAATATCCACTGAAGCAACTCTGCCTCCTTCTTTGATGTGTGTTATAGGCCACATCATTTATTTTTCATTTGATTTAAAGTGAAATGCGGAAAAACCTGCTAGTTAGCAGTAGCACAGGACCACTGTACAACTGGAATTTAGATGACATTTGACAAGAAAAAAAGAACTTTTTTCCACATAGGTATTTACAGTTTTTTAACCTTCACATAGGATTGTTTCTAGCCTTTGATGCAAGTTATTCTGAAGAAACCTTAATGGTACAGAATTGTTGATTCATCTAAGATTTTTAGATTTTGCCTTCCCTTCATGATCTTCAACATTTTCAACATTCTCTACAGATGACTGTAATTTCTTTCTTGCCTATCACAATAATATCATTAAAGAGCTTGGATACAAATACAGGGCTTATGCCACAAATGGAAATAAATTGATGAAAAGGCATAGAGTATGGCTTGCGAAACAGCAGTCATTGAAACAATACTGGTTGATTACCTAAGGTACTCCCAACATCCTTCATTCAATCATGCTCTATCTAGTAATTCAGGTAGGAAAATATTGTATTTTAATATAGATTATGCTTATTGTAGTCTCCATAGGATTTTTAATATAATAAGACCATCCAGCAGTTTTGAACTCTGGTAGCAAAAATGTTACCATGCCAAGGGCATTACATCATACACTGACACTGGTTAGCCAGCAAAAATAGTACCTTATGACAGAGTTGGGGTAAAAATTAGACTTTTACATTAATTCACAATGTAATTCCACCCCCTCAGGGAACCAAGCATGACAGCAGTTGGCAGAAATACATTGTCCATATTTATGGACAATAACAGAAGGAGATTTTTAGATGGCATCCTGACAGGGACCACACTACAAAATGGGCTGGACAGGCAAACTGGGACAACAAACAGTGCTAAGTGCTGAAAATTAGCAGCAATGATTCCAGGATCCACCTTTCACTCTCATCTAGCAGGTGGCACTTACTATGTGCCGATGCCTCCCCTGTCCCGCTATTGTTTCAGGAAAAGCCTCCCTCCCTTTCTTCTTATGATAATTGGCTGTTTCCACGATAAACCCGTGGCTCTCAAAAGGCTCCTTACAAAGCTTGCTGTCTGGTGTTGAAGACACACTACCTGAAGGCTTCAGCAATTCAGGGTTTTGTTTTCTCTTTTGGAGTCCTTGTGCCTATGCTTTGAACACCACCCATCCATAACCATTAACTTTCCTGCTAAAATGCAATTGGTGTTACAGACCTGGGAGCCATCCAAATGCCATGCTCCTTGGTGCCCTCTTTGGTACTGAGAACCACTGAGTCCTTGAGGACGCTGGAATGGGTGGTGGACAGGCAGATTGACAAAAATTTGGGAGAGAGGGTGTAACAGGAGGTTGGAACAAGGGCAGGATCAATGCAACAGCTGCTTGGCTTGAGAAAGAAGGGTTTGTCTGCCCAGTTTAGTCTTGCTTTACATTAGCTAACTGCACATTAAAGCTTTGGGAACAGTTCTCTGCCCATCCACACTAGCCAGGGGTTAAACCACAGAACCGGGTCCCTGAAGAACAGAATCACCTGTGCTTTGTTTGCAGGCTGTACCCACCCTGGGGATTCTCTTCTGGTCTTTTCCCTTTCTTGAAGTCTGATCCTGTATTTAAACATCTCCAACAAATTAACTGCACACCTGTTCCTGAGAAGGGGACCCTGAGAGCTCTCCCAGCAACTGGAGCTGTGGTTTGCCAAGGTGGGGGTGTTGCCAGGATTGCATCACTTAAACATTCCCAGGCAATCTAGCCTAGTGGGACTGACAGAAGTGATAGAGGCCAGGAAAAACTTCATGGGAACACTTAACACCACTTGGCCTTGACTCACTCTGCTGTGAGAACCCAAGTACAAGTTTGCAATGCTATCCTAGGAGCAGGATGGAGCTACAGCAACCTACCTTAAGTATTCTGGAAAACTGCTCTGGAGTACCCACGTCATTTGCAGTGTCTTTTCTTCAGGAGAGTCCCTTGGAAAGGGGAGTATCTCTGAGCCTGCTCATAGACAGGCATCCAAGAAGCAGTATTTTGACTTTAAACAAAAATTTCATTCATGTATTTGAAGGTAAGATAGGACTCTCAAATAGTGCCTATCTCTTTGTCCTAATAGCAATTAGCACATAAATAAAAGTTTTGGCTCTTATATGAGTGCTTTGCTTCTTAAACAAAATTGTTATGAGAAAAGCAAGGAATTGATCAGTTTGATCATTTTGAGCTTACAGTAAAGGAATCAAAATTGAGAGTTAATTCTTCATACATTAGCACTTCAGAATTTGTTTGTGAAAAACATCTTGTAAATCTCTTTACTTATAGTGCAGTTCCAAAACATCCGCATGCGAAATGTTCAAAGTTCAAATCCACAGCATTTCAAATTTTTTTACTAATCCATTTATTCAGTCCATATAAGTACATATTAGAACTCTCTTGGTCTCTTGCTGAAATATAAAACAACAGAAGGATCCACATGATCCCCACAGGAAGCTGTTCAGAGAAGCTCACACACCTGAAGTGTACATCTTGTCAGTGTGTATAAACACCTAAAGGAGCAAAGCATCTGAGCACAGCCTGGGGCAGCCAGATCCAGGTAGCCCTGCCTGAGCAGGGGCTGGACCAGAAAACCTCTAGAGGTCTCTTCCAGCCTCAGCCATTCTGTGACTATGTGATAAGTGGTGTTGCTTTCAACAAAATTAATCCTGTATTAAAAAAATCACTACAGCTTGTAAGGACAACAGTGTTTATTTGTCTGCAGTGCAGCACAGATCACAGTCTGTCTTCACCTAGAGACTACCATGCTAGACCAGTTCTTAGGAAGGCACAGGTTTTACACCTATTACATAAGCAGAGGATGTGGTCCAGGAATTTTTTCATGTCTTATCAAACAATGCTATCAAGGATAGGTGTGAAATCAAACCAGAAAAGGGATATGTATCTCCTTAGTGACAAGCATATTATGTAACCTACCTTCTATTCATACACACACTGCAGAGTCTGGCAGGTCAGAGTGAGAGCCTTCCTTCATCACCACTTTTATCCTAAATTTCATGTTTGACAGGAGTGCAGTGCTGCTTCCTCTGAAATCAATATGCAAATTATCATTAAGCTTAATGACAGGAGGACTGGTCTACCTGTCTGAATTTGAAAAGCGAGTCCAAGACTAAACAGATAAAATTAAGTCAGAACATTTGCAAATCTTTCCTGTACTCAGCATGTTGTTACAAATGTCGGTGGACATGTTGGGGAGAATGTTAATACAACCAGCTGTCAGCATAGGGTAATAATTATCTGTTGTTAGATTAATGCAAAAGGAAAGATATAATTATTTGCAATGCACAAGACTTGAGGCTTATGATAATGCTGCATTTTGTAGAACTTTATTTCTTCACTATTGTCTTACTACATGTAAACCATTTTTCTGAGGATTGTTAGTACTGTTATACTTTCTTTCCTTTCTCACCTCCATGTATCAGAAGGGAAAGTTTTCAACTGGTGGAGGTGCATCAACAGATCAATTTGCTAAAGGCAAAATCACTAGATGTTTACCCCACAAACTGGGGTTTTAATCAAAGGGGTTATACTGCAGAAACAAAGTGAATAACAGTCTGACTGGGAAACAGCTAAGGGCTGTGCCAAACTTCAGCTGGGTGAGTGTGAATTAAAGTCTGGGGTATAACTTGCTCTGACAAGAGATGAGGCACTGTGTGTCTGTGAGGCTATTACATTACAGCATTGGTCTGCAGAGTTCAGCAGAACTGTACTCCAAGAGTCAATCCAGTCTAATGATTTCAGATCATACACCTTTAGCCTGGAATGGTGCAGCTTGAAGTTTCATTTGAAATGGAATTTATAAGCTCACTGACATGGGATTCCTTCTTGCTTATGTTATGAAGACAAAAGTAAAAAGTACTGCAATTAGTGCCGAGGTTAAATTCCAGAATTAACTATTAAAAATGGTGGGTTCTTTATTTCTTGCTCTCTCCTGGTCATGAATTGATTTTTTTTTTTTTTTTCTGAAGGCAATGCTTTCACTAGAGACAAATTGCAAGACTCCATACAGAGTAGCTGGGCAGAACTGTAAGGAGTGCATCAAGCAAGAACTCACTGCAAGTGACATAGCAGAGCATTTTGAGCTTAGGATTTAATAGAAGCAGGTAACAAAAACACAGCTGTATTACACTGCACAGGACAAAATCCCCTTGGAGTGCTATTTCCCTTAAATTAAAAAAAAAAAAAAAAATCGACAAACAACCACCAAACTTAAACCTATTGCTGTTTTGTATCTGATCAAGAGATCAAGTGATTCCAAGAGGAATCTGTGTCTAAGATGACCATGGCCTAAATGCAGTGTATGAGATAAATCCTCAAGAAAGGAAGTAGCCTAGGAGACAAAGCTGTAAATAAAGCTACATGTTGGGCAATCACATTCATTTGGTTTTATTCAGACTTTCACCCCACTACTTGTATGACAGTATTATGGCCAGAAGTGAATCCAGTTTTTACCAAAATACTGCATAACCTACACTGCCTAACTGTTTGCTCTTTCACTGCTCTGTATTTTTCATATACCTAAAATGACATCTGTACAACCTTCACACCAATGTCCCTGCTACAACACATAACCTTCTAATCCTAGAACACTGTGCCCCTGACCCCTCCTTGGGAGATCATCATTATGACAGCAAAGAGAGCAGCAAGGACGTCAGACAGGGCAGGGGCTTCTCAAGTAGCACACAGAGACATACACACATATATACAGACAGACAGCACACACATACCTCCTGCCTTTTCTTTTTTTTTTTTTTTTTTTTTAGGTTTTAGCTTTGAGGAACACGGTGTATCCTCATTAAAAAGCCTGCCTCATAGAAAATGGTTGTCCTCCAAACTGTGTAACATGGTCATGCTCTCACATGTTTACTGAACTTCTCTTCTTTCATGGCTGTGGTTCTCTGCCAAATATCTTCTCTACCACTGTACTGTATCAGAGGGCAGAAGGAGCTGCATGCAAAAATTGCAGAAAAATTTTCCTAGGTCTTCCTATGAATTTTATGTCTGTTTTGAAGACTTAAAGCTAGGTATAGCACAAATAGTGGGTTTTTTTGTGTCAGCTAAAGGCCAGGATATAGCTGCTGTTTTCATAGACAGAGGCAGGCAAGCATGTAATGCCTAAAGTATCACTTCAGGATCAGCAACAGAGAAGTACATCAGTTGTCTTGTCCTACTTAGATTGCCTGGATGTGTCACACAGATAAATGCATTCACCAGAATTAGCCTACTTTGTTAATTGGACTGAAACCACCTACAAAGACAAAATGTTCCAAGTTACCGTCTTTTCCCTGTGGCAGGTGTCCTTCATCACGAAAACAAGGTTTAGAGGAAGGTAAGTGCCAGTCATCTGGGAGTCTGGTGTACTGTGTTGGGTTGATGTGGCCAGAAATGTGTACTCTATCACCAGGTGGGGTAGTGATTCCTTATCTCCATGGCACACATCTGCTAATGGTCCACCTTTAAGACAAGATGGGGCAATCATCTTTATCTTTTCCACAACCCATCCTCCCTCCAGGAAAATACCATTTGCTGATGGCCCATTAAGTCCCACTGTATGACTGATAAAATTACATCATCCCATTGGGAGATGCTCCAGCCAGGGGGAGGAACCAAGCCTCTTCTACCTAGATAAAAATGGAGCTGTTGGACAGCAAGTTACCCTTCTTTCCACTGGATTCCAGAGGAGGAGCCGGACTTTTCCACATCATCCCTGGACTTTTGGAGGAAGGCTGCACCTCTCTACAGGAGCACTGCTTCAGCTGAACCACATCTGCCACTGCAGGGGGACCATGTAGCCACCATTTGATCAGATGCTACCAACACCCTGACTGACAGGGTGTCAGGTTGTATTCTGACTCAGTCAGGATTGGGATTGTTTGGTTTTGTAATACTGTATTTCTATTTTAATTTTCCCAGTAAAGAACTGTTATTCCTAATTCCCATATCTTTGCCTGAGAGCCACTTAATTTCAAATTTATAATAATTTGGGAGGGGGTTTACATTCTCCATTTCAAAGAGAAGCTTCTGCCTTTATTGGCAGATAACTGTCCTTAAAACCAGGACATATACCTACAAGGAACATGTTTCTACACAAAGGCAACATCACACAAAAAACCCCAAGCAACTGCTGAAAACATCTTTTAACACATCAGTTCGAGGTGAAGGCTGCTGGTTTGCTGATTCCTGTGTCCCTTGATGTGTCCTGGAGCAGCTGGGGTATAACTTCCCAAAGTGGGAGGCACCTGCAGCTCTAGAGAAAGATCTATGACTGGTGCTGCCCATCACTAAACCAGAAATGCCAGTATTACTTGGGCATCTGTACTGAAGTTCTGTACCCACTGAAATTTGCCACAAACACCTAAACTTGCTCAGTTTTAACACCGATCAGATTTTGAAAGAAAGCACAGAATGTGTTCCTCTACATAATTGGGTGCATATAAATTTAATACACAGAAATCCACTGAAAATCAAAACTTTAACTTGGCAATACTAGTCTTTTTACTTCCTAATATATCTCACCTGATAGTCTTTTTTTACCTCCCACTCAGGCACACTCATCTTTTTCTATTCATAGCAAATAATACAGATAACCACATGGCACAGTCTATAAAAAAACATTTGATTTTGCTCATTGTAGCTCAAGACAGATGTAACAGTAACAGAAGAACAAAAGTAATGACAGAGCACTGGGGTGTTAAGCAAAGTCTCTTTCAAGGGAGAAAGTAGCTCAAGAATCAAGGGAAATAGATACATGGTTTTGGCTCAAAGGAGTCACTGTAGTAATTCTCTCTAGGCAGGATTTTAACCATGATGAAAAAGAGGGATCCACAAAAAGGTAAAATATGAGTGATAAATCTGAGGAAAGTGCCTTCTATATTTGGCCTTTATAAGAGTAGAACAGAACAAACGTAAAGGAAAAGCATTTAATATTAATATTTGGAAATGGTTTCATGCAGATAAGCCCATATGGAACCTATTGTCAGGTTTGGAGGATTATGGAAGGACTGGATAACAGATACTGGCAGCATGGCATCCTGATACAGAAAGCTGTCAAAGACTAATTACTATCAAAAAAATCATTGTGCCATCGCCATGAGAATGCTAAAAATAATAAAAGGCTTCTCTTTTGTGCTGAGTTGTTAGTGACAGCTTTTCTTGCATGTTCTTCTAATATATCTAATACTAGCTTCTGTTAAGAGACAGAAGCAGGACAGGTCCTCTGGATATTTGTGGCTTTTAGTAGTGGATATTAGTAGTTTTTACTCATGTTTTTGCTTTCCTTTGTTTTGCAGACAGAGTAACTCAAGAAGAAAAGGAGGTGGTCAAGGGTGAGGAACAACTTAATTCTAACAGCAAAATCCACCTTAGTTGTTGAACATAGTCCACTCATAAAAGAGATGTCACTTGGTGGCAGTCAGGTCTATTATGGTTCTTCCTAAAAATAAAGCACATTTTTTTGTAGTGGTGGGTGTCTGAAGATGCAGACAGTGACAAACAGCATCTCCTTTATCTTTGCATTTTTCTCTTGAAGTCTTGATAACACACCCATGTCAAATATTTAAAAGAAAGTCGTCTTTTCCCAATCAACATATTTACTCCTCCAGAAATGCTAATGGAGACTCAGTACCAGAATAAGAAAGAAACACAAAAGAGGGCAGCAGCACTGTACTTTCATCTGCTACAGCAAGCAACTGTCAGCACTAATACAAAAATTATCCAGCAGGCATCCAAATTTATGCTAAGTAAACATTTCTTGAATCTATTACATACAGCAGGAACCTAGTTTTTCTCTGGCCATTGTTCTAAGTTGCTATTTCTCAGTCTTCCTTTCCTGTGGTACATACACCAAGCCTATCACCTTGTTGTGGAAGGCCATTAGGTTTTTTGGGCAGGTTTTCCCCTTTGTAAATCCATACCAGCTACTTGCAGACACCTTCTTCCTCCCTGAAATGGTTTCCAGGATTAGCTGCCTCACCACCTTCCCAGGGACTGAGGTGAGACTTCACAGGCTGTAGTTCCCAGGTTCCCTTTCCCTTTCCTGAAGACAGGAGAGACTCCTTCTTCCTCCCAGTCCTCACAGCTCTCTTCTCCACACCCTCTTGATTGCAAGCAGCCTGTAATGACACAGGCCAGCACCCCCAGCACCTCTGGGTCCATGGCATTGGGGCCATCTGTCTGTCTATCTATCTATCTATCTATCTATCTATCTATCTATCTATCTATCTATCTATCTATCTATCTAATCTATCTATCCATCTATCTATCTATCTATTCCCTGGCCTGACCATCCTCCACTGGCACTAAATGCACCTCGCCCTGGATTTTCCCCACTGGTCCCTGAGATTACTGAGAGGAAGCTCAGTAATCAGAAAGGTGAAGAAGACACTGAGTACTTCTGTGTCCTTGTCACAGGCCTCCCTGCCCACTTGAGCAGTGGGACCATGTTTTCTCTGGTCTTCCTTTTGCTGCTGTTGTCCTTGTGGAAACATTCCATGTGTTGCCATACTCACTTCCAGATGAGCTTTGCCTTCCTGACAATTTCTACAACCAGACAGCACCTCTGCAGTCCTCCTGACACCTGTCCCTGCTTCCACCTCCAGTACACTTCCTTTTTATGTCTGTGTCTAGTGGGCAGCTCCTCACTCATCCTCTGCCCTCTTTGCTTGGTTTCTGCTTGTTGGCATGGACCACTTTTGATTTTGGAGGAGATTAACCTTAAACATCCACTAGCATTCCTGGACTCCTCCTCTCTCCAGGGCCATATCCCATGGAATTCTTACAGGTCTCTGGACAAATTTTGCTGTTAAGAAGTCCAGGGTGGTCTTGCTATTTGCCTTTCTCTCTTCTAAGGGTCCTAATCTCCACCATCTCATGGTTCCTGCAACCAGGCTTGTCTCTGATCTTCAGATTCCTGATCAGTTACTCCTGGTTTGTAAGCATCACGTCCAGCCAAGCACCTCTGCTGCATGTCTTGCTGATCCATGTAGGAAGATTAGTGTTGCTTATTCTTGCGTTGGAAATGTCTTGAAAATGTTGTTTATTGCTGCAAAAACACAGTAGGTGAAACAGTTCCTCCTGGAGAGAGAAGACTGTTGCTGCACAGACGCAGGCTCTGACTTGCTGTTGTAGTGAGCACTATGCTGCTCTTGAAAAGGCTCTTGGACCATCTTGTGTACTTCTGCTCCCTGTTGGCTCCTTCTGTTGTGTTTACCACCATCCAAGCTCTTCATTGGCTGCAAAATGACATTCAGTCATCCATTTTCCTTAGAAATCTCTAAGGGAAGTCTAGAAATCTCTCTCTTTTCATGCCAGTCTTGTAATGCTCACAACAGCTACATTTCTGAACCTCTTTGTCATCTGTGTAACAAACAACTCTAGGATTTATTTGGCTTAACTTTGCCATAGAGACAGTGTAGAGTTCTCCTGAGATCACATTCCACGAGAAAATCAGCATTTTTATTACATCTGGTTGACTGTAAAGTAGAAAGAACAACAGATTTAATGCAAAAATGGATTATAGATACAGAACAGTTAGAACAATAAGGCATCCATAAGGCAAATGGACTGGACTCCTGGACAGAGGCCCCTCCACAAACAGAGCATGACTTCCCATCAGTTGGACACTCTGACACAGGGGCTAAGTCTTAGTTTCACTTTTTTCCACTGACCAAAAATACTACTTAAGGATAAATTTCCTTTGGTGGTTATCCTTCCTCTAGCTTGCATGTCTTCAGCATCAGAAAAGAGCTGCAGCTCCCTTAGAGAAAACCTTACTGGGCACAGAAACCAGAATCTCAGCATGACACTGTAGGTTACTGAACCATCATATTAAATTCTAGTGAGAACACAATTCTTTATTAAATTGAATTGAATAGGTACAGAAAAGCTGGGTGAAGTGCCAGGAAGGAAGTATGGACTGGATATTCCTGCCATTTAATTCTTTATCTGCTAAAACCCCACTCCTTCAGATGTTGCCAGTTCCACTACACAGAAAAGAAAGAAAATTTTAAGACTTGTGCTAGGAATGAAAATGCCTAAACATGGGGGTATGGCAAAAGCAAGGCTGACTGAGGCACAATTCCCCTTTGCAGGACCAACAAGGGGGCCTGTACACAATGGTGCCTTTCAATGAGTCACAGTCTGGTGGTGATGTTCAGTGTATGCTCCACGGACTTAGCACTAAGCCTGCTTGGCCCCAGGCTGCCATGCTGACCAAAGATGCCAAACTAAATCAGTTAATTCCCAAAGCCACTGCATGGGACACTGTGAGAAGAGGACAGAGCAGGAGAAATGGTAGGCTGCAAGAAAGCCTAAGGGAAACAAAAGGAGAGAGAGAAATACACCTGCATATAACGCCTGATTAAACAATTCAGCTGAACTCATACAAAAATAGAAAACCAAACCCTCTGACCAAACTTGGGCAGAAAAGCTTAGTGAAAATTCAGGACTATTATGGCTCCTAACAGAGTAAGTTTTTATGGACTTAATTTATTTTCTTAATTAGTTTATGTATACGGCCCCAAGCATAAATATTCAAGAAAGCCAACTTTATACAGGAGAAAACTTACAGACCTCCCGGAAAGGCTTTAGTTGGCACTAAGGGACAAAAACACTGACACAAACAAAGCACTTTATTTGAATGACTTGCTGTAGCCAGAAAAGAAAACAGCTGATCTACTTCTTTCCAGTCTCCAGGTCAATTGGACAGGAAGGAACTTCTTTCAGCCTGAACAGGCTCTTCCAAGATCTGAATGTCAGCTAACTGTATAATGCCAGCTAATTAAGACACAGACAGAATGAAGATCCTGCTGAACACAGTGGGATCCCATCACAGGATTCAGCAGATTGTACCAAGTCACATGGGGTGAGACTCCACGGCTGGTGGTGACCCACATCCACCAGATGCCAGAAAAAGTTTGTCTTTCCCTTTCCTGCCTGAGATTTCAGGTGTCTGTATCATTACAGGATTTAAAAACTCTGTAGGTTACAATGGTCAGCTTTGCAGTGCTATTTCTTGCTCAAACACTAGCTGGAATTCTGTCATAGAAGGAATATTTCAGCTTGTTTTGACGTGGAAGTAGGGAAATAAATGTTTTTTATAATTCTTGTGTGGATACAGTAGGATGGCTTTGAGTTCCTTGGAAATACAGTCAAGGTTTGTGTTCTGTATGCTGAGAGTTAAAAGGAAGAAGACTGCATCAATAAGAAGTCATGGTCATCTGAAGTTACTGAGTTAAGAATTAAGTATCTTTCACAGGCTGGCTTTTGCACCATGAGAGCTGTTGTTGCCTTGCCAGTGAAAAAGATGACTGTAATGGGAAAACCTTTTCCCTCTGGACTAAAGGACAAGTAACAGAGAGAAGAGAGAAAGTAATCAGGAACAGCCCAGACTTAAGCAAGCTGAAAAATTTGCAATTAAGAGCCTCTAAATGTGATTTCTATCCATACACTCACCTAGGGGACTTCTGCACTTCCCTGCTGATCAGGGTGTTGATACTTTTGGCTTTTGCTCTCTGCTAAAGATTCATTTCCCTGGAAACAGATACTACATTCATGAAAATAAGGAAGCAGGCTCTAAAAACTGATGGTTAAAGAAAACCCAGCTCTCTTCCTACCTGTTGAAGAGCAATTTTCACCCATGCAGTCCATCTTCTCACGGAGATGTAAAACTTTGGATTGAAGTAATCAGCCTGTTGATACACACAGCTGCCCTCCAGAAGAGGGTGTGTTTTAAAAAGGCCCTTCTTGGTTGGCTGTTAAGGACTGGTACTTGTGTGGTATCACACCTCAAAATAGTGGGCTGTTTATAGTGGGGGGGTTGTTCAGAGAATGCATGATCATGTCTCACTTCACTGCCTCATCTGAGCAGATTATGCACATTGCCTGATTGCTGCACGTTGCTTGATTTTGTAGGATAAAGCTCTTCAGAATTTCAGTGGTACAGAATTCATGCACCCAAATTCAGTGGTACAGATTAGTTTATTATTTATTATTATTATTTATTAGTTTATCTGTTGTCTCATTTCATTTTAAGCTTCTAATTATAAACTTCCTAAGAAGGCCAGGGTGGCACTGTGTGTGAGAGGGTTCAAGTATAGATATTATGAGAGGTTCTGTATTAGCAAAATATTTTGTTAGTGACAAAGCACAGAAGGTAACAGAGAAGGCAACCTTGGAGTTGACTTCTCCTTTCTTATACCTGGTGCTAGAAGCAAATCATGAACATTTGACTGCAGGTGGGGTTCCCTCTGAGCTCTGGGAAACCAGTGCTCCCCTCATGGTCTCACAGCAGCCAGGAGCTCAAGGACTGCATGCACCCCCAGATTGCCCCACCCTGAGCCAGAGCAGTGTGGGGAAAGAGGGCATCCACCAGGGGCTGCTCGTGGTTTGTTATTCACACAGACAAGCCCTGCTGGCATCTTCTCAGATCTGCTGGACAAGGCAAAAGAATGTGAATAATTAATTTGTTTTATTTTCAAAGCAAAAACAAAACCAGAACGAAACCAAACCAAAATAAAAACTCAAAACCCGAAGGTTTGGTAAAATGGACCCTGAGCTGTTGAAACCTCAGCAAGAGAGATCATCTCCACCTGCCCTGGAAGCTGTTTTTTAAGCTGGGCTCTTGTTTTTGTCTTTGCCTGAGCTGTGTCACCAGTGAGCCCTGCCTGGCCATGGCAGCCACTGATCTTCCACAGCCTGTGGGCCAGTGTCTAAACATGACCTTGGCCATCCCCCAGCCCATGACCAAGCCCTGTCATGAGCCTGCCCTCCTGTCACCAGCAGCTCCCAGCTTCCCTGCCCTTTCACCTGATCTTCATTCTCCCTTCTTCCAAGATTAATTCATTTGCTCCACGAACACTGAGTGTCTCAGAGACTTCAAATTATGGCAATGTCTGCCTGTAATATGTTCTAGTTGCATTAATTTACAAGGAGAAAAAAACCCCAAGGAGTCTGAAGTTTACAGCTGTTAATCAAATACCATCCTCATGCAGTAGTCCTTGTTTTATACAACCTCCTTTAAAGTTTTTAGATGTTTTCTTAATGTTGTTGTAACATACCAAAATCTGGGTTATGTTTTCAATATCCTGAAATGGCATATGCTTTGCTATGTATGTGCTTAGACTCAGGATCACCTCTGCCATAAAACCAAGAAGCTGATGGATTGTTTAAGGAAATATTGTTGCAAAGCATGTTTCTCCTATTGAAAGCCCCAAAAAGCAAAGAACTTACATGCCTAAAGGTATTGTTTATTTGTTTGTTTCTTAAATCTTAAATATTCTTTGTTAACGTTAGCATTTTCATATAATTCAGACATTCCCATCAGGCTTGAGATGTACCAGTACTGTACAAGGATTCTTGGGAGGTCTCCTCTCTCTTAGTCTTTTAGAGCTTAGAGAAGAGATGCATTTTTTTACCAGCACAATATTCTAGAATGGACTTCCTAGAAGATGTGGTTGATGCATCGACCCTGTCGTTGTTTAAAGAGCATTTGGATTACACCCTTAACAATATGCTTTAATTTTTTATCAGCCCTGAAGTGCTTAGGCAGTTGGGTGAGATAAGTGTTGTAGGTCCCTTACAGCTGAAATAGAGTAGAATATTTCTGTTCCATTCCATTCCATTCCATTCCATTCCATTCCATTCCATTCCCATTCCATTCCATTCCATTCCATGGAAAGCAGTGAAATATAAGCAAAACATCAAAGCTAACAATTGAGCAACAAGACTTCTGAATTACTTTTTAAAACTTTCAGTTAAGTTCTTCTAAAGTTTTCTAGCATCTAAATTCCACCTCTGTCATAGTTTGTATGTGCTCATGTTGACTGTATAAATATCTCTGTCAGTTTACTTTTTTTGTTTGTTTGTTTGTTTTCTGTTTGTTTGGTTGGTTTTTTTTTGTTTGTTTTGTTTTTTTTTGTTTTTTGTTTTTTTAATTCAGGGTTGTGTCAGAATATCTGGAGTTGTAGCAGCAAAGGATTTCTGGCAACTTAGGAAAGCCTGACATATTGACCCAACATCATAAGCTACAACCTCCTTCTGGTGATTTGGGAGGAAAGAAGGTAAATGAGAAGAATTAGCCAAAATGAACTCTGTAAAAGCTCATAGGTCTTGAGAAGGGAAATTAAATTGCATGGTATTTAGCAAAAAAGTATAAACAGAGGAAAGGAAAGGATGTAAATGTGGTATCCAGGGTGGACCAAGATGATTATCTAATTGGGCTTATACATGCATGTAAATATTCCATTTCCAATTGTAATAGATTTTTAATACATTTCAGTAAGTATTCTAAATGAATGGTTTTTCTAGTGCTTTTAAAAACATTTTTAATTGCCTATTATTTTTCCCATTTCTCCTATATCTTTGAAATACTAGTTTTCAAACCTTGGGGCACTTTGGACAGGACTTTTGGGATCCAGTGAAACTCTGCTGAAGCACGTGAGCTGGCAAGAGCAGCACTCAGCCTGGGACAGCATGTGTCCCAGTCCCAAACCAAACTTTAACCCTTGCCACAGACATTTGCCTTCCAAAGCCATTTTATGAATCTGCAAATGACACAGGAGAAAGGCAAAAGTGAAGGACCACATATATAATACCCATATGAAAGTAGGAGCAGTCATGTAGATGTGAATTAGAAGAAAGTATTGGTCAATAAAAATAAAAACAAGTTTCCAAGTAACAATAATAAGATCTGCAACCTGGTAGCTTAATGGTAGCTTCAGCTCAAGCTGGAGAAAAGTAAAATTTGGATTTATTCAGACAAGGATTACTACTATTTTGTCATCTCCTTGCTGTTTACATTAGGTATTGACAGTGTAACTCAAATTCCTATTGAATTTCTGTATCTCAGTGCAAACCTGACATCTGATTGAGATGCACTAGACATCTATGAAGATCCATGACTGAGGGGCCTAAAGAGCAATATATTCCTACAGTCTGTAACAGTGGTGCTACAGACATTCTCCATACTCCCATTCAGATCTGGAAATATTTTCATGGGTACCCAATCATTTACAAGCAAAAGATTAAAATTCAGTTCTCTACCTCCCTCAACAAACATTCTGTTTGCAATTTGCAATCATTCGTGCAAGCATTAAGACTTACAAAGACAGGACCAGGAATTTAATTTAGTATTAATGCTACCTGCCTGTCTCCCAGGCTGGAGCCCTTCTGCAAAGGTTGCTTGGCCTGGTCAAGGTCAGTTGCTTGAGAAAGTAAATTTCCTTGTGCTGTCTTCAATGATGAAGGAGCCCCTTGCTAGAATGGAAAGACCATGTTGGCCAGGGGTGGCTTTCAGAGGCTTCACAGACTAATGTGGCTCCTCATAGCCCTCCAAAGGTGTGCCTGTAAGGCCTGCCATCAGGCTAAAATTAATTTCTGTGTCACAGAGCAAGAGATGCTTCAGTAGAGACCTCAACAATTACTTTCTTGGTTGAGAGAACAGGTGTCCTTGAAACTTTCTACTCATTCCTCACTTACTGAGTTTCATTTTCCTTTAGAAGTCTCCCCAGATTTGCCCTTAGGAAAGTCAATTTGTCCTTGCTATCTAACATCTCAAAGGAAAAATTCAATCCTCTGCAAAGAGGGATAATTTAAGACACAGTAGATGGGTTGCTGCCAGTTGGTTGAGCATGGTGCTAATAATGCCAAGGTTTGATCCCTGTACAGGCCATGCACTTCATAATGGGACTGATGATCCCTGTGGGTCTCTTCCAACTCAGAATACTCTGATTCTGTGATATAGCCGAGTCCAGTGCAAACCTTGGCACTGACTACTGGGTGCTAAAGATGTCAGAAGGCAATCAGTACATCTACATGAGACAGAGTATTTTCAGGCAAAACTAGGAGGAAAAATAGCCCCAACAGTGGATATGCAAAAAGATAATGTGTATGTGACCTTCCTGGAAATGTTTACACTTTTCACAGAAGACTATGTCTGTACATTTCCGTTACATTTAAAAACATTTTAAAAAGTGCACTGAAATCCCATGTTTATGTTTGCAGTGTTTTTCAAGACTGAGTGCTGTAGTCACATCACTTGGTATACTGTTAGACCTTGTTAGACTCAAACAGGCCGTGATGGATCCCAGTGCTTTATACCAAAGTATACTATAAGACCAAGGTGGGGCTGATGCTTAAGAGGGTTGACAGGAGGTTAGGATGCATGATGTGCTGGAGACAGTCTCTGAGAATAGGTAAGTTCTCAGAGCACCGTTTACTCTCTTTTTGAGCAGCAAAGCGGTCTCATATGAATAATCTCTTATTTTTGAAAAGATAACCGTGAGTTCTCTATCAAAAGTATTTTTCGGAGTTTAAAGTTATCTTTTCATGAAGCTGTCACTGTCTGGCACATTATTTGTTCATTCTATGCCTCGACAGAAACAACTCTGGAATGAGTTAAAAACATTTTACTGTGTAAGCTGATTTAGTTTAAAAATAACTAGAGATTGCTTTATGCTCAGTGACTCCAAAGGCTGAACGTCCCCAGCTGAATACTCGATGCACTTCAGAAAGTGAGGTAGCTAGAGATGAGAGACACAGTGTAGATGGTGCCTTTGTTATTTTGTAGGATTAGTGTCTGTGATTCACCTGATTTATCTGATTGATCACATAGTTACATTAAAAGATCTACAGCAGCAAGCAATAGAAAGGAAAAATATGACATGGATTTCTCTTGGAACTCTTGGAAAGAAGTGAGGAAGCCAGTTGTGACGGTCTGTTACCAGGAGGTAATGAATGCTCCCACAAGGACCAGAAATCTCTTTATCAGACAGACATTTAGGCTATTGAAAAACTAGTCTGGAGGAAACAGGCAGCACTCTCATCTGAGGAACAGTGACACAGGTGGAACAGCCAGTAAGGCTATTTGCTGAATTCAGCAGGGATGTCACAGGTGGGCATGAGATGGTTGTGCTCACCTGAGCTTTAAAAGGGGATGAGCTGCCCACTCACACAGCTGGGTTACCCAAAGGGTACCCCTTTTTAAGTCCTCATGCCTCAGACAGGAAAGCATGTTCACACAGAGAAGCTGATTTGAATTAATTTTCACTCCATGGACTATATCCCAGAATCACAGAATATGCTGAGTTGGAAGAAAGCCACAAGGATCAAGTCCAACTCAACCCAAGAATCACACCATGTGCCTGAGAGCATTGGCAAATGCTGCTTGAACTCTGTCAGGCTTGGTGACAACTTTCCAGTTGTCCAGCCTCTTCCAGTGCCCAACCACCCCCTGGGTGAAGAACCTTTTCCTGATATCCAGCCTAAACCTCCCCTGACACCAATTCAGTCCATTTCCTCAGGTCCTTTCACTGGTCACCACATTGGAGAGATCAGTGCCTGCCCCTCCTCTTCCCCTGACAAGGAGAGGATGTAGGCTGCAGTGAGGTCTCCCCGCAGTGTCCTCCACCCCCAAACAAGCCAAATTACCTCAGCTGCTCCTTGGGGCTTTCTCTCAAGACCCTTCATTCTCATAACCCTCCTTTGGATACTCCAAATTGTTTTATCTCTCTTACCCTGTGGCACCCAGGAGTGCCCCCAGCACTGGAGGTGAGGCTGCCCCAGTGCAGAGCAGAGCAGGACAATCCCCTCCCTTGCCTGGCTGGTGATGCTGTCCCTGATGCTCCCCAGGACACAGGTGGCCCTCCTGGCTGCCAGGGCACTGCTGACTCATGTGCAACTTGCCATCAACCAGGACCCACTGGTCCCTTTCTGTGGCACTGCTTTCCAGCACCTCATTCCCCAGTCTGTCTGTACATCCAGGGTTGCCCCAACCCAGGTGCAGAATCCAGCACTTTCCCTAGTTGAATTTCATATGATTGGTAATTTCCCAGCCCTTTAATTCATTGAGGTCTACCTGCAGGGCCACCCTGCCTTCAAGGTAGTCAACAGCTCCTCCCCAATTTTGTATCATCTGCAAACTTAGATAATACCCCTTCAAGTCCTGCATCCAAGTAATTTATCAACTTGTTGAAGAGCACAGAACCTAAGAAGGAGTCCTGTGGAGTCCCACTAGTGACAGGTCACCAGCCTGATACCACCCCATTCACTGTAATGCTTTGTGCTCAGCCCATCAGCCACCTGATCACCCATTACATGGTGTGTTTACCTAGTTGTGTGCTGGACATTTTGTCCACAAGAATACTGTGAGAGACAGTATTGAAACCTTTATAGAAATTCAACAGGATTACATCAACTGGCTTCACTTGATCGAGGAAGTGGATTACTCTGTCATGAAAGTAAGTTGGACAAGCAGGACTTTTCAATGAAGCTATGTTGGCTGTGACCGATGACTGCTTTGTCCTTCAGGTGTGTTTTTAAATAGCTCCCAGAATAATATTCTCCATCATTTTGCCAGTCACTGAAGTGAAACTGCCAGGCCTGGACTTTCCAAGCTCATCCTTCTTGCTCTTCTGGAAAATTGAGATGTCAACCAGCTTCCAGCCAACTGGGACCTATCTGGATTCCCAAGTTCATTTGAAAATCATTGAGAGAGGTCTCATGATGACATCAGCCAGCTCTTTGAGTATTCTCAGCTGAATTCCATTGGGCCCTAGAGATTTACAGAGAACTGAGAGTTGATCATTGTCACAGCCACTGTCCTCCAGCTCAGGGCACTGGGACCCCTTAATTCATCATTGGCATTGAGGACAGAGGCAAAGAAAGCGCTAAACATCTCTGCCATGTATGTCCATGTCCCTGTTTGTGAGGTGACTGTCCTCATCCTGTAACAGGATGTTGTTATTTCTTCACTGTCTTTTGCTATTAATGCATTTAAACCCCCTCTTTTTCTCGCCCCCTCAATTGTGTCCAGCTACAACTCCAGCTGAGCTTCAGCCTGGCAGATTTTCTCCCTGCAGAGGTGAGCAGCTTGTCTGTATTCCTCCCATGTCACCTGACCTTGCTTCTGCTGAGCCCACCCCTTCCTTTTCTGATCTACCTCCCAAAGAAGATTCCTGCTGAGCAAGCCATCTTCTGCCTCGACTTCTGACGTTTGGGAATTGTCTCCCTTAGAAGATGGTGCATAAAATGTGACCAGCATTGGCAGACCCCAGCACCTGTGGAAGCATTTTCCCAGGGTACCTTACTCACAGCTCCCTGAGCAGTCTGAAGTCTGCTCTCCTCACATCCAGAGTTGAGGTTTTGCTGCCACTTTTCCTTCTGTCAGAGATTTTAACCTTGATTACCTTGTGGACACTATGGTAAAGAATGCCACCAATCTCCACTAACACAACCCTCTCTGTTTGGCAAGCAACAAATCAAGGAGAGCATTTTTCCTAGCCAGCCCTTTTAGTACCGGTATCATGAAGTGGTCATCCAGGTGTTCCACGGATCTTCTGGACCTGTTTGTGCCAGCGTGGTGCTCCCAGCTAATGTCTGTCAAGTTGAAATCCCCCATAAGAACAAGGACAGTTGACTTAGAAGTGTGTCTTTGTTCCTCAAAGAGTAGTTCATAGCATCATTGCCCTGGCTGGGTGGTCTATAGCAGACTTCCATGATGTCATCTGGATTATTTGCCCCCTGTGAACTCTATAAATTCCAGCCCTTCTGTGAGAAAAAAGATAATACATGTGTGACCTTCCTGAAAATGTTTGCACCAGTGGTGAATGCAGCCTTTGCAGAAGGGTATTTTCTGTAGCTCTCTGTATTACTAAGGTTAAAAAAAAGTGCAATGAAGTTTTATGTTTATCTTTCCAGCAATGTCTCTCAGGTGAGAACTTTGCACATGGCACAGCTGGAAAAGACAAAGACCATGACCCCCAGAGGTAGTCAGAATGACAGAATCACTACATGGCAGGAAAGAAAAATCCATCACGTGAGTGGTTGTGAAGAATAAATTGAAGCTTCTCCCCTTAACCTACAGTTTGGTGGCTGACATTTATGTTCTGGGAACAGGGAGGGTGCTTTGAATTGAGTCTGGAAAAAGAGACAGTAATAGTCTTTTCAATTTGTTTGCACATAAGCAGAAATAATCAACCCAACAGATTTAGAATAAGCTTGCCTCTTCTTCGTTTTTCTTTCTGTCTGTTGTTTTCCTTTTTTTTTTTTGTTTTGTTTTGTTTTGTTTAAGCTATCCATATCAGATAAATCACAACTGCAATGCACTTTGATTCTGGTACGGACCCTGCTAAACAACATCGATGCATCCTCCAGATTTCCTAGAAATAGTGAAAAAATTAACAGAATCACAGAATCATTAAGGCTGGAAAAGTCTTTTAAGACAGTTGAGTCCAACCTTGACCACAACAAGACCAGTTGTCTTGTTGTGGCACTAGGTGCCACATCCAGTTCCTTCTTGGCCACCTGGGCACTGCTGGCTCCTGTTCAGCTGCTGTCACAGCACCCCCAGGTCCTTTTCCTGTGGGCAGCTTTGCAGCCACTCTGCCCCAGCCTGTGGCAGTGCCTGGGGCTGCTGTGACCCAAGGGCAGGACCCAGCACTGGCCTTGTTGAGCCTCACACCACTGGCCCTGGGCCATGATCCAGCCTGCCCAGATCCCTCTGCAGAGCCTTCCTGCCCTGCAGCACATCAACATTCCCACCCAGCTTGGAGTCATCTGCAAATTGACTGAGGCTGCACTCAATCCCCTCATCCAGGTCATTGATGAAGATATTAAATAGAACTGACCCCAGATCTGAGCCCTGGGGAACACCACTGGTCCCTGGCCACCAGCTGGATGCAACTCCATGCACAACCACTCTCAGGGCTCAGCCATACAGCCAGGTTTTTTACCCAGAACACAATACACCTGTGCAAACCATGGGCTGACAGCTTCTCCTGGACAATGTTGTGGGAGTCACTATCAAAGGCTTTGAAGTCCAGGTAGATGACGTCCACAGCCCTTCCCTTATCCACTAGGTGGATCACCCTGACAAAGGAGAACAAGCTCTTCAAGCTGAACCTGCCTTTCACAAACCTCTGCTGATGGAACCTGATCCCCTGGTTGTCCTGTACATGCTGTGTAACAGCACTCAATCTGCTCCATAACCCTCCACAGCACTGAGGTCAGATTGACAGACCTGTAGTACCCCTGATTTTTGACCCTTCTTGAAGATGGACATCATATTGGCCAATCTCCAGGATGAATAATTTTCCAGTAATGATCCAAAATGACTATGACTTCAATCTTTGCTATCACATAGAAACGGTAGGATAGAAGATGGTATGAAGAAACTGAACAAAAAGTTACATTCAGTGAAGTGATACAGCAGTGGAAATTTGTCTGTAAGGTTTTCTAAAGCAGAAGTAAAATGTTCTTGCCTCGTAAGACTGTCCCTTATGCAGTTGAAATTAACTGCCAAGTTTTAAATACCTATTTACTTCTGAGTGCTTAAGTGCACTGACATGGAACACTTACCGTCTTTTGTGCATCTGCAGAATGTCAGACATGCTCAGCTTCACTGCTTTCTTCCTTGACCATAAGAATGGCTCAAAGAAACTTCTAAAAATGCAGGATTACTGACATGTCCCTAGGGTTATGCCATCAGACAACAGCATTAATAGAAACAAGGTGTCGTGGTCTCAGAAAAAGCGAAATTCAAAGTGACTTGTCAGGCAGTGCCTTTTTCCTCCTTCTTCTCTTTCTCATTACATGTTAGAAGGACAAAGGAAATGGGAAGTAATGCTGCACAATTGAGCACTAACTTCTTCAAGTCTGTAAGGCACTCAAGTACATACAAAATTTATTCCAATGGAAGGTGATGGAGAGAATAGAAGCTATGCTGGAAGCCCAAGGGGAGAATGCACATAACAGAGACTAGTACTGCAAAATGGAGTATAAACCACAATACAAATAATACAAGTGGACACAAATTCATCTCTACCAGAAGCCATGTCTGTTTCAGAGAAAAAAAAACTATATTCAGCATGGAAGTAGTTCTCTTTCACTTGCAATGAATTCATGTCTTAGTATTGGGGTCCTCTTGTGATTTTACTTCTATGTCTTGGATTGAGAATAGCTGACATAAAGTTTGTATTTGCAGGTGGCAGATGATGCAACACACAGCTTAAACCCTTTATGTCACCAAAAGAGACAAATTAATGAAACATCAGTGTATGTCACCACAACAATGGATTGTGCATGAAAACATGACAGTGAATACCAAGAACAAACTCAGCAAGCAGCTACCTAAATTGGAAATTGTCATGAAAATAGTCCTTGTCGTGTATAAATCTCCAATACAAGTTTTCTGGTCCCTCTGAAAACATAACAACTTCACATTGCAGTAATTTGTTGTGATTCAGCTGTTTTGACAGCAACTTGGCTTACAAGGGAAGAAAACAAAGCTGTCACCATCTAATTGATAAGAATTTGTTTTTACTGTGTCTGCTGTGGTCACAAGTATAACAAGGAAGGAAAAACACCACACAGATTGAAATACAAGCTCTTTTTATAATAAAGACAGAAGAATACGTAACAGTGTCTGATCAAGGTGCAGACTTCAACATGTTCTTCAGCATGCCCATCTCTGTGTGAACACAGAGCCAAAAATACAGTAAACACTGCCACAGTGACAATCCTCATCAAGCTAATGGAGCGACAAGGACTAGCATCTGGAAAGCAGGTGTGACTTCTGCATGAGAAAGAAGTACTGGTACGTCTGCACCAACCTACTCTTACTTGAGCTCTTGGCTGTTAAGGGGAAATAAGAGAGTGATGCACCAACTTTCAGTTAACTTTTGCTTTATACCATGTTTAAGTAACTTTTGAAAAAAATAAACTGATTTTCCTCATTGAGAATAGGCAGGCTGCCTCTGGATAATCCTTCATGGCATTTTCATTTCAATGTAATTAACAAAGTCACCCCCTGCGCAAACATGGCCCTTGCTGTTTAAACACTCACATGGCTGCAGAGTCCTAAAGTTCTGTCCCCACTGAATGGAATGTTCAGTTTCATCAAAAGAGAATTAGGTAAATGCTGACTGGTGACTTGTTTCACACTCTTTGCTTATTGTTTTTTTCTCATCTACCTTCTACATCTTTTTTTCAGCACAGAAAGATTAGGGATGAGTGACTCCTGAAATTATATACAAGTCAACTGCAAAGGAGTCAAAATTGTGTATCACTCACCTCTTTGCCTACCCTGAACCTACCTCCTTTCTTAAGGTCAAAACAACCAAATAAACTACTTTTGCTAGCTCCTTTTGTGAACACGTTTCAGCATACAGTTGAAGTCCCTATTCTGTAGGGACTAAGCTATAGGAATTTTAAATATTTCAGAGATTTTTCAGGAGATGAACAGGGAGCAAGACACCAGCCAAAAAATCCATTTATAAAAACCAAATTTTGTTTTTAATATTTTAATATTTTAATGTCCTCTTTTCTAGTCTAGACTATGTGTTTGGTAAAGCTGATCATCCAAGCATTCATGAAAAAGTGACAGTAGGTTGAGCATTATTAACAGAGCTATTAATGCTTAGGTTGCTGATAGGGCTGGGCATGTATTAACAGCTCAGCAAGTGCACACAACTTTGAGGCTTACCACTGCATCAGCTGTGCCTTTGTCTCAGTGTGCACAGAGGCCGTGGCAGCATTTGCTGTGTCTTTATGCCTCCAGAATCATTGAGTTGCCAGCTTCATTCATGAGCTGAGGGAGTGAAAAATACTTTGCACTGAAGACCAGACACATTTAAGGAAGAAGCCATTTTTTTCTTTGTTTCTTTCAGAAGATGTGAGGGGAAAAGAAATACTATTAATAGCATCTGAAATGTATAAAACATGTTCAACGTTTTTCATCTGGCCCACTTACAATGCTGCCTACTTCCCAGGAGAAACTGATGCATCAAGAAAACATATTGCTACCTACTGCACTTTGCCTGTCTTCATCAGAGCCCAAGCAGCACCATTTCCAATTTTATTACACTATTTTTGTAATTAAGGCAGGAAATGAGCTAAAATTCCTCAATATGGACCATAGCATTGTGCTTTTTTTTTTTTTCCTGTGTACAGTCCAAAAGGTATTTCAAGTGTTTTGCTCATCACTTTGTACTAGAGAGGGAATTCTATAAAAGAGAAAATAGTTCCATCTTAAACACAAGATTGTAGTAAAGATTTAAAGATGTAAGTAAAGATTTTCTCCTTTTTCTTGTACACAATTTGCGAAGTTACACATGACAACCATTTTCCCAGTACCTTTTTTTTCACAATGTGCTAAGATTGCCAGGAAAACAACTAATCTTGAAAAATACTGTAAATTCATACAGAGAAACAGCAAGATAACTATTAAAATTCTACTCTGGTAGAAATGAACTCAAATCCTAAGAAAAATAACAGGACCAACTGCAGTGGAGGTATAAACATGGTTTACATTCTAAATCTGCTTTATTTTAATGTTAAAAAATAATTGCAGGTCTTTTGGGGGTTTTCTGAAACTCAGAGAGGAAACAGAAAGTATTTTGAAATACTTTTAACATGATAAAAGAAACTGCAGCTAAGAATTTAATTGTATTTCTTCATGCAAATATGACTTAGTTATTGACCAAACCCAAAGCTACTTTCAATTACAAGAGAAATGTTGTATCATCTTAGGTAATTTTTATTATCCAGCTAAATGCTCATCTGCAAATAATGAGTTCTTGAAAAATAAATGAAACTGGGTCACTGCAAAGTCATCAGGGCCTCTGGGGATGGGTAATGTGATACTGTGCCTTTTATATCCAAGTTGGCAGTTTAAATCCAGTCCAGGCCAGCAGTGACTGGAGCCTATTACCACATGCTCTTTGTCACGTGTAACAGGTTAGTAGACTTGGTTCATTTTGCAGTGAAAATGCAACATTTCTCTATGGTCTGGTGAAACTATCACTGAAAAGTAAATTATCCTGCATCACAGAATCACAGAAAGACTACTGGCAGGCACCTCTGAAGGTCATCGGGTCCAATCCCTCTGCTCAAGTAGGGCATGTCCAAGTGCCTTTTAAGTATGTCCAAAGGAGACTTCAGAAGCTCTCTGGGCAATTTGCTCCAGGGCTCAGTCACTTTCATAGTAAAAATTTCATAATATTCATAGGCATTCAATATGCCTGCTTTTCAGTGTGTGTCCATTGCCTCTTGGTCTTGTCCTGAAAAGACCCTGGTTTTGCCTTCTTTGCACCTTCCCTTTCCCAATACTAATTCACATCAACAAGGTGCCTTTGAGCCCACTCTTACTCATACAGAGCAGTGCCAGCCTTCTCAGACTTCCTGTGTATGTCACATGCTCCATCCTTTAACTATGTCAATGGCCCTTTGCTGGACTTTCTCCAGCATGTCCATGTCTTCTCTTCAGCTGGAGTCCACTACTGGCCACAGCACTCCAGATACATCTCACCAGTGCTGAGCTGAGGTCAAGAATCACCTCTCTGGACCTGCTGAGAACACTCCTCATACAGTCCAGAACACTTTCTTTGCCAAAATAACGCATTGCTGGCTCACGTTCAACTTGGTGTCCACCAGGACTTTGTTCTTTGCAATGCTGCTTCACACACTGGTATCATCAGTGTGAGCCTCTGAGATCAGTGATAACCTCTCTGTGAAATACTGGGTCTTCCATTCAGATGGGGCACACATTAGGAATAAGATGTTTGAAATTGCTGAATCTAAGCAAAGCTGACTTCTCTTAGTGCAAGGCTAATATAAACAAATGGGCACCAGTCCAACTTACTGATCACTTTTCAAATGAGCTACAAAAATCTGAAGCAGTTAACATACTAGAGGGCAGTAGGATGAGATTTATTGCAGACACACTCTTAGAAGTTCACATAACAAAGAAGTGCTCTGTTTACAAAGAGGCTTCTAGGCTTGTACATTTTTTACACAATATATGCTCAAATTTAAGTTTTGATTTTGAAGAGTAGCAATGTTAACTGCAAATATATAGTTCAAATGTTTACATTACCACACCTTATTGCATACCACATGTGATACCTCAAATTAAGACTCTAAATAAACTGACTTATGGGTGGTCTGCCTGCATAACAAATTGAATTCATGCTCACTAAGGCATATGGACATACATTTCCTGAAAGAAAAGAAAAATGTTTATTCTTTTGCCTTATCACTTCAATTGGAATTAAGTAATGAATTATGCTTTTATTTCAAGGTATCAATCTACTACTTCAATTTTATTATTCTTTAACATGTATTGTTAAAGAATTGATCTCATCTTTTCTCCATCTCAGAAGATAATTATATGATAACTGAATTCTACATCCAGGAAGAACTTGGAGCTGTGTCTACTGGAGACACTCCTGACCTCTCATTGCTCCTATAAAAATATTTTTGTGGAACTCGTAACAAAAGGCTGCATCTATTGAACTAAATTATCTCTTTATTAGGAAAACACCACCACCACAGTTTTCAAAATTACTGGAATTTTATTTGCCTCAGGCTTATGACTTGCAACCAAAGACATTGTGCAAAGAAAGCAAAGATTAAGTACACTTTAGGGAAAAGGTGATAATCCACATTGGTAACATAAAAGATCAGTCTGATGAAAGAAGCCATACGTTACACTATATAGATTGCAATATTCAATAGCATTTTTAAACCAACTTCTTTAATAGAGAAAGAAAAAGTTAAGCAAAGTTTACAGTAGACATAAATTTGATACAATTCAAAAAGCCTTTTTCGGAAGATCATCAAGCGTAAAATGGAAAAACATATATGGAGCAAGGTGTATGAAAGCTAACTACTGAACACTTATAAGCTATTAAACAAAGTCGCATATATGTACCACAGTGTAAAAAACCAATACAGGACAAATAAAAAATTTGAAAACTGCTTGATGAAAAAGAAAATAACCAGTGGCTTTTAATGACTTCTCCTGGCTATCAATGCTACAAAAGACTTTTTTTTGTTGCCTTTCTGATGCCACTGAAAAAAACCTTATCAAATAATAAACCCAGGCACAATCAAACCATTACCAAGTCAAAATCAGCCCATAGAAATATACTATCAACACACATTTTCCCTCAGAAGGTTTCTTTGTTGTTTTTTGTATCCCCATTTGGTCACAATATGTTACATTTTTTTGCCTTTTTACACCATGATATCATATGTTTGTCTAGCACTATCCTAAAACTAAGTTATAGAGAATGAGAATACAGAAACAACCCGATGTCTATTTGACAAAAAGAATTCACTGGGTGTAAAATAGGAGAAAAGAGAAGAGAAGGGGAAGGGGTCAGTTCTGGCAAGAAAATAAACCCTACGGATCACTCATCATCACTTCCGCTTGCTTCCGACTGGTCCTAGAGGTAAGAGACACAAGACAAGTCAGAAATTCTTTCCAGCTATTCTGTGGAATTTGTTAAAGAAGGAAAAATAAAAGAAGTATGAGGAAGAAATATAACAATTAAACTGATAAATCAAGATCGCCTGAAGAAAGGTATTGTGTTATTTAGTATTTCTCTTTCAGGAAATTTCATCTAATTGCTGCAGACTTCTTTAGAGAGGGAAGACAGAGAGACAGGAAACACCAGCTCTTTCTTTCTATCCAGACATTTAGAAATAACTGGGAAGACATCTATTTTCATTTGCTGAAATAACAGAAGCACCCACTAAAAAAAAGGTAAAAAATAATCAAGCTGTAAGTTTTTCATTGGTGGACAAAAGTGAACAGACCATGAGACTTAAAGGTTCAATGAATGTAGAACAGCTCGAAGTAAGATCCAAACTTCTTAGACTTCTTATCTTCCAGCAGTGGGACCAGATCTCATAAGCACACTAAGATACAGTTAACACCCCCACCCAATTCTCTCAGGATGATCACTACAAGTGAAATATGTGCTTAAGCATGAATAGTTGAGAATTCTGACAGCAAGCAGGAGAGGGTAGAGACGCAATCACTGCAACCACTTCCACAGTGTCACTGAACAAAACTTACATTTTCATCTTGATCCTCATCACTATCATCATCACTCACGACAGGCTTGGCTTTTGCTCTGCTTTGCCTCTTCTTGCCCTTTCCTTTTTCCCGACCTTTTTCATCCTTCTTATTTAACTTGATTTTGACTTTCACTGATTTTGCTGCAAAAAGTTTAACAGCGTACATTAATGTAACATTCACTTACCAACTTTAAATGCTGTCTCTTGCTCACAGAAATTCACCTCTGGTAGCAACCTGAAAAGGCATTCCTCTCTGACTTTACATGGATTGTGGAACAACAAAGCAAGAGGTATTTGCTTTTATTTCTCTTGTTTTTAGTAGTTTTAACAACAACATATATTAAACTATGAAGACTACCTTTAAGCTGACCATACCCATCTTCTTTTCATTCACAGAATGTATGGTGTGCACAGGTAGTATATGGTCCTATGAGAAGATACACCTTTAAAAATATTTTCTTCCTTACTGCAGAAATGTTTAGCCTTTGTATAAACAGACTTTTTTTGTATTTTAAAGTACAGAAATGCTGTGTGGAGGCTAATTTTGAGTTGATACCTTTCTAAAGAACATGTTATTCTGATTCCCGAATATCCACTCATTTCCAAATGAGCTACTGAAGTTGCATGCTTTAGCACATGTATGTGACACACATGGAAGGGTAACACAGGGCCAAGCACTACAGCTTCTGTAACCAGAGAAAAGGGCTAGCTGGAATTTGGATAGATGTACAAAGTGCAATGAAGGAATCCATCCTTCTTCCACTTCATCATGCTTCCACATCTGCAGGGACTTAATGAGCATTCTGAAACAATCAGAGTTGCACTTCGTCCTTGTCACACTGAAGAAGAGTGTTTTCAACATCATGTGGTTCTTAACCATGTGATGAACTTTCACATCACATAGGTAGGTGCCTATCACATCACGTCTGAAAGTTGACCACTTGCTAACTAAGACTGTCTCTAGCCTTTACAGGTACTTCCATTTACAAACAGCATGAACTGGCCCTGAAGGGCTTATAAACAATTATGCCCACCCACACAACACCTCTATGATTTGTTTCTGGCTTAAGAATAGTTCAAATAAAAGTAAGCCAAAACACCCAGTTGAAAGACCAAAACAATGTCACACCCAAGTAACCTTAGTAAAAAACTACTTCAAACAATGGAAAATAGAACCTTATAATCAGTCTCCACTGCAGAAGCAGTAAAACCTGCTCCTCCATCCCCACATCTATTTCCTTGTCAGCATTTAGCAGGGGACTCACATTCCGATTCCGATTCCTCTTCTTCATCTTCTTCTTCATCATCATTGCTTTCATCCTCACTTTCTTCTTCTTTGGCTATCTTCTGTCGTGCACTTTTGAACACAGACTGAAGAACAATGGAATCCTCATAGATCTACAGTACAGGTACAAATCTCTGTCAGAACTATGAAGTCAAGAAGAATCAGAAATTCACATCATAGACCTAAATTTCCAGTAAAAGTCTACAGAGTACACGGCATTTTCAAATACCAAGTAATAATGTCTGTTGCATGAATCGTACAAGAAATACCAGCACTAATTCTTCATGCTCTAAATGAAGAAATCTGTCAGTAGTGAGCTGCAAAGAAACAACTCTTACACTTTTTGTTGTTGCTTCTCCCTTTTTCAAGGAAGTTCCTTGAAAAAGGGAGAAGCAACAACAAAAGAACTTCACAGCAAATTACAACATTAATGAGAAATCTTCTGTTTGAAGAGACACACAAGCATTTATAACCCTATATATATCTAACAGTCATACACATGTAATAGTCATCTGACTATTACAACATGAAAAGTCTTTCAAAATACTGAGGTTTCATTGAGGACAAAAGCCTTAACACTTAAAGTCATTCTATCCCTGAAAACCCTGAATAAGCCTCCATCTCAGATGGAACTGCTTTGCTCCATGGAAAAGCAGCATGCACCACACTAACAGAACACTGGAAGTGTTCTGTGAAGTTCACTGTGTGCTTAAACAAGTACCTGAATTAGCTCTTTTGTTTCGAGTGCACACAAAAATAATCTAATTTACTGAAGTCAATTGGAATGTCAGAGCAAAGGTAGACCAGAAATTTAACAAAGAACACAAGCTATCAAGGAAGCCTGGAAATCTGTAAGACTACTGAGGAAGTGTCCTGCAACTCAGGGGACATCAAAATGAATGGTGTGAGAACTTAACTAGGAAAAAAAGAAATAAAAAAACCCCTTAGATACACATTATTTGGGCTTTATGAGATAAAAGGTAATATTAGGTCTGGTAATTAATGTTGATTCATTGGAACAGAAAATCATACTAAACACTGATACACGTTAGGTTATTTCCAAACAGAGCAGCAATATCTACTAACGCTTCTATCCACTCAGCATTACTACTTTCAGTTCTACTATCTCTGGCAGAAGAGATCAGTTTTTCATAAGCCTGTTGAATCATTCTGATGTGAATAATTTTTTTATTTTTCCCATTTCACTACTCTTTTTGTTTTACCTCTTTTTATCTCCTCTTTTACCAACTTCCACCAGTCTCAGTTATACTTTTTGTTATTAACTTCCCTTCACTTTTTTCTCCCTCTTGCTATAATTAGATATTTACAGCCATTTTACTTCTACACGAACAAGCAGTAAACTGAAAATTTACATCTGGACATGTAGCAAAATTATGTCCCAAGCATTCTACCATAATTAATTTACTTTAATAAATACTTTCAGTTCATTTATTTGTAGTTGTTTCCATGTAACTGAAGACAGCAAAAAATTATGTGTACATATCACAGAAATATTTTCTGCTTCTTGATATCAAAAATAATCACTAAATGATGAACTGAATCCAAAAATTCTTCATAATAAATTCCATACTCATAGTTAATTCTCAAAATTAACATAAACTCCCTAATTTAGCTAAATGTTACCACTAATGTTTAGAAATTTTTGGAAAACATTTGTTTCGCAACATCATCCTTCAGCTTCCTTTAATTTAGGCTTCAAATAACATATCTTTTATCTCCTGCATGTTATGGAAGCTGTCTTCATGGTCTCTGCTTTAACTGAATATTGTGTTTGCATCACACTTCTTGGATCTCATCTACAAAAGTAATCATCCAAGACTGTGTTTCACTGTATTGTGAGACAACTTTCTTATCTATTTATCTTTAGTATCTGCCATCTAGATTCCACAGTTTTTCCTTTAGTATCAGCACCCTGTTCCAAATTCTAAGCCCAAATGTGTGTGAAACATCTGTTTGAGATGAGTTTGACTTCTAAATCTGAGACTCATCTGGCATTTATTCCTACTGTTTCTAAAAATGGACACTGACCTTTCAACAATAAAAGAATATTTAAAAAACAGAGGCTTCAGAGGGTGAAATACTTGATGTATCTTTATACATATACATCTTCACTGATGGACAAGCTTGAATTTTTATCTTCTATTAGCAGAACTGATGAGCTTTCTATGATGTATTTCCTCAATATCCTATCCTAGAGCTGTACTGTTACATCTGCTACTTCTGTGATCTGCTGTGGAAAACCTAAATGTGATGTATCACTCCACACACCACCTTTTTACCATGGATTCAAATAGTCTTACTGCAGCTTTAAAGTACACACAGATCAGAAAAAACGGATCTCGCAATCAGCGCTAAAAACACATTTTCTGAAAATACACATTGCAGCAGTGTCCAGTGAATACTGGATTATAAAAATATGGACATTTTTCTGTAGTTCAAGTAAGAATTGACACAAAGTTGATATACAAAAATAATAATCAACAAGCACTAAAATCATTAGATAGGGGAAACCTGTATGCTTAACAGAAATTAACTCATTCAGACCTGAGATCCCTCCAAGTTGAATGTTTGTGCATTGTGACACAGCAGCATGACGTCTTTTTCTAAATCCCCAAGACTCCGATATTTATGGTTGCGAATTCTTTCCTGTTGCATTTGTTGAGGAAAAGAAGGTGAGTATTGATGGCAGTGGTGCAGAAAGAAGAACAGCAGAGAAGAAACTGAATTAGTATTTGATTCAGCACATTAAAAGCTTTATCTTAAAAAATTTTACCTGAGCATCAAGATAAGTATCTGTTTAAAACATAGAACCATGTTAGCATATTACTCAAAAAACGCATCAAAGTAAGAGAAAAAATTAAGCTATTTCTTTGCAAACTGTAGGGGTTAAAAGCAATGGAGCTCTTTCGGTAAAAGAAGTTCCAGGTTTGTTTTTCCAGTAAAGAAACCCAGTAACTGTAACACAAGTGATAGAATTATGACATCAGCCAAGGTGCAACATGCTGCCTAGACCCCATCTACTCAGCTCTGTTTGGATCTGACCTGCCTTTTCCAAGATATGAGGCTAGGGTCTAGAAGGGGAAGCCCTATGAGGAGCAGCTGAGGTCATCTGGTCTGTTCAGTCTGGAAAGGAGGAGACTGAGAGGAGACAATGCAGCCTACAACTTCTTCATGAGGGGCAGTGCAGGGGCAGGCACTGATCTTTTCTCTGCATTGACCAATGATAAGACCTGAGGGAATGGACTGAATTGGTGTCAGGGGAGGTTTAGGTTGGATATCAGGAAAAGGTTCTTCACCCAGAGGGTGGCAGAGCACTGGAACAGGCTCCCCAGGGAAGCAGTCACAGCACCAAGCCTGATAAGAGTTCAAGGAGCATTTGGACAATGGTCTCTGGCAATGGTGTGATTCCTGGGGTGTGCAGAGTCAGGAGTTGGACTTGATGCTATGTGTCAGTCCCTTCCAACTCAGGATATTTATGGTTCTATGATTTTAAACATAGGGATAAGTATATTCCACTAACTATTAAATCTTTGCCAAGAGTGTGTTTGTATCAAATCTGTTGACAGATTCACACTTAGGCCTTTGGAAAAAGGCACTGATGTCATCCATGTCACATTACTATAGTTTGATTTGACCTTGAAATTACAGTGATATACTGCAATATACACTAAAAAAATTACTAACAACATGTGTGACTATGTTTAAAATCTAATCTTCCAATACAGGTCGCACGAAATTATTCATAATGTTATTTTAAAACCAACTTTATACTCACCCTTCTGTAAAATGGAAAGAAATGGAAGAATCTCCACTTCCAAAATTCCTCCATTCCTTACCTTTATTTTTTTGAAGTCCACTGGCTTCCTAATCAATTCATAATACTCCGGCAGCTCTTTCCTAGATGGAAGCTGAATGAAGACTTCACTTAGCTGCCGTCCTGAACTGTTGAGAAAAACAAAGCCATACTGAAAAGAATTATTACAACTTTCTCACAAAAAACACATGCAGACTATGTAATAATAGGAAAAAAATTAAAATAATGGAATAAAATCACAGCTTTTTTTCAAATAATTAGAAACTGGTTAGAAAAATCACAGTTTTTCTTTCAAAGAATTAGAACCCTGATTTTTAAATTTGGTACAGATAATTAACTTACATTTGTAATTTGAAACTGTGGTCCTAATATATCATTAATATGTCATTGACATCTAACATCATTCGAGATGAATATGTATAAGAGGCTTTATGAATAAAGAATCAGGATTTGCATCTGAATTCCACAGTCCTTTGCTGAGTATACCCTTACTGTTTCCTTTGTTTTTTTCAGTAATTTTTAGCAATTCCCCTTCTGTGACTCTTAAAGTTTGTCTTCTTCTTGATCACTATACAGCTAGTCTTGTAATTCCTCATTAGGGCAAACCATACTGATTTCCATTATACTATATGCTGATTGCTATTGATATCGTACCTTGAAACAACAGCAAAAATTGAGTAACTTCTCTTAATGACTGCTTGGTTTCTGGGAAGATCACTCCAACTATATTGAAAATCACTACTGCCATTTGTATTTCTTCATTAATTTGAAATAAAGTTATACATTTTATATAAAACTTTTACACTGTCAGAACATTGCCTATAACTCAGAGGTGTCCAAACTTTCCAAGATTCCCATTGTTTATCCTCTTTTAATAGTTATCGTAACACTTCCATATCAAGGATTCTTTTTTAATATTCTTATTTGTAATTTTCCAAATAATACATGGCTGTAAGTCACCTTAGGAGGAAATGTGCTGATGACACTTATGGTTTAGTTGGTTTTGTGTTCTTTTTGATTGGGTTTCTTCCCCTATGTGCACGTAATTTTCACAATGTAGCAGAAAATAGCAGTCTTGTGAAGAACTGCACACAGCATTCACAAGCATTTCCCAGTTCACATTCACATGCTTTCTTCTCTCCCAACTACTCCTGTTTACTCAGCTGAATTTTCAGATACTACCTCAGGATCACCAAACTCCATGGGAGTTGGGCAAGAAGGCTACCAAGTACTGGTTTCCCCCTGGGCTTTCTCCTGCAACCACAGTCCAGAATGGTGTAGGATCTTACCACACATTAAAACTGAATTGAAGATTAACAGGAGCAATTCTGCAATGGAGAATAAAGATAATAAAAAGCACAAAACTGGCAAGAGCTCTGCCCTTTATGGAAGTAACGAATGCTTACTATATACGCATTTCTTAATGCCTGAGGTAACATCATAATTTGAGAAGGTACTGTTTTTCTTATGGACCTGATAGAACAATGAACAAGAAGGAATAAACAGATTTTTCTCATTTCCTAACTATCTGGACCTCACTTAATCCACAATTTTCTACTGTTCTCAGTTTGGTCCTGAGACAATGCTGTTCCTTCCACTGCATAGGACAATAATATAAATACTCTAATTGCAGACTGCTAATCATCATCAGCAGCAGCCCTTGCATCCCCAGCAGTAGCTGCCAAGCTGCCTCCTGGGTCTCAGCAAGGTTCTGGCACACACCTGAGCAGGGTGTGGCCACTGCAGGTGAGACAAGGCAGTGGGTGCACAGTGCATCCCTGTCCCAGACAGGACAGTGAAGTCTATGTACTTCATACAGGTGTTGGGTAGATACTCACAGAGACCACTGGCACCTTCAGTAGCAGCTACTAGCAACTTCACCCAACAGATCTAATTTATTTGGGAAGAACCCTGTTACTGAAATAGAAAAAAGCATAAAATGGCCAGGTAACTGTCACAGCCACTTATTTCTCTCCTGCCAGCAAATAACTGAAATTCTGGGCATTGCACCTGCCATCTCCTTTGGTATGGATTCACAAATTCATTACTTTTGTACTTTGCCTGCCCAAGTGTTTATACAATGGATTTAAAGGCACCAGTCTTGTTCTTGACCTGTGTGAGGGTCTATGTCATGCTACATGACGGAACCTGTTTCATCACAGACTGCCCTCTCAAAGTGAAACTGGAAGCAATACAAGGAAAAGCAATGCATTATATACATTCTACATAACTGAGTAAATTAATGTGTTTTTATTCCTCTGGAAATTGAGAACTGCATTTTTATTTGTTATTTTTGTTCACAGAAGGAAATGTTGAGCAGTAACAGCTGCGACTGAGATCAATGGTATTTCTTCTGAACATATACAACACTATGAAAACCAGCAACTGGATCTCTGGTGCCCAAATGGTATTTTAAAATTTAAGTTTCTATTCCCTGTTTATAAAATGAGAATAGAATGCTGTGGAAAAGTACTGTATCTGCAAGACATTCAGACTCCTTAGGAGCATTATATAGAAGCCTGGGGGAATTCAGCTATTCAGTAAGAAATCAGCTCACACCCTATGCATGCAAGGCACTGATCCTGAGGAAAGCAAAGCAAAACAAAACAAAACAGTATCCTGTTGCACCATTACACACCACACTGTAACTTGCCTGCACTTTGGTACAGTGTGAGTGTGGGTTAGCTATACAGAAGGACTATCACTGATGTGTTTTATTTCAGCAGCCTTAAAAGAAATTTCTATTTGAGTAAAATTACTGAACCACTGATGCTGAGTTTCTTCAACTGTAGCTTTAGAATCTAATACTGAAGAGAATTACTTCAGTAAAAAGGAAACAGCCACTAATAAACTAATTCTGATCAAATTTTAAGACATGTTTAGCCTATTTGTCATACTGAAATAGCTCCTGATGATTACAGCTTTTAATCTCACAGCTATATTCTTTTCTCTTTACATCCACACACCCCCTTATATGGTATTTTATATTAAAAATACAACTCATAAATTATTAAACAGCAATATTCTATTTTCCAGGTTTAAGACCAGCCAACTGTGATTTGTTCACACATTCTAATAAACTAAGAATGCCATAGAAAACCCTCAAGCTTTTGCTTGATGTAATTAATTACAGAAAAACATTTAAGGCCATGAAAGGAAAAGCATTAAGGGCACAACAGAAGACATCAACTTGATTTTGTCTACTCAGATCAAGAACACTTTATGCTGTTCTATCAATTTTTATAGAACCTAATCTCACAATGAAGTACTATCTTGCACTCCCATTGTATATGTGCATCCATACTATAAAGGAATGGGATCTTTTCTAACAATCTCAAATGTTGTGGATACAGTAGGTAAAAATTAGTAATTATTAATGCAACTCTGATTTTAATCCTTTTGCCCACGTATGTAATTAGAAAATAATAACCACAACAACTACCACATAAAAATCATGTGCAGTAAAAGAAAAAATCACTTATGGTTGCCTAGCAACTAGCAGGCTACGTGCTGAAAGGAAGAAGGACCAGAATAAATTAAAAGATCTGACTGCAAAAGAACTGTGACAGTTCATTGTTACTGCATCAGCTCAACATGCTAGTCCCATGTGTGCTCACATTAAAAACACTTGCACACTGCACAGGTTAAAAAGCATTAAGAAATATTGCTTATTTAGAAAATGCTTTTGCTTAGAAAAATGTTTGTGTGCAATGTTTCCTATTTTCTCTTGTTTCTGTCAAACCGTTACAAGGTGCATACAAGCATATAATTCCACCCTTTTAGTTAGTATTGTCTTTGGTGAGATGAAATGCAGGAACCTCATTTGTATGAGGCTCCTTTTGTATTTGTTTTCTCTGGCAGTATTTGGCCAGAAACAAGCTGCAACAGGCCTGTTAAGAGCATGCTACTACCAACACTCCTTTCTCCTTTGGAATCAAAAGGAGAGACAGCTATGAACTGCAATATGTTCTTATATTTCTGGCAAATTTCAAACTTTTAACAAATAATGAAATTCAATTTATCGTGGGTAGAATGAAGAGTCCTGCATGTTTGCCCAAGTCAGGGTGCTCACAAACAGAACCATGATTTGAAAACTACAACTTTGAATCAAATGCAACTTACAAAGATGGTATTTAAAAGAAAAGTGAATGTGGGGGAGAAGAATTACAAGAGCTGACATAGCAACTATATAGGGACACAATTAACTTTCACTAGTGTTTAATGGTCCCTGTTTGGAACTGACTGCAGTAGTACATGGTAAACTGTCCCTGTCACTGAAATGGAAGTGGGTAAAGACAGTTAAATATGTAATCCCTGGGTCTGACATACGGCTATGTACTCCATATCTTGGGCTTGGATATAAGTAAAAATTATTTACTTTCTGTGTTTGAATACTCAAGAGTACTAGTTGGCATAATTAATTACTAGTTAGATCAGTAATGGCTAACTGTTACTCTACATTTTAAAACAGTTAAAAACTGGCAACTTAAGAAAACAGACCATGAATAAAACCCATTTCCTGTACACAGAAAATACGCTCTCCCTGAGCTGTGTCATCAAAATGCTGAGCACCACAGACAGGAGTAGTGTCTTGCCAAGCAGGCAAAAGGCACAGGAACTCCACCCTTCAATTTTTTTCTATTCTTCTTTGAATGTGGTCAGCTACCTGATACCAGGAGGAGACTTTGTGAATTTAATTGGTACATCATGCAAGTCCTTGCTTTAAATCCATCTGAATAGATCAGATGACAGGTAGGGGACAAATGAAATCACTGTATGGAACAGAGCTATCAGGATCCCAGGACTCTTGAATTCAGCTGTTGCTATTTATGCAAAGTTAATGCAAACTAGTGGTAGTATCAAACTGGTACCCAGAAAGGAAACATTAAATTCTGATGTAAACCAGAAGAAAACAGTGGGTTTGTAAGGAAGCTGAAGGATTGCAAGGTATGAATGACAGAACCACAGAATTATTTATGCTGAAGAAGACCTATAACATCATCCAGTCCAATCATTAACCCAGCACCTACTCTACTACTAAGCACCACATCCTCACACCTTTTCAACACCTTGAGGATACTGATTCTACCACTTCTCTGGGCAGCCTGGTCCCATGACTGAGCACTGTTTCAGTGTTTTTCCCAATATCTAGTTGAAATCTCCCCTGTGGCAACCGGAGGCCATTTCCTCTTGTTTCTTGTCACCAGACAAGCAGCAGTTGCAGAAAGCAGTAAAACGTTACCTGGGCCTCCTTTTCTCCAGGCTAAAAACCCCCAACTTCCTCAGCTCCTCATCAGACATGTGCTCCAGACAATTCACTAGCTTCATTGCCCTTCTCTGGACATGCTCCAGCACTTCAGTATCCTTCTAGAAGTGAGGGGCCCAAAACACAGGAACTTAGGTACGGCCTCACTAGTGCCAAATACGGAGGGACAAGCACTTCCCTAATCCTGCCAGGATGAAGTATCAGTCATTTTCTCTGCTTTCTCTACCTTATTTTTATTTACTTAATCAGGGGAAAAAAGCTACACTTACAGCTTGTCTTCCTCTGAAATAAACCATAAAGAGGAAAACCATCACAAGAGGAAAAATACAGTTTAGGAGATTAAGCCTGCATGTGTATGATTCACATCAGCAGCTGGGGCTCAAATGTGGCATAAAAATTCTTTATTCTGAAAGAAAAGCTATCAGGAGTAAAACTGTCCCCTACTTCAAAAGGCTACAGCATTTTAAGTGGACATGCAAACTATGTTTTGTGCCAAACTGATTTGGTGGTGCCAAGCAATAGGATGAGAGGGAACACACAGATACCAAAGCACAGAAAAGTTTCATCTTCACATGAGAAGAACTGCTTTACTTTGCTGGTGACCATGCACCGAAACAGATTGCCCAGACAGACTGTGGAGTCTCTCCCACTGGAAACATTCAAGAAATGTCTGGAACAACCCTGTGTCATGTGTCATAGGATGACCCTGTCTGAGCAGGGAGGCTGGACTAGATGACGCTGTAGTGTCACCCAAACTAATCCAATCTATGGTTCCTTGATCTTGTGTTGTGAAAACATAACATACGTAACATATGATTCTATGATACTCGTTTCTATAGGCAGTCCTAATTTTAGAGGGAAAGAAAGACAAAGGCATGTGAACTGGAGAAATGTGTGACAATAATGTTGGACTGACACTCTGCAACTTGCTCTCTTCTGAACACGTGTTTTACACTGCAAGGTTAGAACCAGGTACAAGGGTGTAAGAAGTAATGGCAACAAAATCTCAGATTAATATGTATTGCAAATGGAGTCTGCAAAGATGATGTGTATACTTTATTTGAGAGAATCAGGATCAATGTGGAACTGGAAACATGCTTCCAGGTCCCTGAATCTAGGGTCTTGGCATTGTAAATAATCATATAGGCCTCTTAAAATCAAGGAACAAAGGCCAAATCCATGTAGTTATTCCTGTTGCACTTTTCCATTTGGAAAAATTATAGAACCTTTAATTAATAACTTGCATGAATTAATAAAAGCTTCTAGTCATGTAACCTTGTGACCACCATCTTGTAATTTTACGTATTTCTACACTTCCTGTGCTTATTCTTCCCGCCTTTCCCAGGTGAATTTACTGAGAGCAATCATCTTCCCCTCTCAAGACTGGATAAACAAACCAACCTGTTTCCTCTTGTGAGGCTCTCCTATGCTACTTATCACTGAATTAATTATTTACACTTGTCTCGTATCTTTCTTGAATGTAAAAGCATTCAGGTACTATATACAGCAATTCAAGCTCTAACAGTATTATATATAAAATGACATACACCTGTAATGATTACTTCCATATCCACACCTAGGCAACAGTGTCATGGTAAGGCTCCTGTTTTCTTATGTCTGGACAATACTGATGGATCATAGCTGGCTTTGATCAGTAATTTCTCTGTCCAGGTAATCCTTCTTTTGTCATTTCCACTTGAACTGACACGTGAATCAGAAGAAAAGTTCCTTATTTTTAGTCTGTGAGTACCATATAACACACTCTGAGATACTGTACTTCATGCCATTGCTTTTACTCCAGACCTAATTGTGTCCAGTCTGCTGTGAACTAAACACCACTACTGATGTTTTAATTTTGGCCAGGACATTCCTCATTTTTAATATGTACCATAAATAGATTGTGATCTATGCCAACACCAATTTTCCACAATTTTCCAAGAATTTCTTCCCAGTTCACCAGTAACTTTTTTAACAGTGCCTTCAGCTAGGTACCTTTACTTCTTTTCACTCAGATTAATGATCTTACTCATTTTATCTCCTCTTTCTTTCATATTAGCTTATAGTGTTCCTGTGGTACCCCTAAAAAACGTTTTAGCAAAATCATAGAATCACAGAATGGTTTGGGTCACAAAAGACCTCTGACAATAAACTAGTGCAACTTCTCTGCTGTGGGCAGGCAGAGACATCGTTCACTAGGTCAGATGACTACAAGTCAGGATTCTGACCATCTTTTCTCTCCTACTTTTGATTCATTACAGATCTATTCTCCATTTTTAAACAAGTACAGAGTGAACCTACACTAATTCAGCTTTGCCTATGATGGCACAGCAATGTAGAAGAGTATAAAAGAATCTGCATCTGTAGTACCACAATATATTTTAGGGTTTGATACTGAGAGCTGAGTAATGATACCTCACGTGCAGTTTAAAAAGGCAGCAGTGACTTAATTGATTTGCAGCATGTACCCCACAGTCCTTCAGACTGAGGTATCAGCTATCTGTTTCCAGTTTAACAAAGATAAATATGAAGATAAGATAAGATAAAGAAATGCCTATCAATATGAAGAAAATCTTGAAGTACATCACTCAATACTGGAATGCAATGCTAAACAGACTGCATGAATCAAGTACTGTCAACTTGTCCAAGACCTCAACAACTGTCACACCAGAGTCAAGCAGTCCAAGCTGAACATTCTCAGTGTCTTCTGTCTTTACCCTTTTTCTCTTTTTTTTACTATTTCCTTTATTATATGGGACACACTTTAGATATCATAATTTCAGGAAACTAATGCTGGCTGCTCACTGCAGTTTTTTTCTCCTTCAGTGTGTCTCTAGCTCTCTAGAAATATCCAAAGAAAATCCGCTTTTACTTGTAAATTGCTCTCTAAGAATTATTAAACTTATTGTACACGGAATTTCATTAATATCAACATCACATTTGGATTCATGATGGGAATAAAAGGAAATCAAAGGATTGCTAAACTGTACTGCATAAAATACGAAAATCTAAAATAAAAGGTTGAAATCGCACTGAGGACATACGAAGGGGTAATTAACCTCAATGCTGATTTCCACTTTCTTGCACGGAGTTCTTTATCTGAGGTTTACAAGCAGTGGGTAACTAACTACCTCTGCACTCCCTTTGGGTAACTAACTACCTCTGCACTCCCTTTTTTTGAGAATCATATGCTGCATTCATCCACATCGAAAATTTACCTAAAATATTGCTAATATGTCTGTTTAAACTAGTTTTAATCATCACATTTAAGTTTGACTGTGCAATTACTATTTACTAGACCTTATTGTCTGTATTATTTAAATCTTACCTTTCTTGACAGAGACAACCCATTTGCTGGATTTTTTTTTTTGAGTAAGGAAGGAAAGGGTGGCACTTATCTCCAGATGCTTTCAACAAAGTCAAGCTCTAGACAGTTATGAAAACACTTGGAGAATTCTTCTCTGCATATTATACACCACAGAAAAACAGCAACTAGCATTTTTATGAGCACCAGAGATTTTACTTTTTTTTTTTTTTTTTTGAAAAGGCTTTAATAAGAACAGAAAAGTGGTTCTGTATTTACAAGCAACTCTTTTCAAAAGCAAGGGAAAACATGAGAAAGCATGCACAGACTTACTAGCTTAGTAATGTATTATTTTTTACTTTTTTCATGCTGCCCTTAAGCTGCACTAAACTTACTAAAGATTGTAGAATTGGCTTTGACAAAGTAACTCAGGCCTAAGTCAGTAAGATTTTGGATGGGTATCACCTGACCACTTTTTGGGACACGATCAGCTTTCTGTAGTCCAGATGAGCCCTCTGAACTTAGCACAAAGAAAAGATGAACATCTTTTAGCACTGAAATCTTAAGCTAAAGACAAAGATGACTTCAAGCATTCAAATTCTAAATACACGAAAATCCATTTTTTCCCCAGATGAAACTCATGGCCTACTTTTCTTCAATTAACCTGTCCCTCTATACTTGCCCCAATTGCCTTCATGCTCACAGAAGCCCAGAGCTGAACAAACACTGAACCCCCAACAAAACTGAAGGGCTCCAACACCTAAACCCCACTTAATTCTAAAGCTGCAAATCCTGAAAATATTGAGCTCTACAGCAAGTTATCCCCAAATATTTTAAGATACTAAAGTTCTCTGCTGCCTAGATTTGTAATTCTATTCTTTCATAGTATTGGGTGGTTTGATGCTAGCTCACAAAAAAAATCAGAGTGCAGAAACTTGGCACTCTTCCTTCTAACTTACAACACTGAAGAGCTCAGTTTAAGAGGTATTTTTAATTCCTTACAGAATAGAGCTCCATACACCTTTTAAATTGGGAAGCAATTCTGTCTGGCATAAATGTGAGCTCCAGTGAGAGGAAACAGTATGCCTTGTCACTACACAATAGCTCAGTTGTTCACTTTTTTTGACAGAAATCAGATAAGAACTTCCTGGGGCACAAACATCAGGTAAAAATCTTTAACCTCCCCAGAAGCTATCAGTTACTATCAGTAGCTATCCCCTACTGAAAGCTAGTGGAAGCAACTTTACTTGCTATTTTAAAAGTGGGAAGTAGGTATCCTGATCAGAAGTGCTTGGCTTCAAGAGAAGGTTCAAGGCCAAGGATCTAAAATGCTTCCTTGCAGTCCTGACTGGAATACTTAAACACTTCTCTCTTCTCAGCTATTCTGTTAGTTAATAGTTACAGCAAGCTAAATATACTGAGATTGTAGTCAGCTTTTTGCTCTTCATGTCTGTTGCTATGAATCCCGTTGCAATACAATAAAATACTTTTTGATGTACTCTGGAAAGAGCCCACAGATCACAGAATGGTTCACTTTAACAGTTATGTCTGAAATAAGTCCTGGACCAGAGCAGTGTGTGCTTTACCAAGTACCACTCAAACTAGAGCCTTGTACAGGCAGAGCCAGAACAGTAGCTGCAAAAAAGGGCAGAGTGCAAACTGACATTTAAAACCAACGTCTGAAAGTTTTTACAGGCAAAAAATACATTGCTATGCCTAAGTGTAGATCACCTAATGCAAATACTTTTTGACTTTCTCTGAATGCATTTAATATTAACTTAGTTTATAATAGGTGCTATATGATTTAAGTAATTCAATGTACCGCAAAGAACAGATAAGCACACAAGAAGGCTTTACTGATTTTTGGAAGTACAAACTGAGTTTAAACACAACTTTTGCAATCAAGTCTGATTCAAAGGCATTATGAACTAATTCTCAATTTCTTGCTCATGAAGCATAGGTGATTTGCAGTTCGAAAATCTTCAAAACAGAAGTCTTCAGATGCCATTTCAGATTGGAAGGAATAGTTTTTTCACTAAGTCCACTATTTAGCATATTTCTATGCTGAAAATGGAGATTTCTTGACAAACAGGGTTCCATCTCTGATCTTTCAGTACTGTGTTTTTTTCTTTTGGCAGCTCTGATGCTCATGATACGAGCACTACGCATTTTAGGCAGTATTTCAATCTTTCATTGTGAGACCCATGTAAACCTGAATTAAAGATCTGTAGCCATGTCTTTGAAAAGATTAATTTCAACACATGCTTACTAAATTGAAGGAAAGTCCTGCACAATATGAATGTTCTTAAGTACACACCTTGAGCAGAGTTACTTCAATCCTAAGCAGGAGGCTTACATTTTTCTTATTTTTTAAAATTGCGTTTCAACAACTTTCTAACAGATGGGTGTTAAAAAAGACCTCTACAAAGCATGAGACTTTCAGAATCAGGCCCTAAGAGGAACTACTCTTCAGAAGAGCAGTGTCAACATGTCTTTCTAAAGACTGAAAAAAATGAAGCCATTATAAAATGTAGAGTGGTATCAGCAGGGAGGGAGAGAGCACATGCAATAAAGACAGACTGTCTCCAAGCTCACCTATCCTTGTAGTTTATCACAGTATCAATGATCGCATTCATTTGTTTTGTCAGTTTGGGTGGATTGGGCGACAGCTTCTCTGCAGGAGGTCTGCCTCTTCTTTTCTTTGCTTTCTCTCCATCCTCCTTCCCAGAATCCTTATCCACGTTTCTTCTTCTCTTTCGCTTTTTAAGCCGGACTTCCTCTTCCATTTCCTCCAAATTGCCGTCTTCAATTGCCTGACAACCATGGATTCAAAAATATAATTTTTAAACAAAAGACATATTGCAAAGGGAAATAACAAACTGTATTTTAAAACAACAATGAAAACCCCCTGCAATTCCATGGGATGCAGAGAATTCAACTCAAAATGTTCAGTTTATTTATAGAAGAGAGTACAAGAAACTGACTTACCAGCAATCTATGAGACACTAAGCATTAACTTTTCCTAAGGATCCCACTATCATCCAAATATGTTGTTTACCTGAAACTTGAATTCTGCACCAAATCACAGTTTCACACCTAATGGCCTGGGGTATTGTCTAAGTAAGTGGACAGAAAACATTCATTTCTTCACATCAGTGTCACTTCTGGGTTACATGGTTCCATGCATAACAGACTTTGATACCTTATGTTTTCAAACAGGACAGTCCAAGTAGTGCTCAGCTCCCAAAGCCAGCTCACACACCATTCCTTGTGCATACACACAAAACAGAGATACTTTATGCAGTAACAACTCCTCTTCCAAGCCTTTAAAGCAACTTAAAAATCACCTAAGTTTTAAAATCATCTCAAAATGTATAGTTTTCCTCTAGAACAGTAACCAGGAGGTAGGCAGAAGCACTGACAGTATAGTGGTTTGCCGTAAACAGGACTTACAACATGGGATGCAAAAAACCCATCCCAACAACCAAACCATACACACAGTCACAGACAATTAACACTAATTTCAATTGTTTCATTTACCTGGATGTATGCTTTTAATCAGACCCAGCAGCTCTATGCAGAAGGATAAAAAAATTGCTGAGAAAAACAAACTAGGAATAAAGGGAACCTGTTCACACACACTATCAGATCCATGTCATAAAGCAAGAAGCCGAACTTTTCGTGATTTGAGAAAGCCAACAAAAGAAAAGAAATAAAAATACCATGTCATAAGAGAACTGAAATTTAAAATAAAAAATAAAATAAAAAAAAAATCTTAAAACTAAGGCTTTCTGATTAATGCTTCCTCAGAACATAACTGATGTTGATATTTGTTGCTTTTGCTTCTCAATATTGCCTTGAGTACATGCAAATGCTAATCAATCCTTTGTCGTAGCTGAAAGAGCTCTAATCCTAAGGCAATTACCTTCATTTCTCCACAGCACCAAACATGGCTAATATTTATGATCATGTGAGCATAACAATCAATATAAAAAAGTGATTACAGCCTAGACATAATTTTTCTCAATTGTGTACAATGTCTCTTCAAAAACATTTTGTGAACAAAATCTGATGCACAACACAAAATAACCTGGCATGTTTAAAAAAACAGTGGGATTTTGAAATCTGTTTCTTATGCATCCTCCGATGTGCAAATCCACAGACAAACACAAAAGCAGAATCCTGAGAGACAGGCTGAAACTAGGCCTTAATAATCAAAAGACAATTTACATCATGTTTCCACAGCATTCAGATATTCACTATGAAGGAGGCTAGAGATCTGATGAGTTAGGAAGAAAAAAAGAAGAGAAAGAAAAATCTGCACACAAATTCATTAATATTCATCTGGCTAAAGCAGGACATGCGCTATAAACCACTGAGGCTAATGAAGATTAAGAAAAGGAAATTTCTATGCATATCTTGGAAGCTAGAAAAGCTAAGAATAAATACAGCATGCAAGGCTGTCAACAGTTAATGTCACTGCTCTCCTCAAGCACTCAGTTGTACATTGAAACACGGAGAACACCGACTTTTGATGTGTTACACACCTACACATGCCTGTGATGTAGTTCTACTGAATCTTCAAGACGGCAATGAAAAAGGATATTTACCTTACCACTATCAGCAGGCCGGCTATCGGAAATCACAGTTAGTGGGGATAAAATTAACAAGCCAGCAAAGCAGCGAGCTGCTAGTCTCTTCATCAGCTGATCAGGAAAAAAAAGAGAGCTGGGGAAAGGCTATGTTTTCATATACAAGTAATTTTATTTTACTGAAAATTTAATACTGAAAGGATTGTGGATCCTGAAATCTGCTGTTTCATTCTACCTACTACAAGGCCTGAAGCCTTCCTCCTTCAGCCGGTTTTAATATTGACAACTACTTATCATATTTCTCCCCTTTTTATTCTAGGCATTCAAATTAGATTTTCAGCTGAGCAGCTACTGATTCTTGTTATTATTTTAATAATAATAGTAAAATTAGACAATTTCATGTATGATTTTAAAACTGAAATTGGTTGCATGCATTTTAAAGATGCATTCATTACAGAAAATGTATTTTTGGTTACTGAAACTGATACAATAATCTAGTCTGATATACAAGAAATTAAAAAAAACCAACAAAACAAAACAGACCAAACCATCATTCTGTTAACTTTGGTAACATTCTGCTGTCCTTCAGAAAACTTCATTTAACTACAACATATTTATATTTTTGCTTGCTTGACAGATTTTTATCACTAAAAAGAAATCACAGTGGTCCTGTCATCACAAAGTTTGTAACATCTCACTTTGGAATTCTGCATAAAATTCCTGCTTATAGTAGGCAGTATTTTGGGAAATACATATTAACAAAAAGAAAAGATATAAGTGAAAAGTTGGGATTTTTTTTTAATATTACATATAGCAATGCAGTAAAGACAAATGATAAAAATCAAACCCAAATAAACTAACATATACTATTTCACTCTTAAAATAAGTGACTAGCAGGTAACAAAGGAATTCTCAGCAAATTAGACATCTACCAGCATACATGAGAATTTCTGTTTAACCAGTAATATATCAATCAACTACTATACTAAGCTTCCAAAATTTCTATGCATGAATACAAACTCAGACAGCTTTCTTTAAGACCCTAGTGACCACACTTGGAAATCAGTCTGACAATACAAGCAGTACAAAAACGTTGCTGGTGTGACTCTTAACATTCGTTCTCAAGAGACAAATTTGTATTTTGTATATAAACAACAACATTTAAAACTAAACCTATATGCTTTATTCTGTCTCAAAAGATGGCTTAAAACTGTATTTCATTAATCAATTATCAGCATATAGGTTAATGCTCTGTGCATATAACTACACATATGATCCAAGCATGTGTGCATCAGCAACAACATATTTATTAAGCTAATTCTTCTGACTGAGATCTTTGTTAAAAAAGCTTACTATTCTAGGCTTTAAGTCCCATACTGAAGAGAATACCCTTCCAAACCTTTACCAGTACAATAATGATAAAAATCCCAGGTACAAATCTCCAGTTCCTGACAGATGATGGGCTGTGTGAGAGTGCAAAATAACACAGACATCTCCCATGTTCAAATGCCTCTGGATTAGTGAAGTGCACAGCAAGGGAGTCAAGGAAAACAGTACATTAATAAAAATTTAACACTTTCCTTCTCTTAAGGAAACTGGACAAAACAGTAGCAAAAAAAGTCTGGACACCTCATTTTTTTTTTCCAAAGACCACTGTAAAAATTTAGTATCAAATTTTGCAAGTTGTCAGGTATCTCATGAAAGGCAAATACACCACTGAAGTATGAGGACCCCGTATTAAGTTCTGTACTGACAAAATGTTTCTGCTTTTCTGACTCATATTACTGTAACCTAGTCCTTGAAATTTGATTTCTAAAGAGGTAACTGCACACTTATCATGGATTAAAGAAATCAAACTGTACTCCTCCAAAAAGAAGCTTCCACCTCCCAAGAACAAAACTGTATTTTTCAGGATGGCAAGCAGAAGTTACTTCTGAGACAGACTGTCTTTCTTTATTGCTGCTTGCAATTAGATTTTCATCCTTCCTAAAGGAAAAGAGTTGTTTTGAGGTGAAAGTTTTCTTAGGGAACATGGATACAACATTGATACATGAGCACCAAACAGAAACAAAGTAAGGATAAAATGAAAACTGTATTTTCTCCACTTGAAGGGCAGGGTACTACACATGCATTCTTCCATCAGGTATGACATAGCTCTGTGATTGAACACCTTTTCAATTCAGAATTACAGATGCAAATAAAGTCTAAATACTAACAGCTCAGTTTTGTTTCACAACTGTGTTCTGCAAGTCTATAATTGTGTAGGCCTTACACAACTAGTATGCTTTAAAATAATTTTACAGGAATCAGGTAACTTGTGGTCGCAGAGTGAATCAGTGGAGTTGCTCATCATAAAAACAGCTCTGGTGTCTAAGACCTGTCTTGTTTAGATGGTAAAACACTGCAGTACATAATTATTTTTCCTATGACTGGAGATAACCAGATAACTAGAAAATTAAGACATAGTGAAAGCTATTGGTACTACTTATAGTCTAAGAAACCGGACACACAGGGCAGACGTGGCAGGGAGCCAGGTAGTGAGTCTGCCTGATGCTGTTCAGATGAAATGGGACATGAGCACAGGAAATGCAAACTCTTCTGTATCCCTCTCAAATTTTATCTGAACACAATGAACATTCAGAGAATGTCTCTCTCCAACTTGCAAAGTTGAAAGTGAGCTATTGTAACTAATATTATCATGTGAAGAAATACCCTAGCATGCTAATTAAACTCAGTATTTCAAGAGAAAGCACCTAAACAAAGGTGAACAGAAAAATACACACCACCTTACCAACTCCTTGAACATAAATACCAATCACACAAAATTTCCAAAGACAGAGCTTTTTTGGGAACAACATGGAATTTTACTGATTACTAGCCAAAAGGCACCAAGATTCAGGGCTGTCAAGTACTTAAAACCAAAAAACATGTCAGTAGTGCAGTAAGGAACAGCGGATGACTGCTTCAAAATGAAGTTTACATTTACCACTTAAAAAAAGAAGAAAGGAAGAAAGAGAAGAAAAGAACTCTATGGACAGCTGAAATAAAGACTGAAAGCCTTAAAATGACATCTACCTAGCCTTACCAATTTCTCTCCTCAAGATGATTGTTCTTGGAATATTGTACTGATATTCAAAGAGAAGTCCTCCTTTTTTTTTTGTTTTTTCATTTTTTTGGGGTTTTTCTTGCTCGTTTGAAATTCTACCGTTCTTTATTTTACATCTTCTCTCATACTAAATCTGGCAACCAATGAAGACTTCAACTTTTCACACTGCAGTTCACATTCTTAAATATATCTCTTCAAAATCCAGTTCTCTTGCTTATTTTTTTTTCCATTAAAATTCCTGATATCTGGGACTGCTTCTAATTTTCATGTTAGAATTGTTTCTTGGCTCTGTAGAGCCATCTTCCTGACATCATAATTGCATCTTGCTATGCAACGCCATAGAGGGCAGTATACTAGACAAAGACTGGGAGGAAAAATGCTGTTAGCACTTGACAATTAGATGAAAGGCCTTAAGATATTCTATCAACAGTGCAATCAGTAAACAACTGAAAATAAGTATATGAAGATTGATAAAGAGTTATTTTAATTCAATTTCCTCTCCTTGTTGGATATTATTGCACAACAGATTCACTAGTCTCGGTTTTCTGAGATTAAACTAAAACAGAATATAGACCAGAATCTGTGAAAGGCAAAGAGTTAGTGACTACATCCAGTTTTAGCTTGCTTTCACAAAAGTATTGTTTTTTACTAAAAACTCAAAGTACAATTATAACAAAAACATACCAACTAGTAATAGATGGTCTTCTTAGATAGGCTGAAATTCCATCAAATATGGTAAATGAGTTCTTCAGCCACATGTTCATCAATCAAGAGCCTGCGTTGTCAGATCACTGAAACTAGCATCTTTTTAAGGAGTGGAAGAATGACTGTTTTCTGGTTTGCATTTGAAAATTATTAATAGCTGCCCAATTATTTGCACTGAAACTCCAGCTGCCTATATTTAATTAGACATTAAGGAGAACAATAATGTAAATTACAGTTTTTTCCTAAATTTTGATTCAAAAACTGATGCCAAAATGCCCAGACATAATCATGCTAAAATACAGGTTTTCTTTAAAGAGAAATTATCTCAACAAAAGCAATGAAGCATAATCTTATTTAAAAAAAAAAAAAAAAAAAAAAAAAAAAAAAAAAGGTATTGACTTAAAATATTAATAGGAAAAGCTTTTATCATCAGTGTTTTCTTTTGGGTCTGAGAAATTTTTTTCAGGTCAAATATCCTAATATTTAATCCTGATATAAAATATCTTAATGCCGAAGCTTCATCTTTAATATGATAATTATTAAGTAAAGCATCATGCAGAGCCAGCATGAACAAACTCTAAGTTATGACAAACACATAAAATTTTCTTCTGTTCAAAAGTGAAATATTGCTAAGAAGAAAAAAATCTGCAATTAGTCTCATTTGTCCCTTCCCCAAAAGGCAAACAGTGATTTTTAAATGGAACTCCTCAAGCTGATTTTGCACCAATGAGATTTTCAAAAACTTTGGGGACAAAGAAATTGAAGAGCACAATTAACTGTTCATGATACCAGGACCCCACTGCTTGTCTGCTCAGTGAGAACTACTGAAGTGCTCCACTAGAGGGGAAGAACTGAGTTATAGAAAGGGTAACTGTATCATGCTGACTATAAAGGTACTTCGCTCAACCAATCAGCACTAAGAAAATACATACCCACTGTGTCAAGACCCTGAATGCAAAGCTACCCAAAAATCATCAGTATTCTGTGGTCTATATTTACTTAGCCGCACTCTGAGAAATCTACAAGTCTGCAATTGTTTTCTACAGTTCTCAAAATGTCTTGCTAAGAAGACTTAATTTTAAAAATTTCTTGACGAAGCCAACCTCACCCAGGAGCAAGAGAAAGATGGGAGATAAATCTAAAATAATCCTATGCCAGAAACTATTGATACCACCCTCTTTATCACTAAACTCCTTTGTTGTGGTGGGTTTTTTTGTTTGTGCTTCCCAAACTTTCTTCCCTTCATTTTAGAAAGCAAGATAACCTGCTGAAGAATTCTTGTCACTTAGAATAATAGCCTGTTTCTGAACACAGCAGAAAAAACTTTCTCCTTCATGACTGGAGGACAGTTTATAATGGACTTGTGAAATATTATGCATGAAACTTTCCAGATGCTAAACAAACACATTCCAAAAGGGATCGTACAATAATATTTCTCAAGTACAAGGTATCCTGAGTATTTCAGATTGTCTACATACTGTTCAGATGCATACTGATAACTCAAAGACTAAATATTGTTAACAGACTGCTACTGGAAATAGTTGCAGATACCTTTGGAAGTATGATTAGAAGTAAAATTGAGAGACCGAATGAGATGTAACTAACTAAAGAAAGACACTGAAAGACCATAATGAAAATACTGCAGGCATGTTTCCTGGCTTCGGATTCACAAGCAATCTACCTTGAAGTAAAATCTGCCATGACTGAGATGCCTCATTTTTTTCCCCTTTATCTTGTTCCCTATGTCAGAGACACAGATGCTTCTTGCATAGACAAGATTCTGGAGCATTTAGCAACTGGTGTTATGCAGTGAGGAAGTGAGAATGGGGAAGGTTTCTCCCTTTTTAAATTTATATCAGCATTTTTCTCCCTGTCTTACTGAGAATTATCATTCAGGAAAGCCTACTTTCCTGTCAGTAGAGGACTCTATACTGACAAAGGCATTGTGAGATAATTGGTACTAGAGTTATGCTTTTTCTTAAACAAGTACATTATCTTCCCTAGTCAAGGGGCAAGGAAAGTTAATGGCATGAGAAAATCACCTTTTCTGATGGGCTTTAGGAAGAGATGAGTGCCAGGGGGTGGTGGTTGGGAATACTTTTCTCATTTTATCCTAAATTCCTTTAAAATAGTAATCTTGGAATTTAGTCAACACTAAACACGTTTCTGTCCGAGGACAGATGTTCTTTATTTCCCTGGCATCTCAAGAGTTTAGAAGGAAAATAGTATCAAGGTTGTAACAGCTTAGCTTGTACTGAGGATTTTGCTTCTGGAACTTCCTTCTTTGGTTTTAAATAGATCTCTTAATGATGGGATATATTGTCCTGTATATGCTGTTCTTCTGAGGCTATTTTAAAATTTCATTTTTAATGAGTTGATGAATTAGTTTAGAACTTATGAACAAAGTTTAATGTAGTAGAATTTCTGTAAACACCTACATCCCATTCAGGCTCACAGAAAAATGGCACAGAAGAGGATGAAACATGTTGCAGTGAAGTCATGGAAATACTCATCAATAATAACCAGATCCAAAACCAAGAACAAAGAGGAATTCAACATTCCATGGATTTATCATCTCCCACTCAGTTAAGACATAGCTTGTTTTACAAGAGAGATCATGCATACAAAACCAATCAGAAACACACGTATCTGACTATTAATAAATAAATAGTTACACAGGATGGCTTTTTTTCCAAGTTCCGAGGCAAGTATTTGGTTGTGTTTTTCCTTAGATTTCACTAAATATTGTTAATTGTTGCGGGTTTCTGGATCATTCTAAGCAATGTTAATTTTTTTTCCCTTGATGCTTATATTTTTATAGACATAATATTCTTCTGTTGTGGAAAAAGTAGGAAATCTTTACTTTGTAATGTCACTTACTGGCAGACTAGCAGTGCGGATGCAGCTCATAATGCTAACAACTACAGATAGACTTCTGTTTGATTTTATTCCTTATGAAAAAAAAAATCAATTTAAGAATGAGCATTATTAGATATTTTAAAATGTTTTTTGAAAAAATTTCCAGGCATTTAGCCCTTCTTCATTCAAAAAAATGTGTCTCTCTTATCTTCTGAGACTCTACTAATTAAATCAGAAAAATACCTGGTATAAAGACAGGGTTTATACCCTCATCAGACCAGCTCTTTGCAAAGAAACTGCAGTCTTGGCTCTTTCCAGTACATTTGTTTCCACTGAACTTTGCAAGTATTTGCAGTAAAATGCATATGCTGTATGGTGAAGATAAAATTGATAATTGTAAGCACTGGGAAAAGGTAAGAAACCATTACAAAGTCCTGTTCTGCAACATACTGAACAGCAGGATACCATGTATTAGTAGAGTGTTTCCTCTAAAGAACAGGATGCCTTTTCTTCCAATATGGAAACAACACAGGTGAGGTGACGACTAAAACACAAATAATTACTAATTTGAGATAAATCAGTAGTGTTACAATAAGTGAACTATTTGTATCTCAAGTAGACAGATATGCAGTCATGCCTTCGAAACTGCTCAGAAAAACAGCAGTTTTCTCTCTTTTTGATTAACAGACTACTGGACTAACACAAGGCTTCTAATTTAAAAGTTATTTTAAAAAATAACTAAAATTTCATAAAAAAAGTTATTTATTGTACCCTGAAACCTACAGCTCTTAAGAATGTACTAAGAGAAGCCTACAGTACAAAGCCTAAATTGGCATTTTTACATATGTCAAAGTAAACTCAGCTACTGCCAACAGTCAAAACATCAAGTATTTTCTTTCATATGTTCTTCTTCTGTCTTATATTTAAGTATATTCTCATATTCTCAAGCGGTAATCTTTCATTCCAAGCTTAAAACTTGGAACATACCTAAATGGGAGGAAAACTGAGAAAATAAACTCAAAACAGATAAAATATCTTGCAAAAAATAAATACATGAGAAAAAAAGCAACAGATTTCAGAAACCATTCTAGTTTAATTATTTTAAGTGGATGTACATAGACCTCTTGAATCTACTCATTCACAGAAAACAGCCTAAGGATTTTTGCAATAACATGGGAAATTTGGTTCAAACTTCTATCATTATTAATATAAGTACTCTGAGGCAATTAAGAATGGGAAACACACAGTGTTAAGAGAGCATGATATGACAGAAATATATGGCAAGAGGTTAGAATACTCACTTCCTGAGAGGAACAAAATTGCTTAAAAAATGTAATATGTAAGTAATATTTATATAATAAATAGCAGGAGGTAGCCCTTTATGACAATTCCGATATAGTTTTTAAATAACTGAGGAGAGTTTGGAGGAAGATGGTATGGAATGAAACTAAGTCAAATTTGGAAAACTTGCTGAGAAAAGCCAAATTATATGTATCTTTTATACTAAAATAATATGTTGGGATACTAACTTTGAGCACTGATGCAGTGAGTGCTACGCCAGGACTCACAGCAGACCCTTTAATATGCACATTACAATCTAGAAGTAAAAATCTAACATGACCAGTATCTGTCTAGAAAGGCTTTTTTTGTTCTTCTGGGATAAGCTGCAAAGCAAATCGCAGTCTGACGAGCATAAATTGTTTCCTACAAACAATACAAAGATTCTTGAAAAGCCGGTAACTTAATAGCACATGAAGTTTCACAAAAAAAAAAAGTATAGTATAGTATAGTATAGTATAGTATAGTATAGTATAGTATAGTATAGTATAGTATAGTATAGTATAGTATAGCATAGGTGCATATACAAACAATTAAAGTAAGCAACAACAAAGTCCTTGGCTCTGCATTTGAAACCCAGCTAAAAATGTCAGATGCAGCTGAAAAGAATACATAATGAATATCCATGGAACCATGATTTGCAACTTGCTAAACATGCCAATTTCAAAGTACAGGACAAAATTACATGGTTATGGTTACTCAAACGGTTTTGTAAGGTTTTTTTAAGGTTAAAATTTTACTGGTAGGGTAAGGAAGTACACTACTGTACTCATCAAAGAGGGTACTTCAGGATGACTCAGGAAGCTACCTACCAGCCACGACATGCCTAAGAATCGGCTAAACAGCTTTTGAGAAATGCAGTCTGAAAACTCTGTCTTCTTCCATATCTGCTAAGTAAGCACTTCCATACTTGTTTACATACAAGAAAAGACAAATTGCTATTATTTAAGTTCTTATAGAAGTAGTTTCTACAGAAAAAGGAGAGTTCTGCATAGATACACAAATTCACCAGAAGAATTACTTTTGCCTGTATGTATACTGCATAAAAAACACCAGCATAAAGCCTTTCATCACCTGCTCAGGTGTGTCTTCACAAGACAGCCTTTTAAAATAAAGGTTTGCCTCTGATGACAAGGCAAAATATTAAATGGCTTCCTTTTCACAGAGTGAATAAATACTTTGGCCACAATATACACTTTGAGAGGGATAGGTAACTTATCCATTTTGCAAATGCAAATCAACATATGAAAATGTTAACACCTTTATTAAAAAACTGATAGGTGATAGGACGTTAGTTTCTGTGTAGCACCTATCACTGTTATTGTCAAGGCACGTCAGAGAACGTAACAGTGCAATGGACCCGAACGCTAAAATGTTTGCTGCTTCTTGTTCCATTGTCGTACACTCCCAGCAACAAAAATGTTCTAGACTTTTAATGCAGATTTCTGTTCTTATGGCTTTTGTGAATTACATAAAATTTGTTTTTGTTTCAGTTTTAGAATTATAGAATATCCTGACTTGGAAGAGTTCAACTCCTGGCTCTGTACAGGAGCACCAGAAGAACCACAGTGTGTGCCGGAGAGCATTGTGCAAATGCTGCTTGAACTCTGTCAGGCTTGGTGACCACTCTCCTGGGGAGCCTCTTCTGCTGCCAAACACCCTCTCGGTAAAGAACCTTTTCCTGATATCCAACCTAAACCTCTCCTGACACAATTTCCCTCGGGTCCTGTCACTGGTCACCAAAGAGAAGTGATCAGTGCTTGCCCCTCCCCTTCCCCTCATGAGGAAGTTGTAACTGCAATGAGGTCTCCCCTCAGTCTCCTCTATCTGAATTTTGACCCTCCCACATAGGGAGTATTTCTGGGATGTTAACCACAGGGCCTAATTTTTCCCATGAAAAATTTTGCACTTGAAACAGTAATGATATAACGAAACCTGAAACCAGATTTTTAACTCACAGCTTCCAGGCTATATAAACTTGGTAAGTCAGAGGATACAGCTAATTCAAAGAAAATGAAGTGCATTTTATTCTAAGGCTAACAGTACTCCTGACATTTTTTAAAAGTACGTACTTATTTGGCATTACTATTTAATGTTTTCTAGAGGAGAACAGACACACAATTCCACTTGAAGGTATGTTAATACGTTATGGTACTTTACATGTAACATTGTACAGTCAAAATCACAGACTGAAAAAAAAAGAATCCTACGAAAATATGGCACTGTTTTACTGGTAAGTAGACTTCGCAAACAGCTGTTCAGATTTCCTGACTAGAAGTATTTCTCCCAAAAAAATATATTTATCAAACACTAAAAATTTCTTTATGGGGATAATCTCTGAAATATTGAAGAAGCATTTCAAAGTACTTTTTGTTTTCAAAATGAATACTCTCAACCCTCTCAACTCTGAGAAAAGACGAGAATTTCTGAGTCACCTGGTGTGAATCAGGCTCACTCCCTTTACAAACTAACAAAGATATACTGCCAAAACAGCGAATCAAAGCTATCAGGTAGATGCATTTAAATTCCCTCTCACCCATGAAAAACCAAGAAAATGCCCTTTCTGCTTCACTAGTTTTAATTTCACTGCAATGTGAAAGTACCTTTTTTTCCTTAAGTAAGATTCTGAATTGAGTATCATGAAAAGGACATGAAAGATAGATAATATGTATAACAAATACAAAAATAGCTTGGTTTAATGAGGCCTTGAAGTCATGTCCAACTTTCTAACCTTTCAAAAAGCAGCTTCCACATGCATAAAACTTACCAACCTCACACTGAACATTAGAAAATATTACCTGGGGCATTCTGATGATCACTGGTCACAAAACAGACAACACCCTAGCATGGTGGGCTTTTAAATCTTCCAGTAACAGTCTTTCAAATGTGACTTGTTTTCCTGTACAGCTTAACAAATTAAATTGCATCTGCAATTCAATACTACAGAGGAGGGTTTAGATCAGAATGCAATTTTCTTCAAATGTCCTGCACAAATACTCACTTACTTGATTGTTAAACAGGTTTAGCAGCAACTGGAATTCAGGAAACTTTGTAATTATAACCAGAAATGTCACAGAGTAGAAACGAAGAGAGAAAACCAGGGATGCAGGGGTATTAATACATGAATTATGAAGATAAGCAATGCACTGGGTAAATACTTCATTTTTTCCTCCGAGAATTTCAGCTTCCAATACAGACTAAAACAACTACAGACTGTAATGCTAATTCTACACACGGGTATTTCAGTACTTAAATGTCGTAAGGTCTGAACAACAGGCCCTGTGCCAAAGCTGACCTCTAGATGAACCCTCCAGCCAAATACTATACATATCCATTAATCAGTGAAGTATTATTAGCAATATGATGCATGTATCTGCTCACTGGTGAAACATGGGTTTACCTTTCCATATTTAGAAACCAGTCAAGGCCACACCTGGCCTTGTTTGGGGGTGGAGGATCAAAGACAACTCCCTTATTGAGCCCTGCAAGGCTTTGAGAGAAATCCAATAGGAGGATAAAACATGATGTTCCTGCATTACAAATAATGGTAGCCTGCTTATTATAAAAGCTGGCCTAATCTCACAGTGAAGTCAGAAGCCTCACTGCCTGCAAAGGTGGATGCACTGCAGGATTTCCCAGTTGCCAGGCCTGGTTCTCCAGTCCTTACTGTGACATCTTCCCTGGGCTGATATGTAGATCTGGATGAAGGGTAAAGTAGGAAACCGTAACCTTTCTTTATCACTTTAGGCATTTTTTTGTTGCTATGATTAGGTGCATTGCTTAGCTTATCCTTTTGTGATTCTTTGTAGTTTTGCATTATAGTAAATTACACTATTCTTTAAGTTGGTGTCTGTCTCTGACCCTACCCATCAGCAAAACACTACTGTAAACTGAATTCCACCATTCCAGATTACAAAAAAATATGTCTTAAAGTATCTTCCTAGCATTGATTCTAAAGTTATATATGTAAAAGTGAAGATCTCTCAGAAAACACAAACCTACTTGAAAACTTTTAGTAATTTGTATCAAGTATTACCAACAAGTTAACCCAAATTTACTATCTCTGCTATCAATCCTGTTAACAGACTATGAGAGAGTGTGTAAAAAGTTACAGTTCATGAGGAAACAGTTAAAAATGTGCCCCAAAACTTTCCTGCTAGGTCATTTATTACACCATGTAACTTAAGTAAACATAAACAAATTGTATGTCATGACCATGTCAAACAGTATTCACTAGATATTCTGTATGAGTAAAAGCCAGCACTGTTTTTTTTTTAAAGTAAGACTGACTACTTACAAACCAAATGCATGTATTTCACTTACAGTTTTTAGATGAGCAAAACAAGCATGACTTTTACATGTCTGCATGACATAAATGAGACACTGCTAATTTTGTGCTCAGATATCTTTCCCTGGCCAATATATAAAGCGAATTAACAAACACAACTAGAGACTAAGACTTTATTTATGTCACCTAGCCAGCAATCAAATTGCGTAAGAAGCTAAAACCAGATGCAACAGTTTTAAGGGTCTTTTACCTACTCAAACAAATCCTTTGTTTCTTGAAGCCTGTCTCAGGCAATCAAATTCTTAGTAGATGACCCCTCTCAAAAATAATATGCCATGGGAACCAGTGAAGTATTTTGCAGTTCTGTTAGAAGTGGTGCAGGGACAGAATCAGCTAGAGCATGAAATACTTCCAGAATATAAATGCTTTGTAGGATCAGGAAGCAAACTCCTCCTTCCAGATTTTTTTTTTAAAGGAAATATGGTTGTCATGCCAACGGTTAGAAAACGGTGGGCTGTAGCGACAGCTAGTGATGAAGCTTGTTTCTGTCTAAGAGTTTTCCTGGGAGACTGTCAATGAATTACAGCCTGCTCTGGGCAGCAGCATAATCTCACTAAATACTGCCTATGATCACCTAGGCTTCTGTTATTATTTGGTCCCTTGCTTCCAAACTCAGGTACTTGATTTCCTATCAAGAAGGCAGCTTGACATACTTGGTCAGTGTACAGGCACGCATACAGACCTTGAGGTACACTGTCCTTGAGGTTCTGTGGGGATCTGCCAGGACCAGTACTACACCTTCCAGTGTTCCATGTATCAGCACAGAATTCAGGATCTAACTTAAAAGGAGTCAGCAGCTATTCCACAATCAGGGCTGCAGCTGCTGAATGAGGCAAAACTCCTTGGAAAAGAAGAGATCTAGTCAACCCCCCAAGACATAAAAGAGACAGCCCAGGACTACACATCAATATTAATAAACCATCTTACTGATCAGAAATGCAAGGTTTGATTCAGAAAACCCCCTGAGAAGGTAGCTATAAAGCTGCAACAGCAGCCACAGCAAGGGAAGTGAGGGGCGTCCCTTGCTGCTGGTAAATAAATCTGTAATAGTGCAATAAAAACAGGCCCATGGTTACTTTAGGAAAATGGCATGACCCAGAATATAGCTAAAAGGGTATCTTAAGAATTAAAGTATCGCTCTTAATTCAAAACTTGTATTTTATTTTCAGTTCAACTGATCTGAAGTAGTTCACTGTATCCAAGTTAACACAAAACAAATAATTCACAGTTTCCATGTGTTATGCAGGACACTATTATAGGTTACAGGGAGGAAACCACAAGATACAAGTGGCTTATAAAATAGATAGAAGTTTATGCTTATAAACCTTTCTTATGTTTATATAGTTAAGTATTCCCTTGAATATGTTGTACACTATTATGACATCTTCTAGAGATGTCATCACAGAAAAATCAAACCTATTCTCAAAGACACAGAAGCAACATTGCTGCTGAAAGCACGAGTGTGAAAAAGAACTCTGTTTCACACACATGAAATAGTTGATAGTGTTAAAAAACCCCAAAAACTTTACTTATGTTTAATTATCTACCTAATAAGGTTGTTCTATTCTGAATGTGCATAAGCCATGTTACATTATAAAAGTCATTTCACTGAAGAGACCAAAGAGTATTAGCAGTTCTTATCCTTCCATTTGTTTCATCACACCCTCAAGTGCACTTGAAAGCATGTTCAACTATGTATACAGTAGAATTATAGCAGCAATTGCACTATGAAGCAGTCTGTCCTAAGGCAACTTAGCTGATTTGAAAACATGCTTAATTACTCAATAGAGAGGAGGGACAATAATTTTTCTCAACAGAATAACAAGCCATGGTGAAAAAGGGCTAGTATATGTACCATCTTGCCTAGCAGGATTTCTAACTTGGCCTCACCGAACAGTCTCAGAAGCAAAGAATGAATACAATTACTATGAAGTGTATGGGACCTGCTAAGAAATTGTTTTCAGAGTAGCCCTTTATAGCTTTTTATCAAATGATCCAGCACTTCACTTCATAGAAGGTATGCTTACTAAGCCTCAAGAGAACACCAAGCTGACCAGAAGTTCACCCAAGGACAGGCTTAAAATTCTGAGTAATTCTGGTGAAAAATACTTGAAAATTATTCAACAGGGGCATATGCCAAATCCTCTTAGGAAGGAAAGATCGACTATATGAAACATGATTTTGAAAAGCTGGCAAGGAAGTAGAGCCACAGAAAAGGATTAAAGTCTTACACTGGATCAAAAATTTAACATTAGACAATACCTTCCATGTTAGAAAATGAATTAGTGGACTCTGAGGTGTAAGTACCACGGAAGTTATGCAGAAGAACTCCTCTTTATTCAAATTATGTTGCATCTGGAATTCTGATGCCTAGCTTTTGATCAAACTTGTAGAAAGATGTCAGTCACACATAGAACAACTATGGTAAGTCAGTAAAAACAATCAAGAGATCTAGAAAACAGGAACTACAGAAAAAGACTGCATAAGGATGGTTGTTAACCTTTTGAATTTAATCAACTGGGAGGCAACTCTTCTATGACACAAAGAAATGTTAAAATAATAGTGGTATCAGGCTCCTCTGCATGAGCAGCACTATTAAGACAATGTAACTAGCTTAAAATCCAACAGGAAAATTCAAATAGAATATAATAAAAACCCAAACAGTTAAAAACAATCCATTGCAGACTTATAAGTTCTTTGCTCAGAAATGCCTACAAGAGGTCAGATCCTGAACTTCTACTGTAAATGACACAGGACTGGATGATTCTGCCTGCAGTATGACGCGCATCAGACGATTTCTTTTAGGCCTCCCATTTTTGACAATAAATCACTCAAAACAAATATTACAGCCAACTCAAGTCACAAAACACAAAACCCAAAGGTAACTTCTATGCTGTCACAGCCAGAGTGTTCCATCATTAAAAGAAGTAACTTAAAATGACCCTGAGAAGATACACACTATACTGCAAGCACTTCCACTGTAGGACAAGGTAAATCTTCAAAAATCCAAACAGGAGTTTATATTTCTAGATCTTTCTTCTTCACTGACTGCTTGAATATGTAAGGTATCAAACCTCTGTAGTTTCACTGATTTGTTTAAATTTACAACTGGTGAATAATTCAGGCCTTTTCTCCCTTAAGCAACAGGTCTGGATTAGCTCTTAGTACAATATTGCACAATGCAGTCTCCCAAACATCCCATTTTAAAGTAAGTAGGTAAGAGTTTTACCTATCTTTATCAAATTATACACAAAACCTACACTGTATATTCCTGTTGCTATTGTCTGTAATCATTCTACAACAAAACTTACTCTATCAAACCATGCAGAACACTTTTTAGAAGTCATACTATTATCAAATTTCTGAAAAGCCTTTCCAAAAATCCTTCCTCACCTCCTTACCATGCTCTTGCAACCACACTGAAAAGACATGCACTATTATTCACTGAATGTAGATTTCAAAGAACAGCAAGAGACAAAATCTCAGATTTGGTGTTAAAGTTAAGCGCAGAAACTTCACCATCAGGTCTTAAATTCTCAAATAATTTATCAAATATATTGGTCTCAGTGCAGCCAATAAATGCTCAGAACTTGGAAATTAAATAGCCTGAGAGAAAGAAAATTTAAGTGAAAATGTCTGAATTCTTAAAAGGATTAAATAGAGGTATTTAAAATTAAAATGTTTGTTAGTACAGAAAGTTTTAATATACACTGACTTATAGTCTTCATGAATACTGAAATAATTCTTCATGTATTTGAAAGATGACATTTACAAAAGTACCTGAAAATATAAGACCCGTGGAAATAAGAACAGTTCCAATAGAACATTATCATAGCTCTGACTCAGCATTTAGTAACACTGATTGAAGTTTCTGCAGTGCAGTTCAAAACTTAGTTATATCTTCAACATAGCAGCAGAAGCAGGATAATGAGATATTTTAGGCCTAAAAATGTGCTATCCCTGGTGCAGTCTTCAAAATGAAATTAAAAACCGACCACAAATGAATAAATTTCAAGTGTAAAAAACAGCCAACCAATCAACAACCTACCCGCAGCCACTGTTTCTCTGTGAGAGCATCACTGTAGTCCACATCCCTGCGCTGACGGGATCCTCTTCCAAATATTTTCTCTTCTTCTTCCTCACAGGTAAGCCTTTCAACTTCAGCATCATCCTTAATAATCCAGGATGGCAATTCATCCTCCTCCATCAAGCGAGGTTTACGTTTAGGGTTTCTGGCATCTTCTCTGCGACGATCCATGTCCATGCGCTGCAATGGCAATTGGCAAAGGATAAAAAAGTTTTAAAGGCGATTATTAAGTGAACCATGTCAATGCCCATCTCTCTAATAACACTTCAAACTTTAAACAAAGTCCTTCCCAAATATCTCCTGTTTATAGTATTCCTAAATACTTACAAAATGCTGCTGTGAAAAGATGATGCTGTACTCAGTTGTTCATTTCCAGTCATATTCACTACTTTGTAACTAGCTTTCACTGAAGGAGCTAAGACAACACACAGCCCAGTGACACAAGAACACTGCTGTCCCCATAAGGTTTTACTACTACATAACTGAAAAAAGTAACTAAAAATACACTAGTTTTGTTACCCTGAATATCAGAAGAAAATTTATGATGGTATAAGAAACAAAAACTGAAAGAAGAATTAATAAATTCAGAGAAAATCTTGCTACACAGAGCCAACATGTTTGAACCACTGATTTTTTCCTGATCTTACTGCTGTACCAGACAAAAATCAAACCACAAAAATATCAGATAGGTTAGGTGAACTGGTAAGAACATTAGAAGGTAATGTTAAGACTCTCAGCTGCAATTTAAATAATCATTCATTTCAAGGATGGTGAATGATAGCTCAAACATGGAGACGGAGGATATATTCCTACCATCTACTGTACACTCATCAGTGAGGTGTTTTATAATCCTCCTAGGGAAGTATTCACCTCTATCAACTACATACCAACCTGGCATCCTATGGTCCCAAGAATGGCATCTGAATTGTCTTAATGCCTCAAATCAGGTAATATGAATAGGCATTTCAAATTGGCCTTTTGAAGAGTCATACAGTACTTAACACTCAGTAATCAGCTGCTAAGAGGAGAAAACAACCAAGTGGCCACCAACATTTCATTTCTGTATTTGAAAAAATATGTAAGTAGACATGCATCAGAATTAGCTGTAGAATCGTAAGAGGCTACTGCTTTGGCCACTAAACCTTCGTAAAACTGTTCTCAGTTATGTGCAAATGTCTTCCTTGTGTACATGATGCTGCACTTACCACATGATGCCAACTAGACATATCGTCCTCTTACAACTTTAGCCAAAACACAGACATGCATGAATTCAGAGGTATCCCTCTGCAGAGGGACAGCTCAAACCCAGCCAAATTTAAAAACTGAGGCTTGGTGATGGCACCATTGAATATGCTCAACCTTCTCTCATCTTGTCACTTTTCAAACACTAACATTTCTAAAATACTGCCTCAGGAAGTGCATCTTACAACTTGCCTTCATCATCTTGCCTTGTGCGGTATCTCATTTCTAAACTCAGTGAAAAGCAGAATGCAAGATGTGTGCCTTCAGTCTGCAGGTCCAACTACATTCAAGAAGCAGCTATAAATACATGGGCATTATCCCTGTTACCTGTTACTTCAGACAACAGTGAATGGGCTGTGCAGCTTGTAGTTCTTCAAAGCAGACTTCCATATTTTACCTTTTAAAGAAAATCCTACTCAATTTGAACTAATTTCAAAAAGTGTGTCATTCAAGCCATACATGTGGCTTGGTTTACTGCCAACATGACAACCAGAAAGCTGCACCAAGAGACAATTCAAACAGGATAAATGAACAGATTTCTCTATTTCTATTGTTTAGAGGAGAACTTGAGTGAAGTCAAGAGACATCATATTTAAATGGCATTAAGAACAAGAAGTCAATGCTGAAATTTCGTATTTTTTCCCCAATTACCATGTTTCTTTGTCTAACACAAAGACTGAACACTAAGATGGTATATTATAAAAGCTGTTTTCTGATATAAAAGCATTTGGGGAGGAAAATTAAAGACAATCTCAATCTGAAATATTAGAGATACAAACGGGCTTTTTTTTCAGAGGATACTACTCAAACTATATTTACATCTGGGAAATCTCTGGTTCTATCTTCCTGTATCTTTTCAAAACCTGTGTTTCCAAGATATATCTACATTATTTTTATATCTCTAATAAAATAATTATATGTTTACTGTCCTCAGCAAGGACACCAATATGCCACCAATACTTGAACCTACGCAAAGAACTTGAAGGTTGGAACACTCAGGGCCTAAAATTTCCAGTTTAGAAAAACCACGGAGCACTGCTCCTGTGAATTGTGAATGGTTTTCTTAAACTTTCCAAAATATAACTAAAAGAGTCCTTGGAAAAACATCAAAGCCACTCAGTGTAAAACCTCCTAAATTACAACTGTGAGAGTCCTTGAAAAAAAAACCATCCAAGACAGTCGGTGCAAAACCAGTAATTTATACAACCAGCTCTACTAGCTTGCCATTTTCAAGAAAACTAACTGTATTAGTACAACTGGAGTTTTGGTACCCATTTGACCTTCCACTTAAAAGGCATTTTTAACATTAAAAAAAAAATCATGTTTTTTTTATGTTTTCTTTACTTTATTCAATGAATTTTAACACTAAAAGGAACTATTTATTTTCCAGAAAAGTAACTTACTGAAGCATTCTTATGAAATGACAGGAGTTGCACAGATCACAAAAACAGACTGATTTTTCTTTGAGTATTTTCTAAATTTTTTTACGATGTGAAGCCTCTAAAAGCCACAGGAACAAAATGCACTGATACCTTCTTTTTGAACCTTTTTTTTAGCTCTACAGCTTAATTTCAGATCCTGTGTCAAACAACACTTCTAACCTGCAAACTGACTACCTAAGAGATGCTCATGGAACTGATCTCTCTTGTAGATTGTTTTGGAACTGCTTACTTCAAATTAGTAAAATATACACTTTTACACACCTAGGACTAGTTAAATGAACAAACCCAAACACTTTTTTGTTGGGTATTGCAGACTCCTGAATTCTGATTACATATGAACAACTTTAAAAGGCAATGAAGAACAACTTTAAAAGGCGATGAAGTGGAGAACACTCTTTTTCTCTTTAGGTAACTATGCAAGACTTGAAATATTGGTAAAAAACCAAATAGCTGTGACTGCCAAACTTGCTTTTCAGATTTTTCTTTCTAAAAGGAACAGTTTACAAAAATTAAAACCAATTTTTATATTAACCATTTAAATTGTTTCTTAGCCATTAATATTCAACTACAATATTTCTGTCTTACTATTTTCAAACCCCTGGCATTCAATGTATGTAGTTTTGCCTCTTAAAAGTTTTACTACCAAATCCTCCTTTTTTCCTTAAAAACTTCCATGTAAATTAATATGAAAAACATAAATTCAGCCCACATAGATTCATAAATTACTTGAATGCAGGATGTGAAGGAATACTAAGTAAGTTCACAGACAGTAAAACCTGTGAGGGGAACACCCTCAAAAGCAGGGAGGTACTGCAGAGAGACCTTGACAAGTAAGAGGACTAGGAAATTACTAACCATATGAAATTCTGGGACGGGGCAGCCCTGGACAGACAGACTGGGGATGGAGATGCTGGAAAGCAGTGCCACAGAAAGGGACCAGTGGGTCCTGGTTGATGGCAAGTTGCACATGAGTCAGCAGTGTCCTGGCAGCCAGGAGGGCCACCTGTGTCCTGGGGAGCATCAGGGACAGCATCACCAGCCAGGCAAGGGAGGGGATTGTCCTGCTCTGCTCTGCACTGGGGCAGCCTCACCTCCAGTGCTGGGGGCAGCTCTGGCTGCCACAACAGCCTAATGTAAGGCTACAGAGGGTCCAGAGGATGGTGAAGGGCCTTGAGGGGAGGCTGTATGAGGAACAGCTGAGGTCACTTGGTCTGTTCAGCCTGGAGGACACTGAGGGGAGACCTCATTGCAGCCTACATCCTCTCCTTGTGAGGGGAAGAGGAGGGGCAGGCACTGATCTCTCCAATGTGGTGACCAGTGACAGGACCCGAGGGAATGGACTGAATTTGTGTCAGGGGAGGTTTAGGTTGGATATCAGGAAAAGGTTCTTCACCCAGAGGGTGGCTGGGCACTGAACAGGCTGCCCAGGGAAACTGACACAGAACAACACTGACAGAGTTCAAGGAGCATTTGGACAATGCTCTCAGGCACATGGTGTGAATTCTTGGAGAGTCCTGTGCAGAGCCAGGAGTTGGAATCGACCCTTGTGGGTCCTTTCCAGCTCAGCATATTCCATTATTCTGTGAAAACTGTCTTTACTCTAGGCTCCTTAACTGTTCTACATTAAACAGCCTTCAAATTTAATACTAAAAGCTGAAGCAGAGACGTAACTTCCTCTGCTACTTTCAATCATAGATTAGTTCTTTCCTTCTGGGTCTGAAGGAGAAATCAGAAGCTCTTTTCTAGCAGCAAATCCACTTTCACAGAACTTAGGGTATGTTCAGTCAGTAACTCAGATGAAATTATTTCTTTCTGAGTTTTGGATCCAATGGCTGCCTCTTGGTATGTGTCATGTAAATCTCCTTACATGCAAATCACTGATGGAAATTTTAAAAACACAGGTGTCTGTAAGCACTCCTTTTCTGTGCAACCTGGCTTTAGTGATTTCAGTTCTGAGGTAGCATTTAATGAAGTTTAGCACAAAAGCACTAAACTGGCAAGTCAGCAATGACAAAAGAACAATCACACAGGGGGATAGGGCCTTTTCCAACAGTGTATGTGAACAGCTGTAATTTATGTTAAAAGGGCCCCTGCATGCTTGTGTACAGATGAATTCTTGAGCAGAAGACAATGAGGGGCTAAAAACCTGTACTGGGTGCACAGGTTTTGCATTGGTCCTATCAACATTTGTTTCTGTGGATACCACCAGATACACTTCAATTTCTATATATAGGAGAGTCTGTTTTGTTCCACCTTGCAGAAGAAGCAGCCTCTGTAGAATCAGAGGGCATGGTGCTTTACCTTCAGTACTTAAGTATTGCCCTGTACTGGTGTCAGTGAAGCCTAGAGGTCCTCTAAAAATCCTCAGACTGTACAAACACTGAAAGGCAAGAGCCATGCCTAAAAAGGCATTTCAGAAATCATTCCATCAGTGCTGCAGTAGCATAAACAAAAAGCAAAGTCCTAATAAAAAGGAGTATCTCACATTTGAACCATGAGCTGTATTCTGGAAACTGTTCAACAGCTGTAGCAGCAGAGATGCAAGCTGGATTCTTGATGAAACCATCAACAATACCCCATTTAGCTCACCAAGAAATAGCATTGTTAGTCTATTAATTCACCACCTTGTTAACTTCCTGTAGTTGTCCTTGCCAATACTGAAGTCCAAAAGTAAGAAGAAATGTTGAACAGTAGAAGCACACTGCAGAATTAGCAAGATAAACTGTGACTAACAATTCTACACTATAAATGTCTCAGGTTGTGTCAAACTCTTCCTCCAGATTGTCACCGCTCCACAGACAGCAAGCATCTCTGAAGTCTTTCTGTCATTTGAGGAACTCTGTATTTAAGCAAACTAAACTTCTTTCATCAGATGAACAATGCAAGTAAATAAAACCAACCTCTCCAGTAAAGTTTTGACAAACTTGAGTGACAAAAAGGTTAAGGCCTTTATTAAAAACACCAGAGAAGATGATTTTTTTATGATTTCACCATCCTTACCATAAAGAGATCAAATTCCTCCTCACGTCGAGCAATCATCTGATTCAGAGTCTCATCATCAGGAACTTCATCTTCCTCCTGGTTAGAAAGATGTGTATAACTATTAGGAAGTACTCGCATGCACCTTGAAGTAACAGCCTCCATTAGTTCAGAGCTCCACTGATGCTCTTTCACTGACAACACATGTGAAGCACTTAAACTGAAACTAAACCTTTTAAAGTGTTCAGCTACTCTGAAGGAACAAAGTAACACAGCAAGAACGACAAATGAGACTTACTACCTTCAAAATTTGAGAATGAGGAAATGACCAAACACAAAATCAGGAAATTTTGAGTTGTGGTTTTCCTGTGTCAGAAGCACAGTTTGTGCTTTGGTTAAAATGCATGTATTTCCATTCTGCTATTCTACCGTACTTCAGAAATACCATTCTAGATTTTGAGGTTTTTCCCATCAAAGCAAGAAGACTAAAAAATTCCTGATTAAATGAAAAAAAAAAAAAAAAAGAATAAAACATGCTTTTATTCTGAAAAATAACCCTGCTGAATCACTTTCTCTTGACCATTTTCTGCTTAGAAATTGAGATGTGAACATTTTACTGCAGACTAAATGGATTATTTCATAAAAACAGAAACAGACACTAGAAAAACAATTTATAACTGCAGTGTTCAATTGAAAATGTTAAAACTGAAACTGTTACAGCCCAGAATGTTCAGTCATCCTCCCTGAATTATTCTGACACCACGGATAACAGGTCATTCTGAAGCCATGTTACACTATGCTACAGACCTATAATTCTTAAAAACCCATGTTTTGAACCCAGTTTAATGGGAGTATAGAATGCTGCATGTAGCATCCAAAAAGCTAATATCCTGCAGCTTTTTTTTCAGAAATAAGAAGTCATTTATATATCCACACATCTTCTCCCCAGTGTCTGGATTTCTACATCTCAGAAAAAAAACCTGAATCAGCTCTCATTAATGCAATTCTAAAGGAACACCTTTGTAACTTAATGAACAGATAATTTAAGTTTTAACATAAAGCAGACAACTGGGAAAGTGATTAAAAGAGCTAGTTCTTTTCACTTTGCGTCACTGCTTCTTCACAGTTCATGAAAAGGAAGGCACATGGTTACACACACTGAGAAAAAAAGATTATTTTATAAATGTGACCATCATGAAAGATCCACATACTTCCTTATAATCTCAAAGTAACTTTTGACCTGAAAAAATAAGTGATCTCACAGCAGAAGCTGTAACAACATTACAGCCATATTATCAGCAGTTAGGCTGAATAATCCTTTTGCCAAAAAGGTAGGCCTAGCAGAAGAAAAAATTATAAATAAACTCGAGTGACAACAAAAAATTACACTATCAACAAGTAACTTCTAATCATTTGTCATACCTTGTTACTATTCTAATGAATCTTTCTAAATACAAAGAAATTACCTCTCTGCTTTATCTAGTACTGCAAAAGAAAAAACAGATTAAAAAAAAAAAAGAAGGAAGAAAAATTAGGGGAACCTTGATGCTGAGCTTGAAAAAAAACCTACTAAAAAGCTATGAGCAGAACATAGTACTCTACATACAGATGTGAAAAGTTTAAAGCATGCTTAGCATGGAAATATTTAACTGGTGATCAGTAAACGGTATCTTTGTTAGACGTGCCAGTCCACATTTGTCAAAGTTGTGTCAATATTGTTGATAATTTAACTTTTAATTGAGAGATTTATTTTTTTCTTGTCAATCTCCTGTTTTAATACTCAGTGCTGCTGCAGTGAAGGAGCAATGGCTGACCAGTGCAGGATGGTGAAAATTCAATTCCTTTTAGTCCTTGAGAGTTTGAGCAGAGTTTTGCATAGTCTCTGCTCACAAAGAAGTATTACTTGAAAGCTTCAGCTAGGAGTCAGATGGCAACATCAATGCTTTAAAGACTGATGCTGGGCTATGGAAAATAAACCTTATTTAAATCTGTTTGCTTCAGTATGACAAACCAAGTATGTTTGAACAACACACAAAAAACAAGTTGGTTTGAAGTCATCTACAAAATAAGGCACATCACATAAGCTACAGCCCTGACTTCTGAAACGCTGTCAGATAAATGTTTCAGAAACAAATGGACTCCTAATTTAAAAAAAAACCTCACAGGATTACTGAAAATATCTGCTTGTTTCATATAGGAAGTGTGGTCTGCTTTAGAACTACAGATTTACTTAATCAAAATGATGATACGTGTATCACCAAATTTCTGCAGAAATAAAAGACAATTACTGATAAAAATGTTTGCCACTCTTTAATTTCTATGAAAAAGATAAAACAATACAAAATTTCTTCTTAACCATGTTTTTCTAAATGCACAATGCAGAGTTACACAAAAAGATTAATGACTGAAGAAGTAAACTCCTCCATCTTTGAAACTTTACTCCATGTAATGAAGAACACCAGTGAAAGAGATTGTAGAATATTCTATCAGTGTGCACCTTACTCAGACATACAAGCCCTACTCAGAGGCAAGATTGGTCTCAAAAGGTCTGTCTTTAACCAGTACAGGGTATTTTCAAGGTAGGAAAAAGTCAGGGCTGATCAAAAATTTCTCTGTGTGTAATCAGTGTAACAGATACATTTTTAAAATTTCTCTCAAATATGGCTTTCATCCAAATATGAATTTTGTTCAGATTCAGAAGAGTCTGTAGTGACAGGTGAAAGAACAGGTTCATCTTCCACACTCACAGTTCCATAAAAGAAAAATGAAAGAGAGGGACATACACTCAGTGACTCTATAACCTGACTTCTTACTACTAAAAGGAAAGATATGACAGCTCTTTTCAAGCAGCTAATTAATTCTCGAAGAGGAAATGGTGATGAGAAGTCCAGCCTGAACACAGCACCAGAAAAAACAGTTACTTTCTGGCTTGTCCAAAGCCCAAGGCACATCAAGGCAGATCTTAACTCTTTAATAGGTTCCAAAGGAAGCAGAGTAAGCAAGGTCCTTCTGAAGCTAGGTAGTACTTACTAGCTGCTCAGCATGTCAAAAAATCAAATTGCCTTGCTGAACATATATATTGGACCTAGGAAATGGTTTATAATCTGTTCTGGAAAAATCCTTGTTTGATTGCAATTATTTGCCAAAATTATGAAGGGTAGAATGGGTCTCAAATTACGATGCCTAATACTACACTAAGATTTAACCATAACCATAACATCATAACCACTAGGTTGCAATCTACTACTGTAACCATAAAAAAAAAAGATAAAAATTAGGTTATTTCTGTGACTGGATAGTAAGAAATGATAATGAAATTTTTAAATGATGTATAGTTTCAGAGTTTCTGAAACACTCTTTCTAACTACCTTACCTCATTTTCTTCTTCATGCTCCAATATAGCTTGTAGGAATGCTCTCCTTTCATGGCTTGAAGACTTCTGATCGAACATTCCTGCCTGAATAACTTTTTGGTCTACATTCAGCTTATACTTTGCTGCAGCAAGTATTTTCTCTTCCACACTGTTCACAGTGCACAGTCGCAGGACTCTAACTTCGTTCTGCTGACCAATTCGGTGAGCTCTATCCTGGGCCTGCAAATCCTGTCAGGCAAAGAACATAGAGAGTAATTTAACAGAGAGAGTGAACACAGATATTAAAACTCTCCTTAGTCTCACCTCCCTTATTTTTACACGTGGCCATTGAGTATGATGTGATCTGCATACATTTGCACAATAGCTGAAAGCACATGCACTACTATATACTTCCACAGCTACTGAACTTACTTTCTTATAAATAAAAAAAAAAAAAAGTGGCAAAGGCATAATTCATTACCGCTTCTGGCTTTTTAAAATAAGCCAAGTGGTGTGATATCTTCTTTTTCTGGTAATCTGTACTTACTACTAACCATCACAGAGTAAGTTCAGTATCTCAGGCCAAGTCTACTCACTCACAGAGTCACCTAATTTTGTGTGAGAGCTAGCATTCAGTATAGCCTTTACTAAAGTACTGCAAACTACCTACCAAAGGCTAGGGAGCTGGTTATTATATCCTAAGAGTTAAAGAATGAGTACAGTTATACAAATGAAGCAGGTTTATAACATATCCTAGAATTAAGGATACCCCAAGACTCAGACAAAATATATATGCAGGCACAGAATTAGTTCTCCAGTTCAAACCAAAACATTTCCTGATTGTGGCAGTTTGTCTCACTAACTCCTCTTAAAGCAGCATTTTATCTCTTACTTGTATTTTTTCCTTTAATCCTAGGCTTTATCATCTATTTAAAGAAGCAATTAAAAAAATATCAGGGATTCTCTACACATTTCATGAAGATAAGAAAATAAAAATAACCTGATGAGGATTCCAGTCACTATCAAAGATTATAACGGTGTCAGCAGCCTGGAGATTTAAGCCTAGCCCTCCAGCCCTTGTACTCAGCAAGAAGATAAAGTATTGTGATCCAGGTTCATTGAACTTCTTCAAAAGAGCGGCTCGATCCTCTGATTTTGTTGTGCCTGAAAAAAAATAATTTAAATATCATAAAATAAAGATGTGAACTGAAGCAATATAAATAACAATGTCTGCTCCAAAAAGGACATGTGAAAGGTTAATTTTAGTGCGCTCCTTTTTGACATCTCTGCCACATTTCCCATAACACTGGCCATGAATGTTTAGGTCAACTCCCTATCACACCTTTGACATGGACTTCTAAAGGTCTCTTTAAATGTATTTGTTTTGACATTTCTAAAGTAGATCTTAGAATGCTGTCTAACATTGGTATACCCTTTTATAACTCAAATAAATTTCAACTGAAGCTACTATATACAAACAGAAGAGAGCCCTAGTTTTGATTAATGCCTTCTGGCTACAGCAGCATTAAATATTTTTAAAAGCTACTTATATAGAGATTTATCAAAATGCCAGTATTTGCCTTTGGAGTCAAGTTAATACCAAAAGACTGCAAATTCTTAAAATGTCTTATATTGAGGATGATATATCTATAGAAGATGAAATTACTAATTTTTTTCATTACTATGGTTGGTTGTTTCCCACCTGGCTTCCAGATACATCCCCCTGCTCCTCCAAACTCAGCAGTACATGGGGAGGAAATAAGACAGAAAAGCTTCTGTGCTGAGATAAAGGCAGCTTAATAAAAGTGAAAGGTATGTAAGCAAGGAGAAGAAGAGGAATTTATTTACAGTTCACAGCAGCAACCAGATGTCCAGCTGCTTCCTGGGAAGCAGGGCCTCAGAACCTCTAACGACTAATTGGGAAGACAAATGCTATAACAAGCAATGTCCCTGCATCCTCAGGATTTATTGCAGTTCACAACCCCTGTTTGACCTGGGTCAGTTGTCTCATCTGGGTCCCAGTATAATGCAGCCTACTCACCTTGGGGGTGAGGGGTATCTGGAAAGAAAGCCCTGACACTGCAAGTGCTGCTCAGCAATAGCCAAACACTGGGGTGATGTCACCGGTGGTGTTACAAACCTAAAACCTAGCTGAACTACAGATACAAAGAACAGCATTATGTGGGCTACTAGGAGAAAAATTAACTCTACTCCACCTGTAGCCACCACAATCACACAGCCAAACTACTGGCCCACTGCATAATAAGCACATGAACTGGGGAGGAAAAACCTCATGTAAGAAGACAGCTGGACAGAACCTGGGTAGACTGCATCCCAGTATGGAAGATACTATGAAACTGGAAAAGAAGGAGAAGGTTTATCTAATTTAATGAACTACCTGAGAAAGACAATGAGGTGTATTTACCATACTGTGTCTTGCCATAAACATTTTGGTATGAAAAATAATTAATTTATAAACACACGATGTAAAGTAATCTAAAACATTTAAAATGCAATGTAATTTATCTTTATTGAACAGAAGTATTAAAACACATGCAGGCCAGAGGTGTGAATATGGCTTTGTTAGCATGCTAGTATGTTCTTCAAATGGTTTTGGCATTCTACAGCACAGTGATGTAGCTCATTTGTTTATCTATTTCATAACCTAATTTTACATTCAAGGATAATATTGGTTCAACTTCATGTTCATTAACATTTTGTGTTGGGACACGTGGAAAGGGGGGGGTGGTGGCCCATCCCCCATGGAGGCCACATGGGACGCACATGCTCTGTAGGACAAAGGAGCAGGGGTCTTCTCTGGGAGCCTCCCCTGAGGCTGCGGGGACCAATCAGAGACCTGGGTTGGTGATTGACAGCCCGGGAAACCAATTAGAACGCTGTTTCACCTTTACGAATCACAGGAAAGAAGTTAGTTTGTGTCTTTTGCATTCTGTTGGGGCAGGGGAGAGGAGCTGGCAGGAGCTCCGGGTCCCAGCATGAAGGGCCCGCCCGGGCTGAGCTCCGGGAGGAGGAAGGCCCAGCCCGGGATTACTCCCGGCCCGGGAAGGCCCCGGGTGGACTCGGCTCTGGCCCTGGCCCCGGCCCGGCCCCGGCACGGGGCGAGGAGAGCCTGGACTCGGGAATGCCCCGGAGCGGCTTCAGACCCGTGGGGGAGCCCGGCCCAGCCCTGCCCGGCTCGGCTCGGTTCGGCTCGGCTCGGCCTGGCCCGGCTCCAGGCCTCGCACAGTGGCACAAAGAAGTCCAGCCATTTTCATCATCTCGTGTGGCTGCGTCTTTTCCAGCATGGCTTCAGCCTGGATCCTTACCGTTTTGAATACAAGTTTAACTTTTAGTGCCTGAATAAAGCTTCGGATTTTTCTAAGCTTCCCAGAACGGAAAGCATGAAGCAGGAAGAATTACAAAAGTCAGCAGAAGGAAGACAAGTTCTTATAGAAGGAAAGATGGAGGAGTCACCACTGATAAGTAGCTTAAAACCTTTTTCTTGTGGGCTCTAAAAGATCGTGACTTTAGTTAAAATTCCTTTAAACTGTAGAATATACTTGAAGAGGTTAAAAGTGCCTGAAAAGAAGACCTTTTTTTGCCCTGAGAAATGGGCCTTGGGAAGTGGAGCTCTCTGTCTTTGGGACTGGAATTGGACAGAGATATTTGAGTGGAAAGTGAGATGAAGAGTCTTTTTGTGTTCTCAGCAGCCTGCCTTTAAAATGACACCCCATGTGCTTTTCAGCAACCCATACACAGCTCTAGAAGGACTGTGAAAATGGGAAGAAAAATCATAATTTGTAGTTTCCGGGTGGGTGCAAATTATGAGAGTGAGACACCCTCTAGGCCTAAACAAAAAAAAAGGGGCTTCTCTCTCTTGATTGAGCTGAAATGATTATTTAAGTGAATAACTGACCGAAGTTTTTTTTCCTGTGTGTTGCTGGTATGAAGAAAGGGGGAGGAAGAAGTAATCTAGAAATATCATTCTGAATTGTTTTGTGTTGTTAATAAATTTCTAGTTCCCTTTTTAAGCTTTGAGCCTGCTTTGTCTTTACTCCTAAACTCGATCCCCAAAAGAAATTAAATATATTAAAATTGGCAAACCCCAGTCACACCGTGACACATTTGTAAAGGATGAGACTATATCTCGGTACTACTTTTTCTTCTGAATTAAGAATGAAGCTAAGAGTCAATTTAAAACACATAAAAATATTCAGAAGAAACTTCAAGTCTCACTTATACCATTTTCTGTATTTATCTTAAATCATTGCTTCTCTACTAAAGAAGTATTTTGATAAATGCAGCTGGTCCTATGTAAAACTATAATGTGTGAGATAAAATATTAAGTAAAAATGATCACTATTTAAGAAGCTCAGTGTGAGGCAGAGATCATTAACATGGAAGATTAAAATGGAAACTTCTTTCAAACAGGTTTAAAAGTCAGGTGGGATATGCTATTTTTGATCTGTATTTCATAAAAGTGCGGGAATCAGTTAGAGAAACAAACAGATTGGAAAAGGCCGCTGAGACATTGAGCCCAAGCTCTGATCAAACACCATGCTGTCCATTTGACCATGGCACTTAGTGCTTCATCCAATCTTTCCTTAAACACTTTCAGGGATGGTGAGTTCCCCATGTTCCAGGGGCAGTCCAATGCACAATCACACCTTCAGTGAAAGAATGCCTTTTAATGTCCAACCTCTCCTGATGCAGTTTAGGACTGTGTCCTCTTGCCTGTCACTGGTTGCCTGGGAAAAGAGCCCAATCCCCACTTGGCTACAGCCTCCCTTCAGAGAGCTGTAGAGAGTCATCAGCTCACCCCTGAGCATCCTCTTCTCCAGGCTAAACAACCCCAGCTCCCTCAGCTGCTCCTCACAAGGACTTGTGTTCCAGAGCCTTCTCCAGCTCCATTGCCCTTCTCTGGACAGGCTCCAGCACCTCAATGTCCTTTTTGGAGTGAGGGACCCAGAACTGGATGTAGAACTGGCAGTGTGGTCCCTGTGGTGCGTACTCAATCAGTCCAGGGGGACAATCCCTGTCCTGCTCCTGCTGGCCACACTATTGCTGGGATAGGCCCGGATGCCACTGGCCTTCTTGCCCACCTGGGCACACCCTGGGCCAGAGCATCCAGCACTGGCCTTGTTGAGCCTCACACCACTGGCCCTGGGCCATGATCCAGCCTGCCCAGATCCCTCTGCAGAGCCTTCCTGCCCTCCAGCACATCAACACTCCCACCCAGCTTGGTGTTGTCTGTGAATATACTAAGGGGACATTCAATCTCCTTATCCAGATCATCCACAAAGATACTGAACACTCAACAGAGATACTGAACAGAATAAAGATATTAGTATCTAAAATGTTTCTAAACTATCTTTTCATTTGAAGGAATAAAACATATCTACACATGAAGAAATTGAGGCTTTAGAGCTTCCTGTGAAATTCAGATATTATGCCAAAATTCAGTTACCTTGTGAAGGACAGCAGCTGAATTTTAAACAGATAAAAATGAATTTATTCCATAGGAATATAGGCCTAACACTGGCATTATCATCTCTTGTCACGAGAATATTTTCAGGCAACTTAGATAGCGATGATTGATTGAGACTCTGGATTTTAAAAACCTTTGTGAAAAAGAGACGAGTCCTTAAGCAGCAAATTTATACATAATCTGCATTCCTGGAAGAGACCTGAGTGTTTATAAAAATAATCCATTGACCAAATGGTCTGCAGGTTAAACAGATAAAAGAAAACACCAAAAGAGACAGAGAAAATTACTTCTACTGACAGAAGCAAAGTATGTCTTTCTCTGTACCCTGTCTGGAAGAATACCAGAAATTCTAGTAAACTGCCACTGATGGGCCTACTGGCATAATTTCACAGTAAATACACTTGCAGGATTATGAAATACTATTTTGAACCTGTTTTCACTTCTGTATAGTCACAACACAGCACTGTTACGAAAACACTACGAGGAGAACCCACGGCCCCCACACCCAAACTAATGAAGGATGCTACCTCTTATCTTAGTATCTGTAGTTTTTTTCCATTTAGCTTACCATCGAGGCGCAGGTAAAGGAAATTTCGAAATGCAAAGTAGTCTTCCATGATGGTCATGAGTGATGTCATTTGACAGAAAAGAAGCACACGATGGTTGGTAGCTCGTAACTTTGGTAGAATACGATCGAGTAGCTCAAACTTCCCTGAGGCCCGATAAAGTTCAGCTCTGTTGGAGAGAAGTAGCACAGCAAATGCCAGAATAAGCCCACATTTAAAAGTCTGCAGTCATTATCATGTCAGAGTATAACAAAAAGACTAATTCACTTAATCTAAACAAGACTCATTTCTTTAAAACTGCACATGTTGATTAAAATAAACATATGTGAAGTCCTGTTTTCCTGACTTTTCTTTAACTACAAAAACTCTTTTGACTTTCAATCACTCAATTCTTTTTCATTATTTATTAAAACTAACATTAATTCTCAGCTAGATAAGCATTCTGTAAGTTAAGACATTCACCTGCTATTTTGTTTTCAACTGGCATTAAAAACAACATTTAATTGTAACTGCAGTTTTAAATTGTATTCATCAGGCATTTGTTGGAAACAGCCCCTTTTCCACTCAACTACTGTTTATTGTCCGCATTAACAGTGCTTAGCTACTTTGATTAGCTATTCTTTTCTATGTCTATGTCTGTGTCTATTAGCTACTCTTTTTTAGTCTTCTATGCCAAGAATTGCAAAACTGACTCCTAGCACTGAAATTCAACCCATAACCCAGAAAATGAATAGAAGTAAACAGAATGTCTAAATCAGCACCACAGTGATAAACTTAACAGAAATAAACTTCATGCAACTTTTCTCTAACCTTGAGTCTGTACTATCAAAATATATCATTAGCAATAGCACATAATCCAGAAGATACACTGCCTTCTGATATGCATACATCTGTAATCAGCCAAAGACTAAACTGTTTAGGAGACAAGTATTCTGATATACTTGCTAAGGACACCAACAATCTGGTATACTACATATGGAAAAAAAAATTACCATTAACACCTAAATAGGAAGAAAGTTAGGTGGATGATACACACTTTTTGTTTAGAAAGCATCCATTAACCTGACAGTTGCACTGAGTGTCAAGAAACATAGAGCAAATCTTTTTCATTTCAGATAATAGAAGAAATGATACTTTAATTTGGAAAAGAGAGAATAAATAAGGAAAAGTAGAAGGCAAAAACAACAAGAAAAAGATGAAAATCCTAACAGATTTAACAGTCTAAAGAGTCATCCCAACAAATTTCAGATGGTATGTTATTTCAAAATAAGGGGAAAGGAGGACATGAGCCTTTTAGGTCTGCCATCCTGAAAGAGATAGACAGTCATGAAAAGATTTCATAACACTTCTAGTACTATTAGGTTCTGCTTTATGTATGTGCCCTGTATTTCCTCTGCCTCTGTGACAATGCTTGAGTTTCCTAACATGTAGCTTCCAGACAAAGAATGTGATTATTAATTCCAATACAACATTCTGGACAGCAGGAAAAACAGAGAGTTACCCATTAATGACACCATTTGAGTAGCCCAGATGTTCAGCAAAGGACTCCTGTAAAATTATAAGCAATAAACATATTACAAACTACAAAGCAACAAGAAATTATGTGTTCTTACAGAAATCAAATTAAATATATGAGTATTGCTGGTTTGAGTTCAATGATGTTCATACTCTTGGAAACCACCTTGTGGCAACAGTGCTCTGCCTAATGTTTTGTGTACTATTATTTGAAATTCACGATTTGCACAAGTGACTTCTGTAGCATACATTTTACCAGATTACAAATATGGTAGAATACTAATTAATTTGTACTAATCAGTAGAAAATTCATCTGCAATTTAAATACTCAGCATACAAGACCACAAAGAGTGAAAACTAAAACAACAACAATAATAACAATAAATCACAGTAGGTACTTAATAATATTTTCATAAATTTGGCTATATTCCAGATATTTATGACACCCTCTATCTTTTCAGATATATTCATATTCTTAGGTCCTATTGAAAGATACTATATAGATAGCACATTTTTGCTGAAAAAACAAGATGAATGGAATAGAACAATTGTAGTTGACAATTAAAAGATTAATAGTAAAAGATTAGTAGTAAAAGATTAGTAGTCTGCTAACTACAAAGATTCTGCACATGACATCTTGAACCAGTGTCTATACATAATAGATTTAGTGTATGTGAATACTAAGTTGCTCTGGATTGTCTTAAATTAGTAAAATACCCTTCAGGTTTTAAGGACACTGCTCCATAAAATTAAATACTTTAAAACCAGATTTTGTATTATCAATAAAAAGATGGCACTTGTTGACTATAATACATGTTTTTTTTTAAATCTGTTTCTTTACAATATAACTCATGTGGACAGGGATATCCCCTCCCAGACACATAAGTTTCAGCAGCAGTTTTCTATTATCCTAGCCATCTGAATAAAAGAACTCTCAAAATCAAAGCTATCAGTCTTACCTCAATGTGTTGAAACATGTACGGGTGATTGCATATCTTTCTCAATTGCATGATAGTGTTCATAAGAGTTTTTGCTCCGCCTTTTCCCTATGGGTATAAACAATGCAAACCAAATGATTAATTTCTTACCTTATGAATATACCCTTTGAAAATATTTTTATCCCAAACCCAAACACTACATTGCTAATAAAAAAAAACCCAAAAAGAAACCAAAAATCAGCAAAACTCCCTAATAAGAAAAAAAACAAGCCAGGCCAAACCAAAACAACAAAAATCAAAAAACCACTGTACAGTTGTCTTGCTGTATAAATTATCTGTCATAAGGATAATCTGTAATGAAAAAGGATGATCTGGAAGTAATTCATGAAGTGCACTACATTTCTACCTGCAGTATTCTTGGTAAGAAGCACAGTACCTACTGTCCTGATAATTTATACTGTTTATTATGAAACCACACAAACTCCACAGTGTCTGAACCCTCTAACAGGAAGTAACTCTAGCTGGATTCTTTTCAATTCCATAGTAACTTTTCCAGTCTGTTAACTCAATATATGGGTTTCTCACTTCAGGCCGAGTAAAACATCAGGCCACAGGTACTAAAATTTTAAAGCTCACTAAATTAATGAGTCATCTTATTATTTAAGGAAGCATATTCTCAAAACACAAACTACAGTTAATCTTGTAGAACCACAGTCAGGTGTGCCAGACCAAATTGTACAGTTAAAAACTAACTGCAGCTGGTCAAGGTAAGTTTGGGAACATTGTATTGCATTAACATAGCCAAAAACTTCTTGCCGTCAAATGCCATTTTGTTTTTCTGCCATTTTATAAAAACGTAATCAGAGTGGCATCAATAGTCCAAGCTTACTATGACTAATTCAGATTTATTTTTAAATCCTCAGCCAAACAATTTACCAATTTTGAGGTGTAAACTAGGGGAAAATAAAGTACTTTATTATAATAAATACTATAAACATTCTAGTCTTTTCTGGGAAGTACACTGAAATCATAACTTTCATCTAGAGCAGAGATCATCCATTTGAAGAGGGTACTCCATATATTTAAAACTTGGTTTTGTTCTTTCGAAGATCATCTCAAATTTGCTCCAAAATACAGTTCATATTTGTTACAAAAACAATTTCCCATAGCTTTCCATCTGAGTGAATTGTCTAATCTCAGTTGGGTCCAGGCCAGAGCTGCAGAAAGATAAGACTTTTTTCCTAACACAATGGTTGTTTGACCATTGAAGCCAAGCGGTCTACAACCACCTCTCTCTGCTGACAACAGGTAGCAGTGATAACAGAGCTTAATTTAACATTTAAAAAAAAAAAATATTTAAGAGAGAGTTGCAAGAACAGAAAAATTTTAGCCCCTTGGCAAGAGAGGAAGGCAAGGGAAGTGTTCAGAAGACAGCAAAGGCAATTTTGACTGGTTAATCACAAAGCCAGGTAGAAAAACAGGTAGGACAAAATATACAAAAGAGTCTGAGCACATGAAAGAGATCAGAAGAGGAAGTAGAAGACTGATACAAAATTAAATTTTTAGGACAAATATAAAAACATCAAACTCCAAAACTGCATTAAAAATACAACTGAGGAACATGAATTTATGTCTAAAAAATTTTCAAACTATGAAGATGCATTTCAATAGCCAGTGAAAAAGAATCCTTTTTCTGGAGTTTAATTAAGCATCAGTAAAGAAAAGAATTTGACTCCAAAGAACTAGAAAGGTAAAGTAAAATAACTGGATAGAAAAACCACCTACTGTACCAATGCAACATGAAAAAGGACTATGGAAAGACTGTGTGTGCACTGCACTGCAATAGACACACAAGAGGGTGCAAACTGAACCTTTTAAATTCTAGATATTCTGCAGAGCCTGTCCAAAGTATTTCACATTTAATACAGTGTTAAAAAATTATTATCATGTGAAAAGTTGATGAATGCCGATTTCTTTACTCTGTATTGACTGACTCAAACCCCCATGACAGTATAACCAAAGTTTACTAACACAAAGTCTAAATCTGACTATATGACTGAATCTTACTGATCTCTTGAAGAATTTTGTCACCAACAGACCTTGTAAGGATGAATGCAAGTATACAGTCCTAGCTAACTGAAATGAGACTCAACTAATAGCTCTGAAAAACAAGATAAATGACCTTCAGTAGTCACGGCTGCCACAATCACAATTATTTAGATGTATTATTGAATTAAGCTCAGTCAAGGGAAATGCAGTTTTTTCTCAAACAGTGTCTGTTTGCAGAAAGGAAAGGCAACTACACTGAACACAAGCAGTATCTTCTCCCTGTGAATAGCTGCAGTCTTCTAAATGAAAGGCATGCCTGAAATGTCTCTTCCCATCAAAGATACCTGCAGTAAGAGTCTACACTTTAACTTTATAAAACAGGAATAATATTGTTAACATATTTACTCATAATACATTATTTCCTTAATATTTTAGTCTTTTGTACCTTCTTGTCCTTTTCAGAACCATCTGTGAGAAGGATCCCCTTGGCTTGCATGTGACGGTACAGGATCTTTTGAAGTGCTGACATATCACATTTGATCACATATTCCACCTGGTGTAAAAAAAAAAAAACAAACCCATAAACATGCTGACATAATAATGTTAGTAGAATCTAACTGCAGGTTCTTGTCATTCTAGAACAAAACAAAACAACTCCTACTAATCTTTTATCTGTACCATAACACCACATAAAATTTCCATGACCAGCAATCCAACTGCAAGCACAGAAATGAGTATCTCAAAAGATTGTCCATGAGTCAGAGCTGCAATGAGACAGCTGGATCCTAAGGGTGCAACTGCAAGATTACCAAACATACTTTATTTCTTACTCTGTAATTTTTAAAATCTAAAAAATATTTTTAAATTAATTTTATATTTAACATGCAACTAAAAAGTATTTTGTGCTTAATAACCAATGGAATTTATTGTGTCTGTTAAGCATTATAAAAGTATCAAGCAAAGCATCAAAAAATATCATCATAGTGTATCTAGCAATTAAGAATCCCTCACAGAGTTTAACTGGCATGTTTATCTAGGCTATCACAGAAATGCACCATTTTCTCAACAACCACTAAAACACAGCAAATTAATACCTGTGTTACTGTATTACCCCGACACTCAGCCTGACTTGCTCAGCTTTGTAAAACTACATTTAGGTTTTAACTGCATACTAGATGTAAAAACAGTAACAGAAGGACTTCACACACCAATTTTATGTAATTTTTTCTATTGCCCAATGTCTAGATTAGAGTCAGTATTTTTTAGTAAGTTATGTCAAATAAAAACTGTAACATAGTAAGTAAAGCTAGTGGCTAGAAATCTTTCAAGCTGTGAATAAAAGACAATGCATAAGATTCCTAATGTTTAATAAATAAACAGGAAGAAAATCATCAGGTTATTTTCTTCTGAAAAACAAAGCAGTATAAACTTCTTAAAGAGAAGTGACTTTCTTCAACAGCTTCTTTACCAATATTTGCAAAAGCAAATTAATCTGATTAGCAGGCTTCAGTCCCCAAGTTCAATCCTCATGGCCGAATAAATTCCTTTTCTCAAGATAATGGCAACAAAAAGAAACACAGTCTTCTGAGTATGAGTGTGTATGCAACTTGAAAAAATTCCCTCTCCAATATCTATTATTGGATTAATCAAATACAGTGGCTTGATTTCAGTATTACATTGAAATACAAGCATCTTTTATTCTCAAATAAATGCTTCTGAGAGTACTGAGAATTTGACATTTGAAGGAACAGAAATTTCAACAGCAGTAGTGTTGACATGATTATAAAGATGAAAAATAATGTGAAAAAAGATGAAATGTCTCTTTGTATTGTCTCTTGAAGACCTGTACAGAGTTCTTCATCCATTTAGCTACTCAGCTCATAACATACCTTACAAATATTTTTACCTTAAAACCAACTACTTTTCATTATCATACCTTCAAATTTTTTTTTTTTTTTTTTTTTTTTTTAGTTGCTGTTATTATTCTGGGAAGAGGGATGTAGAATTGCAGAGGCAGATACAGTGGGACAAAATGAGTAACTCAGAAACAAGAACAATTACCTTTGAAATTAGGAAATAATTTTATGTTCTGGATTTATACGCCATTAGTTAAAAATAATTGTGCAAATTCAACAAGACACTTCACAGAACTCCTGGAATGATAATACAGGACCAAATTGTGCCTGCTTTGTAAAGTGCAGTAGTCCTTCAGAAATTTCAGTAAACTAGCTTCGACCACTGCAAGGAGTATGGTACAGGACAGAATTTCATCCTCAGTGTATGGATGACTCATAAATTGAAACCAGACTCTAATGCAAAGAAGATGCATATCTTACAGTGGTTACAACAAACACATTTAAAGTTAGTGAGGAATCCTGAGAGTGCAGACACTTCAGGTAATTAGGTTTCCTCAGCAGCCAGCTTTATCTGAAGAGGTATAAACAAACTAACACTAAAGAGGACCCCTTCTACAAAATAAATCTGAAAGCAGGACATTACTTAATGCTTAGAAGGCATATTAAATCCCATCCAAAACTCCTCTCATTGCAAACCTTTTCTGGCAGTTGAGACTCAACCTCCTTCTTCAGTCTTCTCAGCAAGAATGGCCGAAGCACTTTATGGAGACGACGGATGATCAGAATAGTTTCTTCCTCGTTTAAGTCCACCTAGAGAAGTTTATAAAAGTCACTACAAGGCGTATTAGGTAATGTGTTGTCTCACATGAAAGGCAAGAATGTGCAATAATTATTTGCATCTTAAAAGAAAACTGACTGTGAGTCAAAAAGTATATTTTAAACATAAAAATTTTGGTATAATAAGAAAAGGAGTCTTTTAGTTATGTTAAGTACCAGTGCAAGTTCAAACACTAATCCTTCTGTGTAAGCTCTTTTCTGTTTTCATTAAAGTGGTTTATTTCTATCTTTTTAAAAAAACACTGCCACAGTACCCTTTCTCCAGTCATGGCAAATGGAGCATTGAACCACTGTTCAAAGGTGCTGCAGCTCTTGAAAATGGTTGGAAGAAGAAAATTGAGAAGAGCCCAAAGTTCAGGCAATTTGTTCTGCAAAGGAGTCCCAGTCAGCAGGATTCGCCGAGGGGCCACGTAGTGAGTGTTCAAGACCTGAGTCAGCTTGCAGTGATGGTTCTTCATTCGATGGCCCTCATCTACTATCATGTACTTCCACCGAATCTGAGACAAAAATAAAAGTTGGCAAAGTTAGAACAGGCCAGACTTTGTCAAGTTCCTCCCAACAAGTAAGAAACAAAAATCACTAAAAGCCTGAGACATCCCTCAGTCTCAACCTTGAGGAAAGCCAAATAAAGCATTATGCAACTATTTAGTGTCCTTGCTAGCAACAAACAGAGACAAACACTATGCTCAATCTGATGTTGAATTCTGACTGGAACTGAAACAGCAAACAGCAGATTCCTTCAATTTCTGGGAAAGAGATTAGAATGACTGGCTCTTCAAGGCCAGAATATGGTTCACAGTGGAAGAAAGAAACCACAAAAACTGCAAATAAATCTATCTGTAACAAGAACCTTGACAGGAGACAAAAGCACTTTCAGATAAAGATAAGTATGCTCATAAATAACAGCAACCCTGAATTTCATTTTGTTTCAGCTAGTCCTATGTTTTTACTTGAGAAGAAAGCAGCATAATTAAAATCATCTCATTTACTGCATTTTCAACTAAAGTGTCTATTTCTTAATAAGAAATCGTAAATGCAGTCACAGCAGACGTTGAAAGTTGCTGTTCAAACTGTCTATTACCAGCTGTACTACAACATGGACACAAGTCAACACAAGTGCCACACTGACTATATGACTCAGGCCTCAGTTTGCACTTTTACAGGTGCTACCTAATTCCATTTCCCAGGATAGGAGGGGTGGTATACTGCTGTCCTTCCTATCTTACAGAAAGAGTGCAAAAATTAAAGGAAAAGAAATGTTATGTAGTCTCAAGCTGTTTTCAAGCACTCAGAATGATGCTAAGAAAATGCACTGCCTTTGTATTAGAGAGGACAAACAAGTAAAATGCAGTAAATATGCAGCTTGCAACAGATGAAGTGAAAATCAACAACAAAACAACAGGATGAGCAATACTGTTTCTCTGTATAAAATACCTCTGCTTTGTGTGCACATCAAATAGCCTTACAGTACAGTAGATCTTTTAAAATTCATTATATTTGATAACTACCTGTAGAGAGACAGTGAGCCCCTACGAAGTGCAAAGTGTAGACTTTTTAGTCTAGATAAAAATTCATGATATAGGTAACTATTTTGTTTTGTGAGGAAAAGTGACCACGTAGCTGAAAGGGCCCTAATAAGAGTGAGTTTCAGGACAGAAATAACAGAAAAAGTTAAAAGCCGCTGACACAAATTAGGCTGAATATTATGCAGAGGTGAAAAAAGTCATGCTTTACCAAGGACAGGCAGGTATTCTGTACAGACAGACAGAATTTCACAAAGGAATTAGTCCCTTGGCCACATTTGCGAAAATCCTAGTGTTTACATAAGGGAGAGCTATGACTGAGAAGTTTAATCAAACTGAGGAACAGGAATGCAAATGAAAGGGTAAACTTTTATTGAAGGACAGAGCAACTGAGAACTTCCCTATATTTTTCCTATGTTTTGCAGTATGCACCACTTGAAGGTGTCTGGGTCTTGCTGCAGAGATATAATAGTTAAAATTACCTTAGCAAGGATGTGTTTGTCCTTTATTATGTACTCATAAGTAGTTAAAAGAACGTTGAACTTTCCACTTCGAAGCTGAGGAACAAGTGAGCGACGCATTGCAGGTGTACCCTAAAAGAGAGAGACATGAGCTGTTACTCTTTGATGAAGAAGAAACATTGTTTTTCTGAATGAACAAACAATAAGCAACCAGATGAACCTGCAATCCAACCATATTGTGAATAATACATAGCCATAATTCCAGACCTTCTCAGAGTGCTTTCCCTCAACTGCTGCTAGACCATAAAGCTTATGGGGCTCATGGGAATATAAAGCCAGTAGTCTGTCTCCCTACAAATTGCTCAGCTGTATCACTACTACATTAGCCACACTAGAAAGTATTTACCTTGAAATAAAATGTTAGGTAGTTACCATTCATAACTCTCAGCAGAAGCCTTGCAAATGTGATAATGAACAATTTTATTCTGCATTTTGTACAGTGATTAACAGTTGTTTTACTTCTACAGTCTTTCACAGTTTATTATAGTCTTCTTAGTATGATTAACTCACATTGCTTAGTACCTGACATCCATGACAAAACCCAATCAGCAGATAGTTTAAAATCACAGAGGACACAGACAGAGGAAAAACTGTCTCTAGTTCCTATTCCTTCAATTCTACAGTCATATAAAAAGCAAACCAAACCTTGTAAGATATCTTCACCACAGAAGGAGCCCATTTGTCAAATTCGTATGTCCAATTGGATAAAGTCCTATCATAGAGATTATAGAGAAAAATTAACATGCTTCATCATCTGCAGATCAAACATTTATAAATGTTTCCAAGTAGTTGCCAGCATTTCAACACATTTTATGTAATCAACACTCATAAATAACAACATATTTTAAAAATGCACTTTATATACCACAATAAAATACAAGGACATCAGAGGGAAGTAACCAGAAAAAAAAAGTGTGAAACACTAATTCATCTTATATTCAAGGCCCTTTTAGAAACCAGCAAAAGTAGTGTTTTACATGCACCTCTATACTTCGGAACACAGTAACAATAAGAACAGTATCTCTGTCAAAAAACAGATATGCAAGTTCTTTTATACTAGATTTATCATCAAAAAATGGACATTACAGCTTTTCAAATACAGCCCAATGAAACTGGTATTAGACTTCATCTGTGCTCTACTTGAGCAGAACTACTCATAGTCCCACTACTGCCATTATGAGAATCCATTCTTGCATTGTTTCTACTGTTTGATCTCAACAAAAAAGTTGCTATAGTGAAGCTAATTGCTATCATGAGACAACAGCAAAAAAATAACCTTGAGGTTTTTCAGGTGCTGGCTTTTTTTTCCCCCCTTCTTAGTGGACCAATGATGGCAGCAATACCAGCAACATAGAGAAGACAGAAACAGGCAGCTTTCAAAATGTATACAAGAAAGAACTCTCAGTGCCTCTCACTTCTTTAAAAAAATCAAACAAGGGTACTTAAAATATATCAGATTTTTTAGTGTGCCCACATGAAAACCAACATTAACAACACTCCCACTCTTTTTGTTTTATAGGTCTTCTCCCAAGTGTTTCTTTTCAAACTAAGCTTATAATTTGTATCCATACAGTTAGGCACACCTGTAGCATTTATCTTAGTTAATAAGTTACTACTGCAGCAAAGCCAGAAGAAAAGACACCTCAATAAAATCAAACTTATCCTAATTCTAGAACAAATTTACATGCTCAGCACAATTGGTGGACAAATTTGCTAATGAAATTACATGGGAATCTCTCAACATCAATCAAGTTCAATTACACATAAAAATAAGAAAGTAACCCCTCAACATCCTACAAGAGCTCTATAATGACTGGTATTTTTTTACACAAATCACTAAAATCCACATGTGACCTTTGAAGAAAGGAAAATGCTCAAAAAAAATTATAAAACTAGCCGCATTTTGGAAAGCTGCTAGGAAGCAAAGGAAAGGAAAGGCAAAAGGAGGGGGGGACAGCACAATAAACAATCATAATCTGCACACCTGACAAAAGTGTGTGTATCACTCAAGGCTACATACATCCAGGGCTACTTATATAATATTTAAAAGATAAACCTCATTAAAGCATGTTTGCATGGTATCAGATGAGGCAAAACTGCTTAAAGAATTAAGCAACAGATTTTTAATATCAGAGTAAAAAGCTGAAAGGAGAAGGGCATGAATGTAAGAGGAAAGAAAAAACATCCCCCTCTTTTGGCCTAAGAGTGAATTACAGTAAATTCAATCCAGTTTGCCAAAATCAACAGAATCAAGTGTTTTACCAGTCTTCTGGTTTTGCCAGCGTGCTGTGTTCCAAATAAACCAATATGCAACGCTTAGGACAATAATGTCAGAATGAGATCCATTACTTACGACAAGGGAACAATGATGAGATAGGGGCCATTAAGTCTCTTGTGCTCCATCAGGTAAGTGATGAGAGCAATAGTCTGTATTGTCTTTCCTAGACCCATTTCATCTGCTAAAATTCCATTCAGATTGTTATTATAGAGAGAAACCATCCATTCCAGTCCCTGGAGCTGAAATAAGAGTAAGAGAATCAGTTATTTAAATCCCACAAAAATAATTAATAATAAATCAGCGTTACGGAACTAATGCTCTGCTGTCCCTGTCTACTTAAAAGTTGGATTTGCTTTAGTAATACAGTATGCATGGGGACCCCTGTCTATCTCTACAGGGAAATCATCATTCCTGTTTAAAACACTCTGTAAGATGAAGTCAGATTTCATGTAGAGAAGTTTTACTACTGCACACTAAGCAACAGTAAGGCTCATAAACACCACTGCAGGTATTTGTTCCTCAATTTCAACACTCTCAAATGCTAAAACTTCCTGTGTGTATTTCATGACATTTGCCTGTGTCAATTGAAATCTTTCAGAACCAAACTCAACACAAAGCCTCACACTTGCCAACTGTATCACTGGTATGCTAACGCTCCGGTAGCACATATGCACTTAGTATCCATCGTCCAAAACTTGAGGTCAGAGCAGGCCACCTCTGTCTAAATCTGCCTTGTGTATAAAATTCCAGAGCTGGAAGGAAGCCAGAGTTCTGCAACCTAGCAATGTCTAAATAACAGAATTTCACACTCCAAGGAATACCGCTAGAAAGTACTATTCTTTTGTCAGACAGATTTCCATGTGTGTCTATCACATTACTGATGGATGTGTGAAGTTTCTGCTTCTCATATCCAGAGTTTTGGTGGGTCTCATGAATGCTGAGAGCAAGAAATTTAGGTGGCCTCACTCTCAAAGCAATGGTCTGTTTTCCTTGCAAGACAGTTTCCAAAATAATGTTGCCAATTTACTGTCTTTACATACATATGGACTGATTCATATTTACTATTAAGTCATCAAGAGCTGACTGGAATTTGTACTGTCACTGCATGTACTACCAACAAAGTCAATTCAGAACTGAGAAGAGGAAAGGTATCTTTATTCTTCATGTAGAGAGATACACACACACAAACAATGTTCTGACAAGAGAAAAGATACAGGGTGTTGGAGTTAAATATAAAGTTGTATGATACCAGAAGTAGAAAGAAAGAAGAAATATGCATCAAGGACATTTTCAATCACACATAAATCTATCTTATATCAAAATACCAAAGTTCCTCATTACTAAATCAGTGAAAGTCTCTGAAGAACATGTGACACCAAACTCCATAGTAAAATATTTTTCTTATTTTCAAATTATATCTATCACTGCCCTGAAATATTAGGACCTTAATTAAAAAGTAAAACTCTGAACTTTTAACTATCGGAAGAAGGAAAATACTGTTAATCCACCACAAATTAAAACAGTTAGAAACTAAATTACAAGTTAATGATAAGGATACCAAAACTAAAATATTGTTCACCTGCAATCAAGAAAAGGTAGAGGTATCTGTAGAATGTTTGTATCATTCAAGCAGTATGCATGCAACAGCATCTGTGGCAAGTGTCAGTTCTTTGTTCATACGTCCAAATTCTAACCTATTAGAGCCTTTGTCTTTTTCAACAAACATTCAGTTTGCCATATGAAATATCACACTTAAATGTTGGGCATAATTCCAAGTTTTAGGTATTTAATTGTTTTCAAGATTTCTCACCTGATAATGTTTTAATGTGCCATTAATAAGAAGGGAAGACTGCTTTTCCACCCTTTCGGTGATTGCATGAGCCACGGTGTAGTAGGACTGAGACCCTCTAGCGCTATATTGCATGCTATATTCATCATCCACATCTTGTTTGGCTGTCCTGGAAAGTAAAAAAAAACCTCGAGTGAATTCCTACAAACAAGTATTTTTTGACCACAGCTCACGTAGAAACAGTTCAAGTCCTCAGCTGTGAGTGAGGTGAGTACACCAAAGGGTGCAAGATTATAAAGATTACACAATTAAATTAACATGTTCCTTTTCCTGCAGATATTTATACCAGAGAAGCACAACAAATCACTAATCTAGAGAAAACTACTCTTGTGAAATGCCACTGTAAGAAATCATAGTTTGTAATAAACAGCACTTAAGGAAGACTCACTCAATGATTTGCTTTGCATCTTTCTCAGAAACTTCCTCACTGTTTGGATCCAGGACTATCTTCTCATCTGTTTCTAATTTGCTTGATTCTTCTTCCTCATCCTACAGAATACAGAAAAAGAACAGAAGTGCTGGGAAGTGCAATGTGTTCCTCAGTCATACTTTCAACTGGCATTCTCATACTGGTAACTTCAATTGACAAAATGATTAATTTTTGACATATATTAATCAGCAGGAAGTCATAGTACTTTGAAACAAAAATTTTCCCATTTAATGATCTTACTTTCCAAAGGCTTTCTCTGATTACCATATTCATGGAGAGTATTCCAATACCATGTTCATTTTTATGTTGTATTCTAGATGTATGATAAATTAACAAGGCTTAAAAAACTGCCAAGTACTACTGATTTAGGCATCTAGTTTCCTTATTTCTTAAAACCAGTTATTTTTACTCTTTCTGAAGTACCTTGTCCTTTGGCTACATTTGCAGCAAATAGCAAACAACTTAAAATCCCACTAAGTGAGATTCTAAAATCTGACAGGTATCATGCCCTCTTCTCCTAAATTAATACTAATAGAGTGTAGAATTACCAGAAATTGCTCCTACAAAGACACACCATGACCTCATACAGTCCAGTCAGTTTCACTGGTTGATATAGCTGGGTAAAGACTGCTAAACTTAGGAGATCTGAATACTACACCTAGTTCTGCTACCAGGCTGTTGATTGAACATCATCCTTCTCTATTCCTCACTTCTGTTCTCATTTAGTAAGTACTGATTGGAAAATACTAAGCAAGAATTACTATTCATTATTCATAATATGTAATATGATGACGCTGCAAGGCTGAAATCTTAATTATAAGATTCTTTTTAGAATTTTTGTAACAATAGTATTTAAATCACCATCCAAATACTGAATCAAATAAGCCTAAAGTCTGAATATAAATCCCTGGTATAATCCCAAACATTTTAATAAACATGATATATAAGTAGTAGCCACATTATTTGCTTATAAATAATAAATGCTTAAATAAATATGCTTATAAAACTTTGCATAAAACAATGCATAAACCTTGAAGATGTTAATTTCATTCAGAACAAAGCCACAATGCAGCGTTTTCTGAGATGTATTTCAAAACAGGAACCTGCTTAATTCTCTGGTTCATTACTATTAATAATAAAATATTTACTCTTCCTAACCACCATTATCAGTTAGGCATTTACAGTGTATATAAAGAACAACTGTTATAAGTCAAGAACTACAGAATCAATTAATTTTCCTGTTTGTACTAGTCTTAAAGCACCCGCATATCTGCTATCACTTCCCCTCTCTTCATTATGAAGAAGGGGAAAATTAAATATGAAGTAAGCACTTGTTTTTTACTGTATTGTCACAGTATTTCTTTTTAAAGATACATACCTCCTCTTCATATTCAGAACCACTTTCATCTTCACTGTCTGATCTGGGAGCAACTTCATAGCTGTACAAAAATGACAGTAAGATTTTGAATTACACTTAAAAGGAGGAGGTAAAAGGCTCCTACTCGGCTTACATACAATAAATTAAAACAAGAATAGAATTGGTAAACAAGAAAGGAAGTATAACATGAAAAATATGAATGCAAATAGAAAAAACAGTCTACTTGGTATACTAACTACTTACCCAGGGTTCATTTCCAGCCAAGCATCCAACTGACTTGCTTTGGGTGCTTCTGGTCCAAGAAGAACTTTGCCTGTTTCAGTGTGAGTCACTTTGACTGGAAGGTCACTCATCTGACTGCTCTCATCTATGGGCTAAAAATTCAAGAGACATTTTACACCTAAAGGCAACTGAACTTCCCTTACGTAATAAAAAGAACTAACATCACTATCAAAAGTCCAGCTATAAACAACCAGTGAAGTTTTGTTACTAGGTGCCACACTTTCCCACTAAACAAACAGTGAGTCACACTATTTTTGTGTGTAAAATGTACTACGCAATGTCCACAAATATATCCCAGTTTCCCAAGTAAATTAACAAGAACAGCATGGAAAAGAATACACCATTGTTTTTTGTGAATCAAGACATAAGGTATGTATTCTTATAGGCATTAAATCCTGTTACAGACATCTGTAACAAAAAACATAATGTGACATTATGGCCTTTTTTTTTTTTTTTTTGAGAAATAAGAATCAAACAATTCCGTTAGCTTTCTAAGTAAAGGCCTGTTTTAAAGATTTATTGTCCTAACTTCTTCAACTAAACTGATGAAGTCCTGTAAGAACAAATTCTCTTACTTATCTGTGTTGTAACAAAACTAGAATAGTATAATCACTCTTTATGTTATTTCTTTGCCTTGTTTAATCCCAGATTTTTTTACTTCAAAAACTTATTGCTTTCTAAAACTGTTTCTAACCAAGAATATTTTCCATATAGATACATATGAGCAAGAAAAACTAATTATGAACAGTTCTAAATACAGTGACTGACAGAGTGCAAAACTTAGCCAATTTCCATTAATACTGAATTTACAGGAATGTTATGTGCATTTTTCTTGTGCAAATACAAATACATTGAAGCATATTACTGTAACTCTAATTGCATTAGCAGAACTATCACTTTCAAGTATAAAAAGAGAGAAGAAGTAAAACAATAAATACAATTCTAAAGTCTTTATATAAAAATTAAATGGAATAGAAAAATTGCACTAAGAGAAGAGCTTTGAATGAGGCAGCATATGCTCTGCTACTTAATTAATGATATTATCTGAAGAATGACACAGAAAAATTACTCATTTCCATTTTCTTTTGAAGAGGAAAGAACTTTAAGATGTCTTAATCCATCATAACACTGTACTCTGTCCTGTGGCTGAAAGGTAATTACATGCAAAGTCAACAATATGTGTGTTTATGGTGTTTACAAGCTCAACTAGAAAGTAAGTAGTCTACATACGGACTGCAAGAAAAATATTTCTTGCAAACACATTACAAAACTGAGAGGCAGACTTCATCGTGCTCACTAATAGACTGGATATGCTGTTCGTTTTAGTCTTTGATTTTAGGAATAGTGAGAGGCTAGCATAAACGTTAACCTAGGTTATTATTATTTCTGTTTATAAAAACAGCTCCTAGAACAAGTGTCATCGTAACTCTTTTTGTGTGTATAGCCATTACACACAATCCAGAAAAATCACTGGAAAGTTGTTTTGGTTTTTTTCTTAACCAAAAATAGAGAAGAAGAAAAAAACAAACTTTGTAAAAATTCATACCTCTCCATCAGGACCAAGACCAGATGCCATTCCTTCTGCATTTTCTTCCGCTTTCTACAACAAATGAAGTGATAAATACTATGGTCAGATTAAAAGTACAGAAAGAATACTTTATATGATGCAAACATTTTGGATCACAATTATGTTTCACTTATTTTTGAACAGCCTAGGATTCAACTTTTTGAAGGTGTGGATGGATATAGACAGAGACAGGCCCAGAGCAATTAACACACAAAAAGCATTTACCAATGTAAGGAGGGTATCTAGTCACCTCAGTCAATGATACAAATCTGCATATAAGGAGTGGCTGGCTGGCCCACTCAATTTCTAGTTCAGACTTAAAGCTCAGTTGCTTACAGGTTATTCTAATGCAAATAAAACAGTAAATTATTTTCATACAATTTACTATTAATTTCCTCCAAACTGCTTTAATCTTCATTATAAAGGTGTCAGCAGGCATCACAGATTGTAAATTCATGCAAAGCACTTTTATCTTGGGTGTGTATTTCCATTTTTTTTTCTGTCGGACAACCAACTAGGAGGACAGTATTTTTCCAGTTCTTTGTACTATATTCCAATTGTGTGACCTTACTCAAACTAGAAACAAAAGGAATCCTGGAGCTCTTCACTGGAGAAAGCTAGATTTTTTTCCTCTCCATGCACCAACCTGGGAAATGAGCAGTATATTTCTCTAGGCTTATCCTCATTTACCTTACTTAAAAATTTCAGTACAGTATGAGGAAAAATTAAAGATATATAGTTTGCTTCTGCATTCCAACTTTCCTAAACAATTCTGAGCAAGAAAAGGCATTTTACAGCTTCTCCTTATGTCACACTGTTGATTTTTTAGTACTACAGCAAAGTATTACTTTGGATACTAATATAAAGAGAACAGACTAACAAGAAGTGATCTCTTAAATTAGTAAGCATCAGTGCTGTTCACTGAGCAAAAATCATAACCTGCTGTGAGAAAATTTATAACCTGTAGTTAAAAACAATTTTGGAAATTCAGAAGAATGTATAACAAAGAAGAGAAATGTTAATAATGACAGACATATTGCACTTTAATTTTAGACCATGCAAGCAGATCTTTAATGTTGGCAATTTAATCCTTGAATTGGAGAAATCCCAATACTAAAAAGCAGGAAGTCACACTTCGTTAATTCTCTGCATAATGACAGGAAAAACTACTAATAAAGTGAAAAGCTGCACAGCAAGTTGAACTAGCCTATGGGATGAAAATTTCATATGGAATATTTTTTCTTATCCAAGACTACAGTAGGAAGCTAGAGATAGAAAACACAAAGAGAAGAATGTGAAAGAAACAAACAGGGAGAATCTATCATGAAGACTACAGAAACTGTATCCCAGAGAAAGAACGGACTAATCTCAAATTTTATTCTACCGAGAATATAATGTTCACTTGGATATTCTATAATGAGTCTGGCAAAGATTATTTCTTCACCATTTACTTCCTCACTGCCATTTGCAGGAGAAAATCCTAAGAATGCTCTTTTCTCATTTTTCTGTAAGTACAAAACATTAACTACAGGTATTAGTAGATTAAACTTTAATATGGATTACAAAACATAAAAACCTAAGAACTGAAAGTGTATGACTTGAAAAATGGACACAGTGGCCACTAATTGCAATGTCTTCCACAGCCATGCAATGAAAAATTCATAGAATTCTAGATTAAAATGAAGGGTAATATTTGTGTGAACTCCTACTTCTTTCACAGATGAACAAAAGATTGCCAGAAAGTAGTTCATTACAAACAAAAAGATGCAGAGGACCAAGACAGAGCAAAGATTTTTTTAAACTTTTTTTTTGCTAATCTTCCCATAGGTTTTAGGGTGGGATATATACAAACACCGAATATTTAAAGGACATATTTCCTTTCAACTTCAGGGATAGACAATAAATGCCTTTAACTGGCATGGCCAGCAGACAACGCTGTTTCTCACACAAACTTATGCTAAACTGACATAGAGAAACATATCACATACGTGGACAGTTAAAGGAATACGTATTTATCTACGTTATTAAAGCAATGCAGTTACTTCACATGCTGTCTCAATAATGATTACCTCTACTGGGCATTATACACATTAAATCAGGCCTGTTCTCACAGTTAATACAGGCCATGAACCCCATTCCAATTACATCTTCATTACGTAGAAGGGTTATTGTTCCTATGTTAAGAAGATACTCTCAGGAACAGAGGTTTTTTTGAGAGCAGGAGAAAACGTGTACTATTTTTTAGGCCATTTATGTCCAAGATCAGTATTTTTTCTATGCTGGCTGTTTTTAGCGTATTTCCAGTACAGTTAGGAAACCCTGTAAACATAATGCTTGTATTTGTAGCAGTAATTAGTAGCATGGAAATGGATTATAAAAATCCTCTTATACATTCTGCAAGAGATGAAAGGTACTCTGAGGTTGTAAAAAATGACAAATCATCCCTTAATCACTATTTCACACATGGAATTATTTTTTTTTTAAAACTTCAATTTTAAAAAATTCAATTTCAATTACTTTCTCTTGCAGGGTAAAACATTTCATATGAAGAGAAATTACCTTGGAAAGTTTGAATTAAAGGTTAAAAACATACAATGAACAACACTACTGGCAAAATGCCCATTTACTAAAATAAACCTAGCCAAGTTTCTTAGCCATTTTTAATGGTCCTAACAAAACGGACTGAGACAAGTGTATAATGTGAAAGTCTAAAACAATTGCCCTGGATGAGACAGCTACACAAACCAGGCTGTTGCCATCCTCTTCACAATGTATTGTTGATACATTGCACTCCTTTTGGGTACATTAATCCTAACTTATATATCTGTCCCAATTTTACCTGTACAAAGTTTATAAGCAAATTAGTGTTATGAGGAGATTAACAGCTGAGAATTTTATAATCCTGCATCCTTATCACCTTCTTTTGAGTTAATAAAACCATATATATATTTCAGTGAATAGAAGATGAGTTCCATCATCCTCAGGAATTTGGTAGTGTAGATGTTTTAGACACTCTGGTACATGTACGACAATTGGGCATCACCACATATATCAACGCTTAAATTGGATTTGAAGAAAAAATGGCTTAAAATATCAGCTGTAACTACTTGCCTTCTTTCTTCTCCTTCGCTTCTTCTTCTCTTTGGCTGCTTGTGCCTGTTTATGCTCCCATACCAGGTTAGTCAAGTTAGCCACATACTCATCTGTCTGCTGCAACAGGTAGGCCAGGCGTCTGTCTTTCTTTTGATCAATCAGCTTACGGTAGCCTTCTTCATCTTCAGCCTAGTGAACAAAAGAGATATCAGTCATGACGGTAATGATGGTGAACGTGCACCATCCAACTCCTATGTCAATAATAAAGTGTTATCTTAGGTTGTTATGATCTGCACAGAGAGGAAGCTACATGGGTAAAGAGCTCATCAGGCCCAGAGAGTCATATATTTGTATCAGTATGTCACAGCATCAGAGGGGTTGGCAAGGACCTTAAAGTTCATCTAGTTCAAATTCCACTGCCATGGGTAGGAATAGCTTCCACTAGACCACATTGTCCAAAACCAAATCCAACCTGGCCTTTCACACTTCTAGGCATGTGGCATCCACAACTCTTCTGAGCAACCTATTCTAGTGCTTCACCACTCTCAAAGTAAAGTTGTTTCTTTCTAATACCTACTCTAATCAGACTTTCAGAGAACCACAGAATCATTATTAAGGTTGGAAGACCCCAAAGACACCAAGTCCAGGCCCCCCAGTAAACCATGCCATCAAGCACCACCATCCACATGTTTTCTGAACTTCCCCAGACAGCCTGTTTCAATGCTTGATGACCCTTTCAGTGAAGTACTTCCCTCAATGTAAAATCTGATCTAAACCTTCCCTGGCACAACATGAGACCATTTCTCCTTGTCCTATGGCTGGTTACCTGGGAAAAGAAACTAACCCCCACCTTGCTACGATCCCCTTTCAGATGGCTGTACAAAGCAATGAGGGCTTCTCTGAGACTCTCCAGGCTAAACAACTCCAGCTCTCTCAGCTGCTCCTCACAGGACTTGTGCTCCAGACACTTCACCAGCTCCACTGCCCTTCTCTGGACAGGCTCCAGCACCCCAATGTCCTTCTCGGAGTGGGGTCACTAAACTGAACACAGGATTTGAGATGTGGCCTCATCAGTGCTGAGTACAGGGGGACAATCCCTGCCCTGCTCCTGCTGGCCACACTATTGCTGGAACAGGCCAGGATGCCATTGGCCTTCTTGGCCACCTGGGCACTGCTGGCTCCTGCTCAGCTGCTGCCACCAACACTCCCAGGTCCTTTTCTGCTCTGCAGCTTTCCAGCCACTCTGCCCCAACCTGTGGCACTGCCCGGGGTTGTTGTGACTCAAGGGCAGGGCCTAGCACTCTACCTTTTTACAATGGAACTTTGGCATTTCACTGGCCCTAGCTTTTGATGCACGCCATGATATGGCTGGCTTTCTGGTCTGCAACTGCAAATTTCTGGGTCCTGCTCACCTTATCATCCCCCAACACACCCAAAATCCCTCACTGCAAGGGGTCAGAGAATCATACTTTATCTGAAGACAGTATGAAGAGCCATATCATAGGAGATATCACAACAACCATATCTTGCACCATGCTGTGTTTAACATGCCTATCAGTGACACAGAGGAAGGGATGGAGGGCACATCAGTCAAGTTTGCAGAGGACATGAAACCAGGGGATATGCTCAAGGGCTGGGCTGCACCTCGGAAGGACCTGAGTTGTGCCATTTCTTATGTTAGAGGTTTGAAAAGCCTTGAGCAACCTGTTTTGAACTCAGTGTTAACAATTCTGGAAGGTGGTTCAACTAGAGAGCTCCCTGACAAGGCTGAGTGACTCTGAGACAGAGATTTTATACATTTCCTATTCTCATGGACTAACAACTGGAAAAATCTGCAGTAGTTATGACCTGCAGTAAAGGAAAAAAATAAATCAATGCTATTTTAGGCAGACTGAATGTCCTGAAACAGAGTTGTTAAGTCTCCTACAGAGATGACTTTTCGAAGACATGAAGTAAAGGCAGTTTACCAAGAAGAAGAACATAGGAACTGGACATAAAATTACATTTAGTCCTTTTTCCAGTAAGAATACAGATAATTTTCTTCTAGATGTCATGTGAATTTTTTTGTTACATCTATGTATCACTATTCTACTCTAGTTTTATTTCATCTCAGATAAAGATCAGAAACAGGATTCACCAGATAAACCCTATCTCTGAGTCATCCTGGCAACTTCTGCATCCTCATCATATTGTGTGTGTTGGATATACACTGAATATTGTTTTCATGTGCTGTAATGATATAATACAGAATGTCAGAAAAATTCAAAAAAGCAGAAGAGGTGCCTGTCTCAATTTTGGCTGAAACAACAAATTAAGGAAGTATACAGTGCCTTATAAAAACCAAACCTAAGTAAGAAATACTTTAAAGATGATTACTTTAAAATACAGCCCTCTGGGAGATCTCCTGCTTTTCCAGAGACACCAGAATGGCATACAGTTAGAAAGAATAGGTATAATGTTCAAATTGAGCTTGCAAAATTCCATTGTTATGTTCAATCCATCAAAATTGCAATGCTCAAACCCTGAGTTTTCAGGAAAAGTAAATTATCATGATTGTTATTGTTGTTGTTTTTATTGCTTCTAATGTTACTGAATACACAGTTTGCGTAATCTAGCCAAGGTACTTCTTTTATACATTTAAGCTTGTCTTGACAGTACATTTTTAAATCACACTAATGTCCATTTTTGCACTACATATATATAATGCTACAAATAAGCTGTAGCACAATCACCATTTCTAAGCATAGTAAATGAAGAGACATTTATGGAAAGAATTCAGTATTCCTTAAAAGACAGGCAAGAAGTTTTAGAGATGGCACATTTTCATAGACTATGGCAAGCATTTGAAAGGAGATGACGTTTTAAAAAAGAACACTAGTACACATCTGTGAATTCCATATTTACCACAACTAGACTAAAACTAAATAGGCAAAATAACTCCCACTAAACAAACACAGAGATTGGTTTTGAGAAGGATTTAAATGAGCAGTAGGTACAAAACCCAAAACTGAAAATGCCTATGAAATTCTGTATGTATGGTAAGAGCTTAAACAGTATTGGTGAGGAGTTTCATGAAAAAGCATTGATAATCTAGAAGCATTGGTATCCTGTTCCATTTCTGGAACTTAGTACTTTTCAGCAGTGGAATTTCATAACTTATTACACTGCATGTTCAATTTGACATAAGCTGACCCTCACAATATACAAAAGTTTTTCCTAAATGTCAATACTGCTTTTATTTAAAATCATCTCCTTTTTCGCTAATAAATAACATTTTTACAAGCTAGGTTAGACAAACTGCTGATGGTTATCTCCAATTTTAAAAAAGCTCTACAATACTAATGACTAGGTAATTTTAAGAAATGCTTCAGAGCCTACACATTTGTTATTCTCTTAAGCAAGTTCTTAATTTACACTTTACACAAGCTTTCATTTCCAAGTTTATATCATTGTTATATTTAATCTTTCCTGCATTTATTTTTGTGATTTTTAAAACCAAACTGTTCAGCCCATGTTCATGGTGGGGGTAGATTCTGGACAGGAACTAGCGTTTACATCTACACTTCTATTAGATACTTACTGCTTTTTGCCAGCAAGTTACAAAGTACGCTCACTCCGTGTTGGTGAAATACTAAGAAAATTTGGAAGATAGAGCTAACCAATGTCTTGAAGAATTTTTTCTACCCCAAGTCACTGACATACTTATGCAGTACATATGCACTGATCTATCTACACTTTGAATTCCAGAATTATTTTAACCCCTGAAATGTAGGCAGCTCCCTGATTGGTTCCACAGCATTCTGAAGATATATGATAATGCATAAACCCATTGACTTTGTTCTTAGAATGATACAGCTGATATTGTGAGGGTACAGGGAAGGAAAAACCATTACATGGTACGGGGTATGATCTGAAGCATTAAATGGGTAGAACTGACCACTATTCATTCTAAAAATACATGCATTACTACTCTTGGTTAGGTACTTTCATATGTGGAATCAACTGTATGCAAAAATTGTGGAGTAATGCCACCAAGAAGTTAATCATCTGGAATCTTCAAAATCATAAACCCAGAAATAAACCAAAGTCCATTATTTGTAAAATGGACCAATAGCCCTACAATTATACAAAAGTGTTAATATATGAAGTTAATAAGATTAAGTTGCTGTTATTCAGAAGTGGCTGTGCTGAACTTTCACACGAGTAAAAAACCCAAAATATTCCTGCAAAAAAAACCCTTAAAAAAGAAGGAGCTATAGGTAAATTCAATAGTATCACTCTACCATTAACAGAAAGACACACAACAAAATATAGTAGTTTTGGATTTGTATTATTTTCATTACTGAGTACTTCCAAAAGGAAATACATGTAGTGGCTGAGATAGTATATAATCATATTAAAAGGATACAGTACATAACTTTAACTAAAATAACCATATTCCTTCCTCTACTCCTTACCATTAGTCTCCTCATTCTTTCTTTCTCAATTCTCTCAGTTTCTTTTTTCTGCTCACGTTCAGTGTTGGCATGCCAAGTTGCCACAGCTTTAGAAAGTTTCTGAATTTTCCCAGCAACTGACCGGTGGTACTCTTTAAAATCTTTAGCATGTTGCAAGATGCTGTTCAGGTATTCCTAGAAAGAGAATCAAGTTAGTGCAGGCACTCTAACACAGCAAGGACTGCAATCAGGAATGTAGGAGTTGTAATCTTAAAGTCTTCCTTTACTTATCACACCACTTGGGAGTTTTTTAATCAGAAAAACTCCAAAGGTAAATAAAATACATAAAAGAAAAGATTTGCACAGCAAAGTAAGGTGCATTTTTGTCATGGGGCAAACAACTTATAAGTTAAAATACCTGGTGTTTCTGCCTGCGCTTCCTCTCCTGTTCTATCTTCTGCTGTTTTTCAAGCTTTTCTGTCATACGAGCCTCTCTCAGAGTCTGGCGCTTGCTTCGTTTGTAGGCTTTGGAGTTCAGCGCTGTCTCCAGTGTTGTGTCACGACGCATGCAGGCTACTACCTCTTGTCTTAACTACCAGTGGAGAGAGGGGGGAAAAGACACTCAAAAAAATATAACAGCTCTTAATAAAACAACTTTAAACACTGTTATGGCAGAATAAAAAAATAAACAGTTCAAAATATATCCTCATCTCCTCCTCCATTTTCATTATAGAGTAAAGATAGAGCATTGATACGGTTGCAATAGCTGCATCTATTACCCTAAACAAATCTTAAGCCTTCACAGAACGGTCAAAAGCGTTAATCACTTTTGATCATAATTTCTTCCCTCTTTACAAGATGGTGGTAACAACTGTCTTGCTGCAGTAAAAGGGGCCAGCCAAGATGTTACATCATCAAAATAAAATGCAAATGAACCACATATATAACGTGTTTTGTAGTGCTGGACCTGAACATAAGCAAAAACTTGTTTCGCTGCCAGCTGTACAAAGACAGGCGAGAGAGGTAAATGTTAAGAACTTGGAACAGTATTGCCACAGTCCCAGCAGTAGAGCACGGAGAGCCTGCTGTTTTTCATCTGACCTCTGACAAAACTTCATTACAAAGGAGTGCCAAGCATAGAAAGGAAGGAAGACTTGGACACCATGGCACAACTCCTGCCAAGGCTTTTGTCAGGAAGTATTTTGCTTGACCTGCCAAATTTTATCTTTGTTCTTCCAAACTAGCTGTAAAAGCCAATGGCAAGAGGCCCACAACAGTCTGGCAGATTCCTTTTCTGAAATTAATTTGCTGATACAGGCACTCAACATTCAACTTAAATCATATGTATGATCCTGTTATATTTCATTTTCAAAGCCTGTGCCATAGCGGAAGTCTCAAAAACAAATCACAGAAAATACCACACAAAACACCAACAGACAATTTTTATTTAAAAAAAGGAACTTGTGGAAATACCAATTATGTCCAGAAAGAGGTATCTGTTGAAAAAATCTGTGCTGAAAAATCAGCTTGCAGTCTGTGCAGCACTTACTCTGTCTCTGTACCAATGTTCATTTCAAAAGACACAGTTTATGATCACATTCCACACTGGAAGATTAAGCAGGGCGCAAAAGTAACACCTGCACATTTTTTATTACCAAAACAAAATAAAATCTACCATTTCCATGACTTGCTTGTTGGCTACACTAGCTCTCATGCAGGACCTGCTTACACTTTGCACTAATGTAAAATCTCTTTCCAGTTTACTCTTTGCTGCATGAACATGTTTCTTGTGAGTGCTATGAAAACTTTCCTCAAGTAAATGGCATTACCTGGCGTTGGAAATTCAGTAACCTAAGTGCTTTCAATTCCACTGTAGCTTTGGTTCGCAGATCAGGTGGCAGAGAACCAGGCAAGTTCTCCAGTTCCTGGATTCTGTGAGCAATTCGAGCCTGAAGCCTACAAAACCAGAAAACTGGGTAAGACACCATAAGAAATCTGTAAGGCATTACTAAAATTATATAGTAAAAATACTCAGTTTAACTCAGGCATTTACATGTCTTTTTCTGTTTTTTTCTGAACTAGAAAATGTTCTGACATGACACTGGGTATCTTTTTCCACTTTGAAAATAAATTATCAAGTGATCAAAAACGTCCCTTGGCTTTTCAATTAAAACTAGGTATGCGAAAGTAAATATGGGAACCCTACTTTATACATACTATTCAAGATTCTGCTTTCAAGCTTCTTTAATGGGCGTTACTTTGATGCAGTGTAATCAGTGATGACGTACACCATACTTGCCTTACTATCTGGAATTCTACTTCATTATTTTATTGACAAAGTAAGTTCGTTCATAAAGTACTCACAGCTATATAGCTGCTATTGTAAATCAAATTCTACTTCACTCTTCCTTTAGAAGCTCATTTTGCATTCATTTGCAAATGCAAGAGAGAGAAAGAGGGAGTAATAGACAAGACAGACAGAACTTGATTTTTTCCAATTTTAATATCACCAGAAGAATTCTAAAGTTTCTGGAACAACAAATAGGATGTAACGCTGCATTACTGCAGAAGACTATATTTAAGAGCGTAAAAAATGGAAGCAGAATTAGGTAAGTAATGTTTGTCATACAGACTGAAAAGCAGGAAAAGCAAATAAAGAAGATTTATTTCTTAACTAGATAAAGTTTCATTAAAAGCTGAAAATACTTTTCTCGGTCCAGAAAAGTTCATTCTTCCTGTAGAAAAAGTCTTCATTCAGAAAATGACACTGCCTTATTTTGCTATTTCCAGTTTATAAACTACACTAAAAAAAAAAATCCACATTTTGCACAACTGGGCATTCCAGTTAGTAAGAAGTTATTTTAGTTCACCTAAGGATATAAAATCTTGAGAATTAAGTGGTTTCTTGGAGAGATGTACTAGCTACTATACATTAATACAAAAAAAACCCCAAGCTGTTCTAAATCATACGCTCTACCTGTCGCTTACCCACACATGGATGCAATCCTGCATCACAATGATTATTTATTACTCTTTTTCCCTTCCCAAATAGCTACAGCGTGTCTCCTGAAACTATCATCTACAAAACAGTTATAGCCAAACCTGTTTCCCTGACTTTAATGAAACCTTAAGGGAGCAGTCACAACCTTTCCAAACCTTTTTTTTTGAGCTGTGAACTTATTAACGCAACTGAATATTGAGCGTATTTTCAATTTCTTTTTACATTCTTGCTAGCAATGAGTGTTCCTTCTTTTACTACACGAGGATGAGTTAATCTAGGTTCTCCATGATATACCTTATGGTTTTAGCTAACTAACAGTAAGAGTCACTTCCAAACAAACATGAAGTGAAGTGCTGACTTCTTAGTTCTGTCAGAATTGTGTTTTTCCTTTAACTTCAGGTATGAAACATATAGAAGTACTTGCTGTCATAAAAGTTTACACAACAGAGGTTCAAGCAATTGCAAAAGGTGGGTTGGGCTCTACATTTCTATCATCAAAATTTGTAACAAAAATCCAAATATACATGTTTCTTGAGATATGTCCAAACATAATCAAAGCTCATAAAGTGTGCTTATTATATCCCATCATCACGTTATGCAGTCCACTCCCATATAAAACCCATTTCACTGCTAATAATTTTTTTCCAACTTGAGTTTATAAAAGAAGCAGATTAGAAACAAATGTGCATGAAATTTTATTGTTAAATTATACTGGAGATCAGTATATCTAGGATAAGTTTTCCCTAAACTATTTTCCTTTGTATGTTGAAAAGCACTGAGCTACAAACCATGATAGTTGAAGGCTTTGGTGGGTTACTGCCCCTCCTTTAATAACCCAGTCAGAGGAAAGGAATAGGAAAAAAACCAGCAGTATTTCTAAGTCAGTAGATATTTTACCTCATAAAACTCTTATTGTAAATCAGATCAGTTCTCTATTTAAAAAAAGTCTAGAGGAAAAAAGGTGTTGAAATAGTAAAAATCTACAGTACCCATATGGAAGAATAAAGAAAATGACAACCAGATGGGTTACATATGAACCAAAAAAACAAACCCCCCAAAAAAACCAAAAAACCAAACCAACAAACAAATAAAAACCAAACAAACAACCCCCTACATTTTGAAGTTTCATTTCATACTTTCATACTATTTATAGTATAGTATTGTCTGTGGTACTAATAGAGTAATGGTAATAATGTTTTCTCCAGTAATCAGTAGGATTTTTTAAAGAATTCCAATTCAAGTGAATCGAAGAACTGTTTGAGCTATCTCTCACCACAGCCACCTTCTAGTCTTTAATGGAAGTGATCACAGTTTGTTGTACTGCTGCTATTTTCATGGAACAATGCTAACAGCTGTTAGGTAAAGAGAATCCAAAGAAAAAATTTTCCTAGATCTTTTTACAATCACTTGAAGTATATAATCTCACCATGTAAAGGATGCAATCGATTAATCTTTGCAGTTCGGCAATTTACCTTCATGCAGAAAGTGGACACTAAATGTACGCAGAGATCTCTTCGCAAAATAAGTGAGGCACACCCATTCCTCATTAACTCAAGTCAACAGCAGAGGTTATGGTTGTATAATCAAACCTATCTGGCATGGATACCATGCAGTCAAGAAGATACCTAAGAAGACACTTTGCAGACAGCAGAAAGAAAGAGTACAATCTGTGGGACATTATCAAGTGTATTATTTTTTAAGGTGCAATGAGAATGAGAAGGTGGAAAAAGCCTTTCAATGTAATAGAACAACTATAAATTATAGGCATTATTATCCTTAAGACAGATATTCAGTGATCCTAAAAAGCAGCACTTTATTTTGAAGAAAGTATTAAGGAGAGTTTTATAAAAACGTGTATTGGATTTGCATAGCTGGGTGTTGTTAGCTGGGGGGCTACAGCACTGGCTTCTGTGAGAAGCTGCCAGAAGTTTTCCCTATTCCAGTAGAGCCAGTGCCAGAAGGCTCCAGGAAAGACTCCTCCACTGATCAAGGCTGAGCCAATTAGAAATCATGGTAACGCCTCTGTGCAAGCAGATTAAAGAAGGGGAAAAATAAAGTTACTGGACAGATATAACTGTGACTACAGAAGAGCAGGGTGAGAACATGTGAGAGGAGTAACTCTGCAGAAACAAAGATCAGCGGAGAAGGAGGGGCTACAGGCAGCAGAGCTGAGATCCCCCTGCAGCCCTTGGAGGTGCAGGCCATGGTGAGGCAGCTGTGCCCCTGCAGTCCATGGAGGACCACAGGGATACAGAGACCCACCTGTAATTCAAACAGTTTCCAAGGTATAATGCCCCTTTATTAAAAGGGTTTAGTGGGAGATCTCAAGAGCCAACTGTTTCATAAAGCTTTCATTAACCTTAGTGTTTTCAGGACAAGAATGTTTATTTTGGCTTTTTTCTGCTCCGTTTTTATTAAGAAATTGTGAACACGTTTCTGAATTAAACTTGCCTATATTAAAGCTAAATCCAGCAACATTCAAACCACAGAAACTGTCAAACTACTTTTTTCAAAACTTTTGTCTGATGTTACTTACACAGTTTTAACTAATGACAAGATTTCCAGGAGTTCCACATATTCTGGAACTCAAAGTAAATTTAAATACCAGTAATGTTCACTATTAAAAAAGCTTGGATCTTACAGCTATGTTCTAGGATTAAAAAAAACCACAAAATATAAAATCCTTCTGCTGGAGAATTCCTGTCAAACTTTCATCTCACTCTGCCAAGAACATCAGTGTATTTCAAACATAACAGATAGGCCGTATCTGTAACTGGTTCTCGAAATATGTAAAAGCATCAGCTTTATTCTTTGTCACTCCTCACTTTCCTCTGTTTATGAACACTAAGACGTAACAGCTTTGGCACAAGTAGTGCAATATGACAGGGCTGAAAACACAGAAAAAGTAACAACTTGAGGTTAATTCATCCAGAAAACATTACATCATACTGGCCATATGATTCTTGGTTGAAGTTAGTGCTACAATTCTTCTGTCAGAATAATTGTGAAACCATAAAATGGTGTATTCTACAAGCTTTCGGAAAAAGCTGCTGGCAAATAGTGACTGCTCATGCTGAAACAGTTATAACCACCCAGTCCTAGGGTATATGTGTACGACTGGGAGAATGATGACAAGAATGCATTGATAGAATTACTTAAGCAATACCTGACACAAAATATAAGAGCTTTTCTATAATTAAGGCCTGAATTCTGGGCATGGCATCACACCCAAAAGCGCTTCATATAGTGTTTTACCTTCATAAAGCCAAAGTCCTTAAATCAGTCTTCTGTGAGATCACTGTCCCTCTTGGCTACCATTGTCTACAAACTCAAAGTAACAATGCAAGATGCATCATTAATCCAAAAGAAGTAATACTCTGAGTGCAATTACTTTCCTCTGACTGATAACCATCAGAAATGTATTTTAGGTGCAGGTCAAAATCCTTCTGCCTGGCAGACTCTCAAGGTCAGTTGTTAAACAGCCTTGATGATGTGAAGAGGGAAGAAGTCTCTTTCTAGCTCCAAAAGAAATGTCCTATTCTATACTTTGCAACAAATATACTTCATCATCTAAACTGAACATTCAGGAGGCAAGTTTTGAAAATCATGCCTCCTGGTACACTTTTTCCTGATCTTATGTGTGAGTTTCTTATTCCCTTCACTCTAGTTTTCCAGACAAATCCATCATATTCATAAAATGTGGTTTTGCTGTGGCTACTAAATCTTCAGCCTTTTGACCATCTCTGTTCTCTGTTAACTTTCCTTTGTTTACAATACTGAAAACCTTGTGCATGAAATTGGTTTCTCTGTAAGGATTTTGATTTCCCAACTTTCAGTGTTTGCAGGATCCATGTAATACACTAACTCAGCAGAGCCCTTGAGCCTGTTACAAACTTAAATAGTTTCCAGTGATACTGCCAGTATGTTTCACTAGTTCATCATCTGGGGTAGAATTAAATAATTGTTTGGTTTGATGTTCGTGTACTTCTAATGCAGCCTTTCTCCTTGTTTTACACTATGACCACTACAGTACCTGATTGCAAGGAGTTCCAGTTAGGAATCTGAAAAACAAGAATCACTTTAATCTTGTTATTCACTTTTACCTATATTCACGTTCTTGGAGTATTTCAACAGGATCCAGTCCTTGTGGCTTCTGGATAGGGCTGATGCGGTTCTGCTTTTGCTGCAGCTGGACAATAGGTGAAGGTTGTCCAGGTGGGGGCTGTGGTACAGAGGGCCCAGGTATGGTGGCAGCAGGCTGGGCGGCAGCAGGAGCAGGAGAAGGCCTCCCACTAGGAGCTGGTGCTGGAAGCTTTGTTGTGCATTGGAGACATTCATATCTGGGGCTTGGCCTGAAATATAAACAATACTAATTCATAATATGAAATATGGAAAGTAGGAAGAAAATCAATATGGCTTTCTGAAGACAAGACATGAAGGCAAGGTAGACAGACATTCAAAATCACCAAAAAGGGACACTGAGACTGCACTCTGTTTTCTGAAACAGACATATTAAAATGCAAGTACACCATACATTACAAGAAACAGCCAAAAGAAACACAAAACATATGAAACTTCATTATGAATGCCATTTCTTTTATTATTCTTGTGGACTTTTAACTCTAGTGGTATGAGCTAGTGGTTCTAGCTGTAGAAGTGACTTCCTGCAAATGCAAGACCTCATTCTGCCTCTTGTTCACTATCTCTGCAGTTAGAAGAAAGCACCCAACCACAACCTGACATCAAGGAGAATTAGGTCTGGTTTTAGAACTCTATCAGAACTTGATAACCTGATAATGAAAATTTTTACAACTGTATTTAGAAATACCTGCCAGATATAAATAGCTTTTGTTTCACTATTGTTCTACTGACTGTATTTATTTCAAATAATCAGGAACTCAATTATTCTAATCACCTTGAAAAGCAACATCTCAATTAACATGAAAATAGTACCTGTCATTTACAGCCACTAAGGGTCACAGACTTCAGTATTTCACTATGACAAGTTACCCATGCATCACTAACAACAGACATTGCTAAAATAAAGACGCCACTTAATTGTCTCAAGAGTCACAGTCACTTAAGCTAGGGAAAACAACTACAAAGTACAACTGCAATCTTGTAATCAACCTTAACTCAAAACCAATACCCTGAAATCTATAGAGATCACCATTTTTCATTCACACATCTGGATCAAACTCCATAAAAGCACAAGCTGTAGATTCTGTATTTCGCAACACTGCATTTCAGCTTATAAAAAGAAGAAAATCAAGCCCATCAAAAGCCTCAGTTCTCAGAGAATCTGGGAAGTTGAATGACTGCATAATGAATGACAAATGAATTTAAAGTCATGGGGAAAAAAGTTACACTGCTCACTTGATCTCAAAGACTGCACTAATCCTTCAAAGCAATTCGATTCCAAAAGAACAAAACATATAGAAGGAAACAGTGTAGTTCTACCATGATTTGAAAACTTTTGTTTACAGTAGCAAAGGTGAAAGACAAACTTGCTGCAATTAAGCATGCTCAGAACATAACTTACTAAGTTTTATGCGTGTCCCTCAGAAAACTTACACATTTCGGTCTGATTGCAGAAAAGGCGCTTCATATTCAGTCTGTCTAAAAATTGCAATAATTTTATGTTGGTCTTTTCCAAATGAATGAAAGGTTAGACTCTCCTTGATTAAAATCTTAGACACAGTAAAGGTTACACTACTTTTCCTGCACAGCTTTTTACCTTTCCTTTTTACTTTTCCCGATATCTTTTTCCCACTATACCTTCAGTCCAAGTTTTAGGGGTAACGGCAGTTGTATGTCCAGGCATCCCTGGTGCAGCCCCTGGTCCAGCTGCAGCACCACTCATTGCATGTAATCCAATACCTGCAATTTGACAGAGGGAAAAAATTTGACAGAGGGGAAAATGCTAAGCATTACCCAGATTCAAAAATCTTTGTTTTCTAGCATGCTAGTCTATTCAGGAAAGTAGTAAGTTTCTTCATTAAGTAAGGACTTGAGTGATTTTTACTGTTAATACATACCTAAAATCATGTTTCATGAAAAAACACAACTTACTTAGCAGCTAAAAGGTTACCAAAAAGAAGTGAACACTGACATTATTAAAACGTAAGAAAGTAGTATCATCCTAACCATCGATTCTAATGCAAAATCACTAATCTAATGGAAATGTTCAGAAACTAACAGGTGCAGGGTGTTTAATGTAACTGTTTTCTAAGGACCAAAATGTGCCTGCTTATCTCACTGCAACATCTATTACCATTGTGAGAAAAATATAAGCACACTTCCTTTTTATTGTTTTGCACCTAACAGCACACTATACATGGTTTATTTTCAACAAACTAAATAATCAGTCAACTCGATCCAGATTATTTATCTACTTCGCTGCATAGCAACAGAAGACTGAAAATTCACTGTAAGAAAAACAAGGGGAATTGCTATCAGTAAAGTACAATTAACATTCAAAAACTGTCAAGCATATCAGGACAGACACAGTACTGCACAGTGAAATAACTTTTATTTCAGTTATTAGTATTCTATTTAGATAATATCCTATTAAAAACAGATGTGTTTTATGCACTTGCTCAGGCTTAATACAGTCCCAAATTACAGCCCAGCACAGCACTCATTTCTTAATCCATCACAGGCAGAACTTCAAGAATTACCTGAGCAATGATTCTTACCAAGGATTCACTTACCAGACTGTCTGTTGAAGGCACTGGGAGGCTGCTGCTGTTGAATGCCAGGCAGGGTTCTCTTGCCCTGGACAGCAAGCTGGAGGTTTTCTGGTAAGGGCTGACCCCTAGCCAGCATTTTGTAAGCTAGAATCTGAGCCCTCAGCTGATGCAGCTGTGCAGGGCTGAAAGGGGAAGGCCCTCTGTTAGGCTGATTCATAACTTGTGGGTCTCCTGCTATAATGGGTCCTGGCTGACTGGGAGTCATCTGAGGTGGTGTTGGACCTCCTCCAGACATTGGACTGGACACATGCTCTGGTGCTCCTAGTGGAGATGGATGTGGAGACATATAACCTAGAACAGGCAGAAGAACCATAAACTTACCACTCTGCTAGTTAAACCCAAATTTCATCCAATTTTTTAACAGTACATAAAGTATAAAAGTGTCTCTCAGGTCAGGACAGCTGTAGCATTTTCTGCAAAGACAAAAATCCAATCCAAAGCACCCTGGGATATCAAGGTAGCCTCAGGAGCTCTTCTTTGAGAAAAACTACAGTTATTTAGTCCAGTAATTCCTAAATGTAACAGTTACCTGCATATTTGGAGTAAGACAAACTAAAACATGAAACACAATACAGAAGCCTGAGGATATAATGTTGCTTACTAGAACAATGTAAAAATGTTTCTTTGTGGAACACATCCAGTGAAGTCTGCCTAATTTATAGCTTAATAGTCTAAGTATTTTGAGGCACACACATAAGGAATATCCATTCACTTCTACAGGCCCTCTTTGTCAACACTCACCAACAAACCGAAGTAGAAATAAATGGTATTCACCTTCTATAGAATTACTCTTTAATTTATTCAGATTAAAGGTTTGAGACAGACAAAATATGTTCAATACCTTTTGCCATCTGAGTGCTCAACAACTTGAAACATCAACTGCTCACAAGAATTACCCTCTGAAAAAGCTGCTGAAGACTACATCAAGAGCAATCAGCTCTGAAATGAATAGTGCTTGTATCTTATTACAGCACTTGAAAATGAAGTGGTTTTAATTCTGAATATTAATTACTACATTAATTACTACACATTTTCTTGAGCTCCCCAAAGCACAACAGAAAGCTAGTTTTTGGGGATTTTGTCCACCAAGAGTGAAAAAGAGATAACGATATTTATGCACTTCACTCTGGTACTGTGAAACACAAATAATCTTCTCACAGGTTGGAGAAGTCTAAAAAAAGTCTAAAAATCTTCTGGTTTATTTGCATATTCCATGTTCATAAGCCACAGATCATAACTCCAAAGATCACGGTACAGTTCATGAGATTCTGTGACATCCAATTTCCTGCCATTTTAAAATGGAACTACATCAATTTCATCTATATGTAGTACAGCTCACAGAAGAAATTTTGCTCTCAGCTTCACTGTTCTTACTGACCCTTCAGTAAAGACAACATAGGCAAAGCCTCAAAGTAGTCTCAACTTTTCTGGGGTGACAGCAGCCATTAAGTCACTAGAACCCAAAGAAATGAAGAGATTAGAGTGTCAAAGAACTGAAATTTGTGCTCAACTTAAATAAAGGTTGTAAATGTATGAGACAGAAGAAAAAGAAGAAAGGATTTCAGTTCTCCTATAAAAAGCAAAATGAGATAGAAGTACAGTGGGAAAAAGGGGATTTGTGATAGAAGACTAGACAAGATAGAAATAGACCAAGTTCAAACTAAAGATAATTATGACAGGAAAGGAAAATGTTTTTGGCAAGAATAAGAGAAGCTACACTGTTCAAGAGAAAAATAAGGGGAGAAGTTCAAAGAAAAGGAAGAAAGATATGTTAAAAAGTTAGAACTACTGGAGTTACATACTAGTTCAATATAAAAACTGTCTATACATCTCCTGTTGGTGATAAAAGGTATGATACATAACTCAAGTTTACTCCACTTACTTATTTTTTTCTACTAACTTACTTTTACCTTTTACTATTTTAAGAGAAGACAGGAAACTACAAGTCCTTGCTGAGCACACTGCTTAAAAAGCACCCATCATACCACAACAAAACAAAAAATATGCAATTGCATTAGTGATTTATACTATGAAATGGGGTTTATTGCAGCGTTTATCCATCATACATTTCTAAATCTCAGGAATTACTTTAAATGGCACCTAACTGGAATGACACTGTTTTCTGAACTGTTTTTGAAAAAATGGTCTCTGTCCCTCCTCAAATTATACCGTCTAATTTATAAATTCCATAATGACTGATAGATTTCAGACCCAAGATCTTGAAACACATCTGGACTACAGAAGTTTAGAATAGTGGTCTAAGATGCTGAGCATTTGTTTTCAGTCCTGACAGTTCAAGCTGCAAAGTGTGTGACTAAGTTTTGCAAACAAGTTTTCAGAAGCAAGCATTTTTTGATATTTCCAGATACATATTTATTACTTACACTTTTTCCCTTCCCCCAAGTCCTCTGCAGTAGCATTCTTAACAATGGAAAACTGTGCTTGACAAGAGGAAGAATGAAAATAAAACTCCCATAAAGTCAGGAAAGAACAAAATCCTTCCAGACTTCTTCCAGAGGTCTTAACATGTGACAATTACACAATGTAAATTTTGTGACACTATATGAAAATTTTCCTTTAAAGTCTGAAAACTTTCATATGATGACAGTGACAAAAGATACGGTCAAAAGCCTGTTCCTAAGAAAGTATTTATACTACTTGCTTTTTTCCTATGTTATTACACATACAACACAGACAAGCACGCACACAAGATACCCTAAAATTGAGTTTAACCACCATAAAAGGACAATAGTAACCTACAGTTCTGAACAATACAGAGAATAGAAGTAACCCACTACCAGGAAAGAGAGGCCAAACAACCCTGTCTATAATATAAAACTGGGGTAATTTCTAAGCTTTGTCAGGTGTCTCCTGATCTTGTCTAAGTTCTAAAAACCTTGAATGATGATGATTCCTAATCACTTTCATGTTGAATTTCCTTTCCCTTAAGTCCCATCAGAATTTCACTTACACAATCTGTAAACATTACTTCTCTGCTTTTACTGTGCATCTTTGAGGAGACTCTTGTCTATCTTCTCCAGAATCCTTCAACGGGTCACAGAGGAAGCTGCAGCAGAAACCCTTCTCAAGTTTTCCTAACTGTATGTATAATCAGAAACATATTTAATCCCACTTTGGTATCAATTTGTTCAGCAAAAATGCAAGAAACACAGCACATCATAAACAATGTATTTTCTTTACTGTATTAACACTGGAAGAAATCCTAGTTTTAACACTTCTCCAAGTACTATTGGAGGGCAGTGTGTATACAAACTTTCTACTTTAATTGCTTTTTGTTTCACTTGAATTAACAGAAACAATAGCATCTTTCTTTTCTGTTTTAAAGCTGAAAAATCAGATCACTAAAAATTGAGACACTTTTTTCTCCACTTTTAATACCATAATGAAACAGAAGGAACACCTACAAATAAATTCAAAAACCTAGTTATGATACAGAAAGAATCAAAGTTTTAGCAGTCCAAACACTGAGATGTTCAACAGAGGGAACTGCCCCTAAAATTTAGTAAGTCTTAAAACAGTGAAAGTGCTTGAGGAACATATAGGTCATATCTTTATGCTAAAACCAACAGCAAAGGTATATTTGTACTCAAGAATATGACTGTAAAAAAAATTTTTGATTTGGAAGATACAGACAGGATTAAAGAAATACAGCTGTGTAACTCATTGAACTGTCAGTTCAATCATCAATTGAAGTTAGTTTAAAAAACAAAATAAAGGAATCAAGCACATCTCCACAACACATAGTACAAAAGCACAGTGTCTTGGAACACCATGGACAGTAAGTCCGTGTCAGATGGAGGCTACAAACTTTCCTAAGGCAAGCAATATATAAAATTTCCCTCTCATAAGTTCAATGAACATTGAACAATGTAAACAACATGAACCATGAACAATAAAAATTGCCTGTGAAGTAGCAGCACATTAGTGAATTCTAGAAGTTAAAAAATGGTATGTCTTTTTAAGTTCAACAAATACTGCATGATCAATAAAAATTAATACAGATCAAGTCCCAGAATTCTAAATTGCTTCAGCCCTTATGGTTCCACTTACAAACAGCAAGAAATGATAGCCAAACAATGCAAATTTGCCTGCATTTCACTGCTGGATCACAGTAACTTCATTTACTTTTTAAAAATCCCAGAAAAAAACCCCATAAATTGTTTATTTCAGTCCATAGTTTGCTCACAGAGGAATACAGTTTCTAAGCAAATTCAAAATCCGTAACATGTAGTAAGCTATAAAGTTGGAGCAATGCATTTTCCATTCATTTAACTTACCAGCATCAAAACAAAGGTATTAAGACTAAACAGGGACATGATTGTACATAAGTTCAAGAAAATAGAATCTGTCACCAAAACCAGTCAGGAATGTTACTCTTTCTCCAATTTAGTAGTAAGACTGGAAGGAGCAACTGCTGAGAGAAAGATACCAATTTATAGTATTTTCCCCCATAAATTAATGTCAGACTTCTGAAAATCATCCTATTGCAGTATGCAATAAAAATGTGATGATCTGTCTGAGCTAGTAAAACATTCTTTCTGCATGACTCACATCTCACTGAGCACCAATAAAAAGTAAACCCAGAAACCAAATAATAAAGTTGCATAACTTAAGTTAGTAATTACTGTTGGTTAAAAAAATGCAAAAATCTCAGAACAGTAATTGCCATTCAACCAGTGAACAGACACTTAAGTAAAGTGACACAGTTTTTATAGATTTAGCTTTCAAATGGTTTTCACTTGCTCATCATCCATTTCACCCCAGAAAAGGATAGTTAATTATTTCTTAACATAGGCTGTAAGAATCATTACTTCTAAAATTCTTTATCAACTTTCCCTTGTTCATTCACAACTGTATGCTTGATTTACGTTACCATATCTACAACTGCATGTGCAGTTGCCAATTTACTTCTAATTGATCACCCACATTTATAAGCATATATTTTATTTAAAAAATCTTGCTTTTGTACTTAGATACAACCTTTTGCAAGACTTTCTGCTTTTACAAAATTACTAAAAAGAACTAAAAAGACTGCTATTGGAATACCTCACATTTAAATGAAATCTCATTTTGTGATTGCTTCCCATTGTAAACTGCATACAGAAGGACTACAGCCTATGGATTCATCACAACTGCTCCACTCAGATTTCTAAGAACTGTAGCATTTTATGAAGGCCATCCACCTTACCATTGTCAAAAAATTTAAGGACACTTGTTTCCTACTCTAGCTTACCAGTCTTCCTCAGAATCTTGGAGCCTGTGAACAGGCAGATTTCTGTCAATAGGGGACCACTACAGCTATAATAATCTACCTAACTTTTCCAAAACAGACCAGTGACTCTTGACCTCTAAACTTCTCCCTTTGGTCTACGAAACAGATGAGAAAGACATTCAGTGCTGACTTAGCTTTTGTATGACACAAAACTTGCCACAAATACTTGGGTAGTCTTTGTTTCAAAGGTTAATTATCTTCATTAGGTAAGATGCAGCTATTTAACACATTCTGAATTCAAATAATTTTGCAAATAAATTTGCAAGTACCAAAATACACAGCTTTCTTTTTCTTTTTTAATTTCTTTCCCCCTTTAAAGGCTCCATCTATTACAAATGCTTTTATTGTCTGAGAATGTGCAGACCGATCAAGTATTCTTTGAATTCTCTCATCAGAAAAATTAAGAAATGGAGCTTAACATTACCCAGGATAAAACAAACATACTCTTCTCAGCAGTACAGACTGCTTTTCATGATACAGTTTATACTACTACACAGCAAACTATTTTGCTCCTAGACATGCATTCTTGTTGGCTGTGCTAAAATCTATGCTAGAAAAATAAGCACATTCTTCTCAGATTCTGATCAGCCTTTGTAACCAACTTGCTCATTATTCACTGCTAAACCTCTGTACTATATGTAATTTTATCTGTACTCACTGCAAACTTTTTTCCAGATCACAAATACCTTGAACAGCATTGAACCAAAACAGATTTTTAAAAGACTAGAAAAATCCACAATCCGATGATCATCTTCTAGTTACAGTTCAGTTTACAATCTGTCATTTCATTATCTTAACATATTTAACACAGATTATATTGATTTTACTTAGTGATATCTTTGTTGTAAATCACAGCATCATACAGTAACAAGCCAAGGAATTTTTATAACTCTACCAGGCAGACAAGGTTGTGTCTATCACCATGCTGCTGGCTTTAACAATACACAGAAGCCCCATACATGGGCAAAGATAGTTTTTCCTGACAACTGTACCAATACTGTATCATACCTGTTGACATTTTAATGAAGCATTTAAGCTTATGATCTCCACAAAAAAAAAGACAGACTTGTCTGACTAGTATATAAAAATAATATAATACTATCACATTTACATAATTGATAATAGTAAATTTATCAGACTAAAGGCTGACCTTATTCAATCAGAAGGATTTGAACAAGCTTAAGAAGTGTGTCTATGTAAACTTCGTGAAGTTTAACAAGTCCAAGTGCAACATTCTGCACAAGGGTTGAGGCAAACCCCGGAACCAGGGGCATGAAGGGGTTGAGAACAGCCCTGCCAAGAAGGGCTTGGGGATATAGGTGGCCAAGAAGCTTGACATGACCTGTTACAGAAAGCCAAATGTGTGCTGGGCTGCATCCAGAGCAGCATGGGCAGCAGGGCCAGGGAGGGGATTTTGCCCCTCTGCTCTGCTCTGGTGAGACCTCACCTGCAGTGCTCCATCCAGCCCTGGGGTCCCAGGACGGGAACAACATGGAACAGTTGGAGAGGATCCAGAGGAGGCGACAAAGATGATCAGAGGGATGGACCAGCTCTCCTTGTAAGGACAGGCTGAGAAAGTAGGGATTGTTCCCCCTGAAAAAGGGAAGGTTCCAGGGAGACCTTATTGTGGCCTTCCGATACTTACAAGGAGGCTTGAAAGAAAGCTGGAAAGAGACCTCTTAAAAGGACTGTAGACACAGGACAAGGGGAATGGTTGCATACAATAAATTCAGACTAGTTGTAAGGAAGACTTTTTTTTTTTTTTTTTTTTAAATGAGGGTGGTGAAACTCTGGCCAGGTTTCTCAGAAGAGCTGGTAGATGCCCCATCCCTGGAAACGTTCATGGTCAGTTTCAATGGGGTGCTGAACAACTCTGAATAACAACAGGGCTCTCATTTAGTTGAAACATACACTTCAAAAGGGTTAGACAGAATGACTTCTAAAGGTCCTCATCCAACCCAAACCATACTATGTTCCTATGGTTCTGTGATTTTTCCAGAAAACTGTTCTTGATGGTCTGAGTCGTAGACAACATCACAAAGAATTAAAAGTTAAGACAATTTTTATTTTACCTACAGCAATATTTACTGGCACATGGCTGTTCTTCCCAAGCTTACAAATTAATGGGCAAACTTAGAGCAATCCACTTCCTAGGGTTTTGGATTTATTCAGCTACTTTCCTCAAATCCCCCCTCCCCCGTCCCCCGAAAATATTAATTAGTGCATATTGATCTACTTCAACTTGAGGACTACAAGCAATAAGCCATGAAAAAACCAGACCTAGAACTAATGAGGTGTAATTTCTATTTGACACTTATATTGTTAAAAATTGTACACACTGTGTAATGTAAGCTCAACTATCAGATGCCTACAAGGAAGTGAACTTTAAAGTAAGCCTTGGTTTCTACCATACCCAACCGAAGATTTTGACAGGACTTCAAGAGTTACCAGTTTCCATGGATTCTCAGAGAAGTCATACTGTCCTTTTGTCACAAATGTGGGCATGGGCAAACTTTCTTTTACCACACTGCATATTTCCACAAAATTTGTAAAAGCACAAGTCTCCTGCTTTCTCTAATGTCGTGGGAAATCAGACAGAAAATATCCAATAGGCTGACAGGCTATTAAAGAACCTGGTTTTCTATCCTGAACCTCTACACTAATGGCAAAAACCAACCAGTCTGCCAGATGGGACTTTGTGCAGCAGGTATCAGAGCAGCATCAAGTGCCATCACCACTTTTTTGTGGAAAAGACAGCTGTGTAAGAACAACAACCAAAAAAAAAAAAAAAAAAAATAGAGACAGAGAGGCAATAAAAGCTAAAACAGTCCTCTATAATGTCAAAAAAAGTACCTGGAATATTAGAACATCTCGGGATTTTTTTGACCACTTCTTTTAAAAGCCTGCTCCACATCAGAACTCTAGTGATCTCTGCTTACATTGTAACAGTTGCTGGCATACACAAAAAAGAGTAGGAATCTGTAGTCTCAACCCTCACAAAGTTGCTACTAATACAATCAATCATCTTTTTATAGTGCAATATATATACCTGGAAATCTGACCTGAGGCAGCACAGAAAAGAAGAAAACAACTCAGAAGCTACTTGTATTTGAAGCATTTGCAACCTATGCTCCAGTGTTTTCAATACAGTTTAGTCTAAACACTCTGGTCATTTCATCCCAAGCAAAAGTGTGTCCTAAATGCAAAGACAAGCAAAATTTGTCCAACATGCTTACATTTTGTTGAAATCAACAAAAGAGAAAGTTTTACCTGATGAAGAACTTGTCTCTGCCAAGTCAGTTCTATTTTACTTAATTGATATTGAAAGGTTTAATGGAAAAACATTACTTTCTAATTATCTGGGTCCCAGACTGGGATTCAGCTGGCAAGTTACAGGCTAGAGTTTCAGTCGCACACCACTGAAAAGCACAAAGAAGCTCAGGACCACCTCCTAATTGATCTGTACAGAGTGTGTCACACCAAGAGCCTAGTATCATTTGGGATTATTCAGGTGTTGTAGTAAAATAATTAGGTATGCAATACAGTAAGGTTTAGCTGCTATTGAACTTATTAATACTAGCAGGTGTTTCCAGTTAAATCTCAAAAATACGACGCTGCTCATAGAACACATGTCCTTTTATGCTCCAACCTACAGGACACAAAGAAGGCATGTACCAGTGTATTAAAAAGAGTTTATCTTTTGGCATAAAAAACACTGGAAAGAACTCTGATGAGCACTTGAAGATAATAAATAATATTAAAATGCTTTACATTTACAGTAGCCACATAAGGTAAGAAGCAAGTTGGTGGGCTTTTTCTTTAGAGATGCAAACTGAAATCTGGGACAGACTTGCCCCAGCCACAGACTTGAACCTTAGCTTTTTTCCAATACATGCCTAATGGATTCTTCCCTGTTCAGCTTTTCCAAACAAAACTGAAAGGAAATAACTGGCAATCTGTTACATGGAACTGTAGACTCTCTGTGGAACAAGAGCCCCCAAAATCATAGAGCATGCACAGTATGGATAAACCTTGGCTATGTTGATCCATTGGACTCTGAGGTGGACCCATTCCAGGATGAGGAGGTCGCATACTCTTCATGGAGCCACAATGAACATCTTCAACCATTCCTTTCTCATGCAAGCCATCAATAGACTGTGAAAACAAAAGAAGTATTTAAAGAGAGATAGCATACAGTTCCACTATAAAAATATGGAAGAACTTAGAATCTAAACAAATACATGAAGAGGAAAAACTTCTTTCAGCAGGCATTCAAAATAATAAAAAAGGAACCTCTGCCCTGAAACTACACATTTGGGGAAGCGTAGAACATTATCAGACCACTTGTCCTAGGTTTCATTTTTTGCTTTTTTTTTTTTTTTTCCTTATGAACTGTTTAGCAATGGCAGGGAGGCAAATTGTCTAAATACAAATACATAACCTGTATTGACTCATATTACAAATATGTGTAATATATTAGGTACACACTAACTTAAGAAAGCAGAGCCTGTGGCTTAACCTAAGTTATTTTTAGCCCAAACTTTGCCCTTTCAGTCATTGCTCTACTGGAATGTCCCAAACATTATTTCTCTTCAAAGCAAGGGTGACATTTCAGGAGGCAATCTCTTCTTTGCTGACCAAAACAAGGATAGGCTGTCAAGGAGGGGAAAACACTACTTGTGCTCCGTACAGCTTCTGTCACCTCATACACTCCTCAAAAACTGCAGTTCCCATGGCACTTTTAAAGAACAGAACAGCTCCAAGTGCTCTCTTTAGAAAGTGAAAAAAAGATAGCTTGGAGTCTGACAAACAAGCTGAAGACGTTCTGGGCACTGAAAAAGGCTCCATAACAGAAACTGAAGGACTCTGAAAGTGAAAGTAAGGAAAAAGTAACATTGGAAGAGAGATGTCCTAAGAAACAATGAAGTTCTCCATGAAAGCAAAACTTATATCCCCAAGTATGGAAGGGATTTAGCTAATTAACTTCTAACTTAGAGCTCTGTAAGGCTTTTTATTAGGAAGGAAAAGAGTGGCATCACTTACTTAGCCTCTCTCTACAGAAATACATGCTCTGCCCCACTCTAACACACGCATCCATGCACACTAAATGCTGCTCCTGCAAACCCTACCGTGAAAGGAGACCTCGTGGTCTGTTTTATCTAAATGTACATCTATTTACTGAGAATTCTTTTTAAAAAGAGACCTAAGATAACTTGTGGAAAATGTAGGGAGTTAATTAAACGATTGTGCAAGAACCTACATCAGCTCACAGAAAAGTGTCACATTTCTTATTTTTGAGTAACTTGTTACACATGACTCAATTTCAACGGAACTATACAAAAGTCACCCTTTCGACAAAAGAAAAAGAAAATCTAAATTTCAATTCATAAACCCTTCATATAGAATTTCTATTTTCCATTGCAATAATCAGATTTGACTGAAAACAACTTTAAACACACAGAATTTGCTCACAGAATGTTGTTCAGCATTTTTGAAGGACTTCACTATCATTTTTCCTTATCAGAAATTTGGGTTGAAAGGAGGAAAGTCATAGAAAAGCAAAAATAAAATGGATTTTTCATGTTTCATCCAATTATTTAATTGTCATGACAGTATAAAAATATTTGTGAAAAGAAAAAATACACACTACTCAAGAAGCTATTTTTGATTACAAGAACTTGGGATATGGAGTAGAAATGTAGACACAGATGACTGACACTAAAAATAGTTCCACTTTGCTAAACAAGTAACTCCCAATGCCCTTTTCTGAGGCATGAAGATCTCTCCCTCTCTCTTCGCTCCTGCTTACAAAGATAGCCAATGCAGCAGAGAACACTCGCTTCACATTCTGTCTGCACAAGCTGAGTACTACAGAAACCAGAACACCTGTAAAGCTGGACACTTTCTCAGTTTGTCATGGTATGTGCTGGCTGTCATGGTAACTTTATGGCTGCCAAAAGGAGGAGACTTGCTGTTAACTTGATCTGATTTCCAGAACAGAAGACTCTAGCTGTACACATTTGTGGCATAGGTACCTGCAGGGGTAGGTTTCACTGCACAAGTATGTGGCAACCATGAAACCTCTGGGAACACAAACAGCTTGTATGGAGTAAGAAAGCACATAGCATGCATACATCAGAAGTACCTGCATAAACAGGGTGGGGAAAGGAGCTGTCAGTTGAAAAAGAACAGCAGAGAAGGGAAAACCAAGTATGTGATCTTTGACAGAGGAAATTTTAAAGAAAATCAAACAGGAACAGAGAGGTAGTGACATGATCATCCAAGAAAATTTAATTCAAGGCATGCTTCTGTGGAGAGAATGGATCAAAAGAACAGATTTTTGTAAAAAAAGTATTATTTAAAAAAACACCAAAAGACACAAGACATAAAAACAATTGTAGCAAACTGAAATGCTTGAAGTCTAATGGAAGGGAGACAAACTATATACCAAGAAAGGGGTTTGCATCTGTGTATTTTCAAAAGCATGTGGTGAAAAAAACTGAAAATTAAATTCATTAGAACTCATAAATCAACTTTTTACTAGTAAAAATACAAGAGATGAAGATGACATAAACTTCTGTGAAGCCAAAAATAGTTTTAATGATTATGCAATTGTTAATGTATGCAGAGACTGGTACTTCCAAGAATGTATTTCATATAAAAGCACCTCTAGTGGTTATAAAAAAATGTATACAATAACTGAGGAACAGTTATTCTTGGTAATTTTTCTGAATCACTGTATAGTTACAGAGCTAGAGGATAACTCTGTTATCTATGGAACAGCTTAAAAATTACAGAGAGTATCTTACATACAATGTAATTTCTGTAAATTCTTCAGTCCTCTATAAATTATTAAAGTTATCTTCCACAAAGACATTGTTGGGATAAGTAACCTGCATTACCAATAAAGCACCTCTGTCATACTGGGCTACTTTTTTTATTTTAGTCTTCTAATATGACAGAACAGAAGGGAAAAAGGAAATTGAGACATATTCAACTTTAAGTAGAAATTATGGTTTTCATTGATCCCCATAAGTAAGGAAAGAAGTACTGAACATGCCAAATAAACAACACTTCTAGAAACAGAATGAGGGATGAGCTTCAACTGTAGGCTAGCACACGCTAGCAGACTTACAGACTTACATAATGTCTAATGCATAAGGAATATTCTGCCTATAGTGCTTTTACTCTGAATTTAGCAACTAAGGTCTTCTCACAGATACAACACAGTTTGACCTATTTTCAGGTAAACTGTGACATTACAGTGTCTGGGTTTTTTTGCTTTAATCCACCTTTTCAAAAAAAAAATCAAGCAAAAAAACACTCCAGCCTTAAAAGCAAAGACTGAGTACCAGACTAGTTTTCTTGCAGACCATACATCCTCTAAAACAACAGAATTACACAGACCAAACAGCAGTGTGCTGTAATGTAACTGCCACATAACTACACACATAACTGATTGTACCCCTGATGGACAACCAGCCTGACTGTGGTTTTTGCAACATTAAACTGGCCACCAATTGCATTAATCTCAAAAAAATCAGTAAATCACTATTTTATCTAAGTTCTCTCTTGATTTTTCAAGGTTGGAAATATTTCCTTTCTTTTTTTAGTAATGCAGACACAGACAACAAAAGCAATGCAGTGAAGATGCCCGTTGATGTTGCATGCTCTTACTTCTAGGACCATGACAGAAAAACTTTGGTTCTCAGAATGCCTAATGTGCATAGATCTGTTACCCAATAATACCTGTAATGGGAAACCATTTACCTTCTGTTTTAATGGAACATCTGAGTGAACAACTAACATTTTTAGTAAAAACTATTGTATTTCTTAAGATTTCCTTCATTCCCTCACATTTTATCTCACTCACCAAAACCAGTAATATTGCCCATGACACCGCTGTAATTACTCCACAGTCAGCAATCATTTACAGTACACCCCATTACAAATTCACAAAAGAAGTGATTATGTATCAGGTTACAATTAAATGGAAAAGAATCCAAGAGCTCACACTACTCCATCCATCCCTGAAGTGAGCACCACGTAAATTAACAAGCTACAATGTTGTCATAACCAGAATTTAAGCAGTTAAAATCATGTGGTCCAGCTGGCAGGTAAGTAGATACTGAAGGCTGTATCATAGCATCATAGAACAGCTTGGGATGGAAGGAACTTTGAAGATCATCAAGTTCCAAACCCCTTGCAGTGGCAGTCTCTAGACCAGATTTGCCCATCCAAACTCACCTTGAACACTTCCAGGGATGGAAAATTGACAGCCACTGTGGGCAACCTGTTTTAATGCCTCACTACCCTAACAAGAAAGAATTTCCTCCTAGTATCTAATCTAAACCTCCTGTCTTTCAGTTGGAAACCATTCCCCCTTGTCCTGTCACTACCTACCCTTGTAAAAAGTCTCCCTACACCCTTCTTGCAGACTCTCTTCTGGTACTGGAAGAATGCAATGAGGTCACTTCAAAGCCTTCTCTTCTCCAGGCTGAACAAACCCAGTTCTCTTGGCCCTCTTCTAACAAGAGAGCTGGCCCATCCCTCTGATCATCTTTGTCGCCTCCTCTGGACAGCTCCAAGCATCCATGCTGTTCCTGTGCTGGGACTCCAGAGTGGGGTGCAGCACTGCAGGTGGGGTCTCACCAGAGCAAAGCAGAGGGGCAGAATCCCCTCCCTGGCCCTGCTGCCCACGCTGCTCTGGATGCACCCAGCACACATTCAGCTTTCTGGGTCATGTCCAGCCTCTCACCCATCAGCATCCCCAAGTCCTTCTGGGTAGGGCTGCTCTGATCTGTTCACGCCTGCACTCACCCCAGCCTGGGCTGATACCTCGAGCTAGCCCAACCCAGGTGCAGCACTTTGCATGTGGCCTTGTTCAAACACAAGAGATTCCCGTGGACCTACTTCTCAAGCTTGTCTAGGTCTCTCTGGACGGCATCCCATCCTTCAGACATGTCTGCACCACACAGGTTGGCGTCATCTGTAAACTCGCTCAGTCCCTTTGCCTGTGTCATTAATGAAGACATTAAATAACACTGGTCCCATACAGACCTCTTAGGTGGCCACCCTAAGTGACCACTTGGCACTGGTGTCCATCAGGACTCTGCGCCATTGACCACTACCCTCTAGATGTGACTGTCCAACCACTTTCTCATCCATCTAACTCATCAAAACCATCTCTCTCCAATCTGAGAGGAGAGTGTTATGGGGGACTGTGTCAAAAGCTTTATTAATTCAGACTAAAGCCATGCGCCTTGTTCTGCCTCCAGAGGAGCTTCTTTATGCATGCAGAGGGAAAGTATGATTAGGGCAAGGAAGGAAGGAAGGTAGTAATGCTTTCTTTTAACATCTTTCAGCTTCCAAGTATTTTTTCTCACAAGACTCTCTGAGGCTGTTATGGTGTGTCCATTTAGCAGCGTCCCTGACAGATTTTTGAAGTATTTTTCCTCAAATATAGCTGTCACGCATGCAAAATACACTTCAGTAGAATTTGGACCTGTATTTTCTTGGAAATTTGGTTGATAGTCGTTAGGAAACTAGCAAGAAATGCAGTTAATTTATTGTTTCTGTGCAAACTGTGTGTTTTGTAAACTAATAGTAAATTTTCCTGTGTAAAGGTCTTCTGGTTACTAAGTGAATATACAATCTTTAGTTTTCATATTAACAGTTCTTAAGTAAACACACCTTAGGAATTACAATTTATTAATATAAATTTGTTTAGCTATTGATTGATCCTCTGGATTTTTAAAAGTGTTTTGCATTATATTATCATTTGCAAGCTAGTCAAACACCTAACACAGAATAAAGTTGTTTCATTTAAACATGTGAAAAGAAAAAAGAAAATGTTTATTTGTTCCAGCCGCAGGTGGCTGACCAGTTTTTTAAGTACATTGAACAACACTCAAGTAATATTTGCAAAATAATCCAGAGGCACCCTTCTACAGCATTTCTTAGACCCTTCCAACAGTTATCCCAATATACTATTTCTGGAGTTGCATAGAAAAGCAGACCCAAAACCTCATGTAGACCAAAAATTAACTAAGATTTTATTTCATTTTTTTCTTTTTTTTTCACCTGTATCAGCTCTATAGACTCATTTTCTAGCTTAATCATACACATATGAAGACATGCTGGAACCTCTGAAGTGGAAACCTAAAAGAAAACAGCAATGCTGCTGCTACTAGAATAGAGACTTGTGAAATTACAGTCTTTATTCCATTATCAGAATCAAGGTATAGAAAAGGGGAGATAAATTACTGTCACTATACTGAATGATAATCTTTGAATTGGCTATCCAATTCTCTCTGTGGCTCATTTTTCAATATATTTCAAGGCCATCTCAATGGGAGAATTTCTACTCTGGCTCACTGAACCTTGTGAGATGCTCTCTACAGTCTCTGAAAGAATGTTGTGGGATGGCATTTGTTGTTGGTTTCTAATTATAACACAGGATTAACTGCCTGATATAACAGGATATATCAATTAAAAACATAACGTGTGACGCATTCAGCCATTTCATGGAAAATTCCTGGTGCCACCTTCTTCTTCTAGAGGTAGAAGAAAAATCGAAAGGAATGAAGGACCTTAGAACCCTGGCTATGAAATCTGGGGACAGAGTTCTGAAAAGCTGGGTGGTAATTGACCCCACAAATAAAAGAATGCCAACTGCAAATGTCTAATCTGGTTAACAGCTAAATCAGATACCTCAAGATTCAAATGCAAAGGTTATAGCTACTGCACATACTGATCTCTCAGAGATTACAACAGGTCAGTAGAAATGGAAAGCTGGATCACAACCTCCTTCACTTCAGCAAGTGTTTGTGTTATCAAAAATTTTTTAGTTCTTCATGTAAAAGATGGTAATGTTATGTCCCTATTGACTGGATATTGTTTTAATGAATGAAACTGATCCATATGTAAGAGTGTCAAAATGAAGATGTCATTTCAAGAGGAAAATTAAAATGTGTTTCTATTACTTTAAAACAGTTTTTTAGCCATTTTTTTTCCATGTGCATATAACAATTCCAAGTGAAATGAACGATAGCTGCCAAAACGTTTTCAATACCTTGGCTCTGTAAGCTGCTACTACATATTCCTGAGTAGGACATCAGTGCAACCAAAATTATTTTGAGTTCTAAATCTCTGGTATACAACCAAACAAAAATGACAATACATAAAGGTACTGTTCTTACAAAGGAATTTCCACACAGGCAAGTATTTCCTCAAAGCAAAAAACATTATTGATAGTCTAAGCACACATACAATTTTAAGTGTATAACAATAACCACTGAAGAGCAACTATTGATGTGCTCTACATGACATAGTTTTATATTCCTTTGTAAGACAGAGTCCTTATAAAATAACTTGACAGCCATGTTTTTCAAACACATTTTCAATATGGAAGAGTAAACAAATAAGTAATACAAATCCTTTAAGGTGGATTAGGTTTTGGGTTGTTTTTTTAAGAAAAATAACAATTTCATGCAGAACTGAAAAACACCCCAGAAAAAAACACATGCTACGTCCAAACAGACAAGAAGAAGAAAAAAGAGAAAAAAGATGGTTAGAATAGTGTGCCTTAAAGTTTTAACATTATCATTCATTTTTTTTCTTCCTAGTAACATCTGTCTTACTGAAAATACAGTTTACAAATGAACATTTCCAGATTACTAACTATAGTTCAAAGTAGTCTACTAAGAACTACTTAGTCTACTAAGGAAGCTGTGTTTAATCTGATACACGAATAATCTTTAGTAATAAAGAAAGAAGAGTGTAGTTGAAGTTTTGCAGGTGATGTGTAAGAGCAGTTAAGCAGGTCTAAAGATAGTTTAAGTAGCTCTTTTCATCAGTGGAGAGAACTCTAGGGAAAAAAGGTTCACTTTTAACTATTACCTTATGCATTTGATGCATGCCTTCTTGTGGATAATCTGTAGGGCCCATGGTCGGCATTGGATGTGGGACACTGGGCGGACCAGGACTCGGCCCCATCATGCTGTGAACGGAGCCAGGAGACGGCCCTGGTCCTGGGCTAGGTCCCAGAATCGGTCCAGGTGAAGGTCCTGGTCCAGGGGAAGGACCAGGATGAGGCATGGCGCCAGGGTCTGTAGGCGTGGACATCTATTTTCTGTTTCCTTTTCAACTAGCAGAATAGCTCTAATAAAAAAAAAACAAAACAAAAACAAAACCACAATTTCTATGTGATATTAGGGGCATGGAAAAAATTTAATAAAATCTACTGGCAGTTGCTACACACACACATATATATACATAAACATGCAACCTGTCATCAGCAGAAAATGTTTACACAATCCTTAATGTTGCCCATTAGTTTGATCATCCTTCTAAAAACTCACTAGAAAGATAAGGACCTTGATAATTCCATCTGTTTCTGGACATTTGTATGGTATTCACAGAACAAAGCAGCTGGTGTGCTATGAGAAACATCTACCAGAAACAACAGTTGCACTGACTTGCTATCACCAGATGTGTCATGTGGGCCAAGCACAGCATAGTAGTACTAAAAGCAGGAAAGAGAGCTGGGCATCCCTATAACCTACGGGTTAAAAAATCTTTCCCTAAACAGCTGTGACTAGCCTGAAACTTGTACTTGTAAAATTCATGGTAATATAGTGAAACAAGAATTAAAAGGAATTTTTCATTGGCCTGAGAGCACTGAGACATACATGGAGCCACCAGCCTGCCCTGGAATGGCTGACTGGGCATGGGCGGAGCCAGCAGTGACAGCGACAGGCTGGAACACAGCCTAACTGCCCCCAGCCACTCCTTGCCAAGGCAAACAGCTCCAGTGTGGAGCCACAGACTGCAGCAAGCAGGCCTGGAGCCAGGGGAACCACAGGGGAGTGCTGATACCCACCTGGAACCAGCAGCTTGCTCTAGAGCAGCTGATTGAGCTTGAGTGCAGCCAGCAAGGACGGGGGCTGCTCCCACTGTCTCAAATGGAGTCCTAGTGAACATGACCAGGGCATGGCAGCTGGGAGCTGCCATTTGGGAGCAGCCAACAGAGGCTGTGAACAGACCCAGTAGCTGGAGAACAAGAGCATAATCTTACGCTCCCTCAGGTACAGTTTTGACACACCACAGAGCTCATTCCCCCTGAAGCCATGTCAGAAGCCTCCAGCCAGCTAGACTATCCAATGGTAGATGCAGCTCTTCAGGACTCAGGCTGCCAGGAGTTCCTAACGCCTCTCCATAAGGCCAGGGCTGACCATCACTTCCCACTGAAGAAGTGTTACTGTAAGTGAGCCATCACCTGGCGAAGGAGCCATGGGTGAAGTGAACTGCCTTTGCAGTACTTGTGAGATTGAGTGAGAGACTGATAGGCTATCCTCAAAGAGTCTCAGAAGTCTCAAACCTCCACTGAAGAGAAGATGCAGGTGGACTCAGAACCCTACCAAGCAGTAAGGCAGAGGTCTCTCAAACACAATCACTGGAAGCTGGTCACTGGCCACACTGGGCAGAACACTCTTCCTCCTGAAAACCTGAAGATGACAAATAGTACTGGTGCCATTCAAAAGAAGTATGATGCCTTGGAATAGGCAGGACAGTCAACTGATGAGGTAGACAAAGGCCCTTCTGGATGGGGGAACCATCTGGGGCAAGACAGCCTGCCACCCTCATCACAACTGCCCCTGTTAATGAAAAAGGAAGGGTAGTTGATACAGGTGACTCCCTTCTTAAGGGAACTGAAGGGCTGCTATGCAGACCAGACCCAAGTCACAGAGAAGTCTGCTGCTTCCCAGGGCACATGGCTCCAAAACTGGGTGTCATCGGCAGAATCTGCTTGTTGTTTTTTTTTTATCATGGCATGGTCTATACAACAGCTCATGTACTGACACCTGAAGGGACGTACCTTTCGCAGAGTGGAAAAAGGGTTCTACTACAAGAGCTAGCAAGGCTCATTGACAGAACTTTAAACTAGACTGGAAAGCAGGAAGGGGATAAAACCAGGCTTGCCAGTGATAAGCAATGGGATGGCACACCAAAACTTGAGGAACTGAGATCACTCAATCTGCTCCATGAGGTGTAAGCTACAACGAACTACACAGCATGAGAAAGGAGCAAGGGGAAGCTCTGGCCTAGTGCCAGAAATATGACATCACTGGCATAAACAAAACTCAGTGGGATGAGTCCTGTGACTGGTGTGCCATGCTGGATGCTTACAGGCTCTTCAGTAGGGATAGGCAGTGGAGGCAAGGCAGGGGTAGAGCATCATTTAAAACAGAGGGACCAGAATGTATGGAACTTACAACTGCCAACAGCCCGACTGAGGCACTCTAGTATAAACAAATAATGAAGATGTCATCATGGGAGGCTGCTATAGATCATATAGGCACAACAATGACATCACTTCCTCAAGTAACACTTTCAAATTTCTCTATATGGGGTAATTCAACCTTCCATATATTAACTGGGGACACCACACAGCTGGCACAACCAACTCCAGGAAATTCTTAAACCACCTGGATTGAACTTCATGATTCAAGAACCAAGAGAACTAACTAGGAAAGATGCTGTCCTTAATTTCATGCTTGTTAACAGAGAGGGTCTCATGAGTGACATGGTGATTGATGGCATTCTTGGCCACAGAGTCCACAAGGTAATCAAGGTTAAAATCTCTGACAGAAGGAAAAGTGGAAGCAAAACCTCAACTCTGGATGTGAGGAGAGCAGACTTCAGACCGCTCAGGGAGTTGTGAGTAAGGTACCCTGGGAAAATGCTTCCACAGGTGCTGGGGTCTGCCAATGCTGGTCACATTTTATGCACCATCTTCTAAGGGAGACAATTCCCAAACGTCAGAAGTCGAGGCAGAAGATGGCTTGCTCAGCAGGAATCTTCTTTGGGAGGTAGATCAGAAAAGGAAGGGGTGGGCTCAGCAGAAGCAAGGTCAGGTGACGTGGGAGGAATACAGACAAGCTGCTCACCTCTGCAGGGAGAAAATCTGCCAGGCTGAAGCTCCGCCGGAGTTGTAGCTGGACACAATTGAGGGGGCGAGAAAAAGAGGGGGTTTAAATGCATTAATAGCAAAAGACAGTGAAGAAATAACAACATCCTGTTACAGGATGAAGACAGTCACCTCACAAACAGGGACATGGACATACATGGCAGAGATGTTTAGCGCTTTCTTTGCCTCTGTCCTCAATGCCAATGATGAATTAAGGGGTCCCAGTGCCCTGAGCTGGAGGACAGTGGCTGTGACAATGATCAGCTCTCAGTTCTCTGTAAATCTCTAAGGCCCAATGGAATTCAGCTGAGAATACTCAAAGAGCTGGCTGATGTCATCATGAGACCTCTCTCAATGATTTTCAAATGAACTTGGGAATCCAGATAGGTCCCAGTTGGCTGGAAGCTGGTTGACGTCTCAATTTTCCAGAAGAGCAAGAAGGATGAGCTTGGAAAGTCCAGGCCTGGCAGTTTCACTTCAGTGACTGGCAAAATGATGGAGAATATTATTCTGGGAGCTATTTAAAAAACACCTGAAGGACAAAGCAGTCATCGGTCACAGCCAACATAGCTTCATTGAAAAGTCCTGCTTGTCCAACTTACTTTCATGACAGAGTAATCCACTTCCTCGATCAAGTGAAGCCAGTTGATGTAATCCTGTTGAATTTCTATAAAGGTTTCAATACTGTCTCTCACAGTATTCTTGTGGACAAAATGTCCAGCACACAATTAGGTAAACACACCATGTAATGGGTGATCAGGTGGCTGATGGGCTGAGCACAAAGCATTACAGTGAATGGGGTGGTATCAGGCTGGTGACCTGTCACTAGTGGGACTCCACAGGACTCCTCTTTAGGGCTAGTGCTCTTAAGCACTGTATCACAGAATCCTGTGGGTTGGAAGGGACTTTTAAGTCTGGTTGCAAACCCCTCGGCATGCACAGGTATCCCTTCCACTGGATCAGGTTTTTCAGAGCTCAGTTCCATCTGGCCTTGAACACTTGCAGGGATACAGATCTTCAACCTCTCTGGTCAATCTGTGCCTGTGGTTCACCACCCCCACCATAAAGAATTTCTTCCTAACAACTAATCTAAATATACCTTCTTTAAGTGCAAAACCATTGCTCCTTGTCCCACCACGTGTGCCCATAAAAAAAGGCCCTCTCCCTCAGTTTTATAAGGCCCCTTCAGGTAGTCAAAGGCCACAGTGGGGTCTCCCTGAAATATCCTCTTATCCATGCCGAAAAGCCCTGTCTTCTCAGCCTTTCTTCACAGGAGAGCTGCTTCATCTAATCCTCTTCAACTGGACCCTTCAACCATCATCTGAACCCAATCCAACAGGTCCATGACTTGTGCTGGGAACCCCACACCCAGACACAGCGCTCCAGTTAGGGTCTCAGAAAGGAAGACTGGAGGGAAGAACCACCTCCCTCACTCTGCGGGCCACGTTTCTTTTGATGCAACACAGGACACACAACAGTTGGCTGGAAGTGCATGTTGCTGGTTTACCTCCTAAAAAGACTTCGATGAAGGACTTGAAAGGACACTCAGTTCGCAGATGATACAAAAGCGGGAGGAGCTGTTGACTCCCTCAAAGGCAAAGAGGTCCAACAGAGAAACTTAGAAAAATTAGAAGACTTGACAATCACTAACCATATGAAGTTTAACAAAGACAAATGCCAAATTCTGCACCTGGGATGGGGCAATCCTGGATGCACACACAGACTGGAGAATGAGATGCTGGAAAGCAGTGCCACAGAAAGGGACCAGTGGGTCCTGGTTGATGGCAAGTTGCACATGAGTCAGCAGTGCCCTGGCAGCCAGGAGGGTCACCTGTGTCCTGGGGAGCATCAGGGACAGCATCACCAGCCAGACAAGGGAGGGGATTGTCCTGCTCTGGTGTGCACTGGAGCAGCCTCACCTCCAGTGCTGGGGGCACTCCTGGGTGCCACCCTATAAGAAAGACATTAAAGCAATTAGAGAGTGTCCAAAGGAAGGCCACAAAGTTGGTAGAAGGCCCAAACCAGAAGCACCAAGGAGCAGCTGAGGTAATCTGGCTTGTTCAGCCTGGAGATGGTAAATTGAGGGAATACCTCACTGCAGTCTACAACTTCCTCATGAAGTAAAGAGGAAGAACAGACACTGTCACTATATCTCTCCTCCGTGAGGATTAGTGACTGGACCTAAGTGAATGACCTGAAGTTCTGTCACGAGAGTTTTAGGTTGGATATAAAGAGAAGGCTCTTCACCCTGAGGGTTGCTGGACACTGGAATGGGCTCCCCAGGGAAGTGGTCATGCCACCAAGCCCAACAGAGCTCTCTGGCACATGTATGTTTTTTCAGATATCCTGCGGAGTGGCAGGAGTTGGACTCAATTATCCTTTCAGATGACTTCTAGTTCAGGACATTCTGTGATTTTATGACTCGATACCTTGGGATTCTGCTTCCTTGAAGGGTAAAACACAGAGATGCCTATGAAGTTTCTCAGTTCAAAACCCTACAGTCACCAATTAGTCCTGTACAGCCCCACAACATGACCACAAAAGGAATCAAGTTATCAAATGTTCACAACTGCAAACGCCATAGCTTCCTCTAAACGGCCTATGCTTTATATGAAGGACAACATACATTTCCACACAACAAGTAGTTCTTACATGAGTCGATCATTAAATTGCAAAATCTAAGACTGACACTCTCACAGCTGAGTCACTATGTGCATTACAACCAAAATTCAACCCATTCAACAAAGCATATACCTAGCACCACAACCACCATCCAGAGGGGAATGTATACAGAACTGTAACACAATCCAATACAAAAGTGCTATCAGTATACAGTATCCTAAAATGTTTTATTTCACAAAAGACATCTACTTATACCCATGCATTAAAATGGGTATTAAAATCTTCCCCTCTATTCATCTATTCATCCTATTCCAAATTCAACTCACAGTTCTCATAAAAAACTAGCTCCAGTCTCAGGTTCATTAGTTACATTGCCATTCACAAATACATTAAACATATCCTGCATGCAAATTTGAAAAATTTAGAATTCTTTTTGATAGGATAGCAAGTGTCCAAACTATGAAAAACAGTAACTATGAGAGACAAATGTCTGCATCACTTACACAAGACTAAGTCCCTTCATCACTTTTCTTTGAGCGAAGATACACTCATCCCATCTCACAAAACTGGGAATTGTCTTAAACAGATTTATATTCAGACATTTTGTACGTAAAAAAAAAAAAAAAAAAGTAATCTATACAATCTATAATGGGGAACAAAGTATTTTAAAATACTACTTAAATACAACCAAAAAATCCTGTCCAAAGGCAGTCATGGAAATAAAGAGACAAAGCAATTTTCTCTGGCAACAGTAGTCCACAAAATTTAAAAAATGCAACTGACCTAAACCAGAACACAGTATGGCCCTCCCAACTAAGTATCTCCTCTCAGAAATGACTTGTTAAAAAGTTTATAGTTTAACATGTTTCAAAAATAGCTTAGTTTTTATTTATTAAGTCTGAGATTGCATTAAAAACCAGATTGCATTAAAAACCCCCCACAGAAATTAGATACCCTGCTCTCATTAAAATTCAGTAAAAGCTAGATACCTAATTCATTTAGGCCCTTATGAGTCTCATTAACGTCAAAGCAAAAATCTACAAAAATAAAACAGGTCCAACTGCGGCCAAGTTCCATGCAGATAGTATTGGTATTATTTTGGCTAAATTCTGGTGCCTGCAATGAAAAAAGCAGTATGAAGCCAACTCCCAGCCAAAAGCCAGTGTTGACCTATTTCTTTGGACTGCTTTTTAATGAGTAGTGCCTGATAGAATTAAAAAGCAAGGGGGAAGGAGAAAAAAAAAAAAAAAAAAAAAGAGGGCAATGTTTCCAACAAATTACAAGACCACAGTAAAATGAAAAAAAAAAATTTAGATACCATCTTATTATTCCAAATGATAAGGCCCTTTGCCTTGATTCTTGAACACATTACACGTTGCTTAATTGTTTTTCAAGTGTCCAATCTTACAATTTCCTCAAAACGCTAACTGGAGTAGTATTATTCACATGACTTCAAATAGGACTTTTTTTTTCCTGAACCATTATCCCGTACCACCTCTTAGATCTATTTACATCAACATGACCAGTTCTCTTTTGTGAACAGCCTCAAATGAACTACCAGCAATTGAATTAGTTATGGTGAATCACATGGTTCTTTTTGCGGTCTCAGAGAATTTTTCCACCTCTGCTGGACACAACCAGAACTAAGATAGGGAAATAAAAAAGGCATCTATCATATGTCAGAGTAACTTCAGCCAGATCCAAATACAAAGAAGAGCCACAAAACCAAGAGCCAAAGATTAAGAGAGACTTAGGATCTCTGCTCAACTATTTCTAGATCAAACGGTTTAGGACAGTGAATATCAGCACTGTAAACAATTTGAAACAACAGTCTCTAAGCATGAATGTTTCCCCACTATCATTTTATATACATTAGAAAGTTTCGGAGAGGTAACTATTTCACTGTACAATACAGTCTCCACCAGTTCAATGCTTCTATTACACACATTTTGGTATAAACCTGCTAAAAACCCAAAGGAAACAAAGGCAGGGATTTTTTTCACATGAGGAAGAATTAGCAGATCCCAAACGAAAACACAGCAGGTAAAAAACCATTTGCAATACTTTGGAATTCAAGACCAGCTGTACACCCAAAAAGATCGAGGGATTACAGACTGCTTTGACAGGGCACACACCAAGTCTAAAGAATAGAAGGAGGAGTAAGTATTTATAATTCTTCTAGCTAGCTCCCTTCACCATCCAATATAACTTCTGCCTTTCCTCTCAACCTAAACTGAACCTCAGCCAGGATGTTTACGCCACATCCCCTGCCTTAGATATATAGTGGAAAGTAAGGAAACTATACCACTTAGATCTGATGAAATATGGACCCACGCAACAGCCACACAGATACTGCAAAGCTGATTGTAACTTTGTCTTCACAATAGAAATAGTTACAATCTACTTCTCCCCACACATTTCCAACTGCACTCATGATACCCCGGTGGCTTCAAAAAGATAAACTGTAAACCTGTGATACACTAGAGGCTAATGCAGTTATCTTTATTATACTACCATAGAAAACATGAAATTATACTGTCAGTGATCTGTATTACTTGCAAAATGTGCTAACTATAATTAAATTAATATGCTAGAAGTAGAAGATCTGACTAATAATGATAGCAGCTCATCATCACAAAATAACTTATGATACTTAGAAGCCAAACAGTGTTTTGTATTGTACAACTTCACAGGACACTCTGCATTACCTTTTATCATGATTTAACTATTGTCAATTGATTAAATGACAATTCAACCAATAAACATGTTTACATGAAACAACAAAAAAATCAGTGGGAAGACTCAAATCTTCAACACAGATATACCAGAGTTATAAGATCACGTAAGAGAAGCCAAACACGCTAACAGCTGAGATCCAGCCTTTGCATACTCATGTATGCAATGTCAGTGTAACTTGACAACCTGCTGCAAGGCAATTTGAAGTTTAAAATACAAACCACAGAACCAGAAACACTGAACCTTAATTACTTAACCAGACACCTAGGCCAGAAGAAAAAAATCTCTGCAACACTACTCTAGCTGTACGTCTAGCTCTCTACCAGAAACTGTTACAGGCCTCCCTGCAGAGCTCACAAAACAGGTGGAATGCTTACACCAGAAACTTCACTGTGGAGTCATGTACTATAACAGCCAGTTTACTTCAGGATGATTGTAAGAACTCCTCACCTTGAAATATTCTTGTAGAAATTCTTACTCCTACTGTGTAGATGTTTCAGCTTTACCCCAAGTTCAACTTTTTTCAACTGCTCGAGCTTACAGCCTAGCCTCCCAGGAAAAACTCACATCAGAAGCAAAAAATTACTTGTTAACAGCTGAGAGTTGAAAGTACTCCAGACTGTAACAAGGCATAATTACAAATCAGAGTGCATACAAGTTAGGCTAAGCTATGCTGTCAGACTACTGTGAAGATACTACAGCACAGACATATGATCCTTTCTGATGCTCTGCTGCAGAAGACAGAAGCCTTCAGGAAAACTGAAGAGCAGATAGCTGCAGTGAAAACCTTAATTGGCGTCAGACAATGTCCAAGATCGATCCCACGTTTGCTACATATGTAGATTCCACTGCAAATTTCAGGTACGGAAAACTGATACAGGACACCACTTAATTGTCATGGATTAAGTTTTCTTACCGAGAGCTTTACTACAGATATTAATCACAGCTATTGAACATTGTCTTCTCATTTGTTTCTAAATAAAAAGCCCTGGGTGCTGCAGGCAGAAAGAAAGCAAGGCACCATATCACTGACAGGCCTTGGCTTCACTTAAACAGGGAAGAGGAGGTGGAAGAAAGGAGACGATTGTTTTAAATACAAGTTACTTGTTGTAAAATATCGATGAAAATATATATGAAAAACGTGTATTTTTTGTAAAAACAAACTCATTTTTAACACTTTCTACAATGTCCCACCACTAAATTATCCACCTGAGTGCTCCAACTTTGAAGTGATAAATAGCAAACATTCTCTGTCAACTGAAGACAAACAGGAAAATCTTAATGCTTAATAAGCAAAGACTTTACGTGTGTCAGAAACAAAGAAAACAATTTTCAGTGTTAGTTTTCATATTCTACTGTATCTACAAACTCTTAAAGCTGTGTTTAAGAAAGGTTTACTTCCTTCCCTTATTCACCCTTCTTTATTTTATCTTGGAAATAAGAGCTTTTCTCTAATGCTAATTAGAGCTCTTCTCAAATGTCAACTCTATGAAAAGTGATCTTTATGCCATAGTGTTGTGCTTACTATTCCACTAGAGAACTAAAAGAACCTAAACCCAATCTCGTAAAGTCCAAAAATACTGGAGGTCCAGAAAACACCTATTATACAGAGAGAACTATGTTTGCAGCAGAAAACACATAGAAATGTAATAGACATTTTGATGAGTAATTTGCAAAAATGTTCTAAATCATACAAAGAATGTGAAGTTTCCTTCTGAAAGGGATCGCTTGTAGCTCACAGCAATATTACTCATCAGGACGACAAAAAACAGAGGTAAAGTGCACACATTTTTTAAGTTGCTACTGTGCACATTCCGACCTTAGCTTCAAAAGTCCAACAAAAACAGAGAAAATATATCCGGAGATAGTAATTTCAAACACACCTTTGTCACAAATACACATAATATAAGTACGTCAGCTGAAGGACTTTTTCTCTTGTCAATATTCAAGCCTCAGTTGTAGGTGAAAGCACTTTTCAAACTTGACAAGAAACGTTCATAGACTGCTTCAGAAATGAACAAAAGAAAAGATCTAAGACTGCTTGAAACACACTCTTTTGGCACATATTCCATACAACAGCACAGCCTTAAAGCTCAGACATAACTCAGGAAAGAAATAATATTTTTAATGAATATTTACTCTCACCTCTGGCAAGTCCATATATGCTGTATGATCCACTCTAAATTTTAAAAGCTTATTATCCATGCAGTCTTTTTGCTTTCTATTACTGATTTATATAGAGACATAAAAACCTGCCTTGAGGCAAGCCTATTCTTCTGGCACACTACTTTTTTTCCCCTTATAATCACAAAAGGACAAAAGAAACAAAGTCAGGGACAGTAATAGAGCAATTAGGTTCCCAAAAAGAAAGTGTGCCCGTATTTGCACAACAATAGTAACTTGCACAGAGGAGACTGCCCCACCCCGAACAAGAAACTAGTACACCACCAAAGGAATTAAATTCTGGCACGGTGTTTATCGTTTGGGTCTTAGGACTGTTAAAACCACTTAACACTTCAGAAAGTTAAAGCAAAACAGGAGAGAATGCAAACGGAACAAAACCCCAGATCAATTCTTCATTGAAAGCATGCAGAATACTTAAAGCCGTAAAAAACCCGACCAAACAAAAAACCGAAAAACCAACAACTTTTTATCTTGACTACTTCAGCGGGGTATTTGCTTGCATACTCATGCTCATATAAATATTCAGAACAGCGTTAACGTAAAGTTCGGTAAGTCTAAATATCAAATACAAGAAGCAGATACCAAGAAAAAACAAATTCGGTACTATGTATGTAATCTGCAGACACTTTTACACTCCCTTTACTTGACAATTACGCACGCTCAGGAAAAAACCAAAACACAACAAAAAACAACCCAAGCCAATCGTTGAACTGTAACTTCAGATCGAGTTTAGAAGAGCTGTAACTTTTCCAGCCGTGCGCAGTTTGTAGTTCCACCATTATAAATTTAAGAGGGGAGGAGACAACGTAAGAAACTCCATTTCTGCACGCACCGCAGACACAAGGAAGAACCGCGGCGGAGGACCTGCGACCCGGGAGCCCCGGGGGGGGGCGGCGGTGCAAGGGCGGCCGCTGCCTCCTTCCCTCCGTGCCTCGCTCCGTCCGCGGCAGCCCCGCTGTCCGCCCTGGGGCCCTGCAGGACGGGCGGCGCGCAGGCCTCGGCGCCGGGCGGCCCGCCGCCTCCCCGCCGAGGCGCCGGGGCGGGCGCGCACGACCAGCAGGGCCCTGTTTTCCCCTCCAGCCCTTCTGGAAAGTTTTCTCCCCAGCCGACAGGCTGTAAAACGTCCCTGCCTGGAAATGCGGCCCCGCTGCCGCTTGCCCCGCCCCTCCGCGAAGCTGCGGGTGCGCCGCTGACGGCGCTGCCCGCGCACGGCCGCGTACCTCGGCCGCGCAGGCAGGCAGGCGGGCGGGCGGCCGGGCGAGCAGCCGGGTCATGCCTCAGGGCTGGGCTGGGCCCGTCTCCCCGCCTCTCCTTCCCACCGCCACCATGTCACGCCGACCAAACATGTCTGTGCGCCTGTGTGTGGCGGCGGTGACTTCCTGATCCGCCGCCGCTTGCACAGGCGGAGGGACAAGAAAGGCCACCCACCCTCCTATCCTCCCCCCCCGCCGCCGCCGCCGCCTCCCGCCTCTGCCCCGCAGCGGCCCGGGGACGGGCTCCGCTGCCCTCTGGCCCCGCCCGACAGCTGGCTGCGGCAGCGCTCTGCCGCCCACCCCCGCCTCCGGCCGGGCACAGAACTTTTCCAGGTGCCAAACACCGCCGTCCCCTCTCCCGACATAGGGGCAGGCGAGCCGCAGCTACCTGAGCATCCGCGCGCGTGTGCATCCTCGCTCCCGCCCGGCCGGGTTAAAAAAAATAAATTTCCGCGCACACCGGAAATAAAACGCTTTTCTGCTTGGCAGGCGATTCCAAAATTGTAAGCGCATGTTTTGTGCTACTCTGCTTGGAGGTGGGGAGGAGGAGGGGGGAGAATTTCTGCAGGGAAAACGGGAGGAGTACGACGACATGCAAGCTATTTTGGGAAGTAAAACGCGACACCTTTACAGCAAGAGTGACTGCACACTTAAAAACAAGAGACCGAAAAGCAACAGGAGCCGCAGCCCCGTTGGGCTTAAATCCCAGTCCCGCTTCTTCCCCCTCCCCGGTGTGTGCAATGTTTGTGACAGGCAGGCAGCGAGATGATCCGGATCATGGCCTCCCTGGCTCTGCCCGGGGAATGCCGCTGCTCTCCCCGCAGGCGAGACCGCTCCCCCACGCACCATGTTCCTCCCTCCCCATGCCTCCCCACTTCCCCTTGCTCGGCTGGGTCTGCGCCAGCGTGTGCCGCTGCGGAGAAACAGCCCCACGGCACCGCGCTCTGCTGCCTCCGGACAGCCTGAACTTCACCCTGCGACCCCCGGCAGCGGCGGCGGAGCCGCCCACAGCCCGTCCGTGTGGGCTGTCGCTCCCCAAGGACCTATTTCTCTCGTGGCCGCTTCGCCCGCAGCCCGTGACACGCTCCCTGGGCGGCAAGACCGAGAGTGCCGCTGACTCACGAGTCAACCACCGGCGACTCCGTGGGGGTTCTGTCGCTCTCACTCCGGTGATCCGCATCGTGATTATTCCAGAATAATACCGGATCAAAACTTTCTTCTCTCCACCCACTGGGGGATATAAATATTCGGGAGGGCCGGGCGCCGGGGAAGGTGGGGAGAGGAAGCAGGTGGCACGGTAGCGGCTGGGACCGCGGGGCCGAGCGCGGGGAAGGGGAGCGATGGAGAGAGGGAAGGTGGGCACGGTGCGAGCCGGCACAGCCGCTGACAATAAAGGACGGTGCCGGGCACGGGGAGCTGGCGGGGTTGGACCGAGTTGCAAGTTGTATTTACCTTCCGCCCAGGCGGAGCACCGTGCTGACTGTCGCTCCTCTCCCCCCACAGTGAGTCACCCGAGTCCAGAACCGGAGCGAGGGACTAGATTACGAACATGACTTCATTGATGACAGCCATTCCCTCCTCTTCCTAAACTCCTGCCCCTCCTCCGGCCCCCCCTCCGGGGACGCCACCGCTCAGACAGCGGTGTTGCCATTGGTCCGCCGGGAAGGGAGTGCCCGCCCCTTTGCGTAGAAGGGTCTGTCCCATTGCCCGGTGAGTTGTCACTCATGAGGGGGCGGAGGTGTGCAGGCGCGCGTGGGGCGGGGTGCGCTGCGCTCCGCGGCCCCGTGCGGAGGGCGAGCGCTCGGCTCCCGCGCTGGCCGTGCAGCGGCGGGCAGCTTGCCATCCCATCGGGTGCTGCCGCCGCGCTGCTGCGCCCCTCCCAGCTCGCCTCTGCGGCGGGGAGTGAGGGGCAGGACCTCTTTGCCTGCGCGGGCGGCACTCGCGGGAGTAGTTTGGGGAAGAGGTGGAGAAGGTGCTGGAAGTGCGCCGTACCTCTGCCCGGCTGGAGGGGCGGGGAGGAGCCAGCCTGACAGGCCTGGGATCAGCTGTGTCTGGCTGCTTGGAATGAGTGTGTGTGTGCGCGCCCGTGTGCCCAGGGACGGTGTCTCCCTCCCCTTAAAAAACAAAAACAGCAAAACGTGTGTGTGGGGGGGGGGAAGTCAGGCGCCGTCCCCCGATAGCAGAGCGTGCTGTGGTGTAGAGAGCAGGCTGCTGAGAGCAGCGCAGCGGGGCCGGCCTGTCAGGCAGGCTCCGGCTCCGGCGGTGCCCGGGCTGCCCGCAGCGGCGCAGGGCCGGGGCGGCTGCCAGGGCACCGGCCGATGGACCGAACCCGGCAGAAGAACCGCGCTGGAGCGCCTGTTCCTGCGGGATTGCAGGGGAAACTGTGCAGTTGTGTTTGTTCCCTCTTGCTTGCTTCCGTTCGAGTAGGTTTTTTTAAACTTGGTTTGGAAGTACGCTTTCCAGTTCCATCTGCTGATGCCGGTTTTGGAGTGGGGTGGGTTGTTTTGGGGTTTTTTTTGTTGGTTGGTTTTGGTTTTGGGGTTTTTTTTTTTTTTTTTTTTTTTTTTTTTTTTTTTTTTTTTTTTTTTTTTTAATTTTTAATGCTTTAGTTTGGTTTGCAGGGGCTGCAGAGCTCTAATGTTTTTTGTACAAGCTATACCTGTTCGTGTAAGAGGCGACTAAATACTTCATTAAAATAATGGGCCCGCCTGTCTGAGGGTTTGTCTTTTTTTCTTGAATGCGTGTTGTAGAGAGAAAAAAAAATACAGCCAGACTACCGTACGTTGCCGTGGTGTTTCATGTGGCTACGTTTTTTTAAGATCATGTCACATGGGCAGTATTTGCCATTCTAAAAGTAAAATTTCACTTTGTCCTGTGGAGTAAGAATATTCATAGGCACCTAAGTAAAATCAGTACCTACCACACAGGCTCAGGTGACCAAATTTACGTGAAGTTCCTCTGCTGTGGTCAGGTGAGGTAGTTAATGACCTGAAGCAGCGCTGGGAGCATCAAATGCACCTTGTGGTCTTAAAGTGACTGGTATTGTTTACGTGGCGTTTAGCTTGGAGCTCTTTTTGTTGTTCAAATCACCAATTTACCATGCTGGCAATACAATGCTAATTACTACTGTTTCTGTTGTTTTCCAGCTTAATCGCTAGCTTCATCTTATTTTTTTGTAAATGACCCAAATGCCAAAAGATAAGTGTGTAAGAATCAGTGATAACTAGACAACACTATAAAGTAAGTTTAAAAGGCTATATTTTAAGTTCACCATTGTCAGTGAAAAATATTTACTTGGGAACAAAATCAAAGAAATTGGATCATTCAAATCTTAATATACAAAATAACTTGCGTCATTATGTAAATATTTGATCCACTTGTAATTTATAGTTTTGGTTTTAGCTTTGTCTTAAGTTGCAAACTGGTGTCTAAGAGATAAAATAATGTAGCTAACATTCTTGGAAAATTATGCTAATGGGAATGAAATCAGTAAAGAGATTCTTTTATTATCTTTTTTTTTTTCTTAATACTGAAACTCTCATTAGGCAGTCATTTGCGTTTGTGGTTTGTTTTTCCTCCTCCATTTCCCAGCGTAAATCTGAGGACTGTTTGCCTTTTCTCTCTGCAGAAGAGAAAACAAACATTAAGTAATTCTTTCAAGACGGCACAACTGTTTGCTGGATTCAGCGACACTCAAACCATTTTAAACCAGGTCAAGTAATTCTTTTTGTTAGAAAGCATACAGAGAAGAAAAAGAAGTAAGTTAATCTTTCAGCCAAAAGAAAAAAATTCTCTTGACTCTGGAATAGATGCAGCTATATTTAGTTAATTAATATTTTGGGAAGGTTGCAGCAGCTGATTTCATTTTGTGACAGCGTGAACATGTCTGTTGCTGGTGTCAGTCTGAAGGCTTTTTATGTTTTGATGAAGTACCATTGAATCTCATTGTAATCTGTACTGAGAGGATGGGAAACATGGGGTTTTTTTTGTCAAGGGAGACATGCTCACCTGTTACGAAAACCTTAATTGGAAGGGTCAGTAAGGCTTCCCTATATGAAACCTAAGTAGCTGAAGCTTTGTGCATAATGAATATGTAAACATGATGAATGATCACACCCTACAGGATAAATTTGTTTCCCCCTGTTAATTTATCTAAAGTAGCAAAAGGAAGATGTAGGCCCTTAACTTGAATGAATTGTTTGGATGCAGCCATTAATGGTAAAATAGCGTGTAATATTTTTAAACTAGATAAGATACCACTACAAAAAGAGGTGTGTCTTTGACTAGCTAGATATGTTGTTGTGGAATAAAGCTTGTTTATGTGAAGGATTATACCAACATGATAAGTCTGTTTAGAAACTGATGTATCAGTGGTACTGTTGCAGAGACGTTTCTACTAAAAGGAGGTCATCACAATCAGGGAGTTGCTGATGTTTACAGCAATTTCACCATTACCCCCTTAAAGCCCCTGCTGTAACAGTTAGTGGTGCTATTTCTGTGTTTGCTACCAATTGTCTGCCAGAAACAATTGCACTCAGTGCAACAGAAATAGTAGAAAATATTATTTTTTAGTATTCCAGCCAGTTCTTAACAGAATCCAGCTGCTTTAGCCTGGGTGGCCAGTGAAAAAGGGCTAAAGCTAGAACATTCCAAGAAGATGGCTTTATCCTTAGGCTTCTGCATAAAAACCAAAACAGGAGAAAAATGTTTTTTCATGTGTCTAGGGAAATCATAAAGAAGTGAACTTGCTGTCCACAAGTCTTATTTTCATAGGCAAGCTCAGGGAGTGTGGGCTGGATGAGTGGACAGTGAGGTACCAGTTCTCCCTGCAACCTCACTGTCCACTCATATTTCCTGAGCTTGACCCACAGATCCCCGAGGGTTGTAATTGGTGGTGCGGGGTCTCATTGAAGGCCTTTCTTGAGTGGTGTTCCCAAGGGTTCAGCACTGGTCCAGTAACTTGTTCATCAGTGACCTGGATGAAGGGGCAGATGCCTCCTCAGCAAGTTCACTGACAAGCTGGAAAGAATGGCTGATGCCCCAGATAGCTGTGCTGTGCCACCCTTGAGAAGGACTTCAACAGGTTGAAGAGGTGGGCAGAGAGGAACTGTCTGAAATTCATGTGTCCAGTTCTGGGCTCCTCAGGACAAAAGAGGCATGTAGGTCCTGGAGCATGTCCAATGGAGGGCAGCATAGATGGGGGCCGGAGCATCACAGTTAGACAAAAAGGCTGAGGGACAGGGTCTGTTCAGTCTGCAGAAGACTGAGAGAAGATCACACCAATGTGTATGAATATCTGATGGGTGGACGTCCCAAGGATGGAGCCAAGTTCTTCATAGTAATGCTTAGTAATGGGCAGCAACTGGAGTACAGAAACATCCGCTTGAACATGAGGGAGAATTTCTCTACTAATTGTGCATTGAAGCAGGCTGCCCAGAGCAGTTGTGAAGTCTCCCTGAAGCACTCAAAAGCAGTCTAGACAAAATTCTGACTACCATGCCCCAGGGGATCCTGCTTGGGCAAGGATCTCTTATTTTGTAGCCTCTAAATTTCTAGAGTTTGGTTTGATGTTATATTTTACAGAGGAGAAGCACACTGTGTTATCTCTTTCTCCCTTTGTTCTTTTCAGGCTGCCATTGTACTTCCCAAGCAAATAATCCCAGTTCTTTTTTTACAAAAATAGCATGCTACACTTGATTTTTTTTAAGATTTTATCTTGATAGTTTCTGAGCCTCTGCAATTTCTCAATATTATTTCAGTTCCAGTCCTCTATTCTGTGGTGCTCACCAACTCCCACTAGCTTTGTGTCAGCTGCAGATTTTGTAAACATACTCATTAGTGAAGAAATTCAAAAGCTTTTGAAGATAACCATGCCCAGAATGGATTTCTCTGGTACTCTGAAGTGTCCTCAGTTATAAAGCATTCATTCTGGGATGTTGACCTGTTGGCATTCTGGCATCCTGTTATCTTCTTGTGTGCATGTTGAAAGATGATTTGTTTTCTAGTTCTGGCTCTTGCTGGCCTGCTACACGGTTTGCTGAAAGTGGTCAAACATCTTTTGTTCAGTGGAGAAAATCCAGAATTCTGAACTGAAGTCTGATTTCTTAGAGAATCCATTTTGCTGTTCTTCTTGTGGTATTAGTGCTCCTATGTCAAATGTGAATTTACCCATCTTTCAACATTCTGGGAGTTTGCCTCTTAAGTACAATACACAGATAAAATCTATCATTATTAACTTATTCTGGTGTTTCTTTTCAGAATCATGCTAATTACAGGGCAGAGTCAGAATACTTAAGAAAAACTACCTCTGTAGAATTTTGAATGTACTATATTGGGAAAAGTAATTTCTTTGCTGTATGATTACAAAGATTATGGTGATTCACTTTAATCCAACTGGAAAATAAATATGGAGAACAATGGGTTTTTTCTTCAAATAAGACTCAAATCAAACCACTATTCAAAGAGTGGCGTATATTACATCATGTAATATATGTTCCAATTTGGAGTATGCTGTTAGGTTAGAAAGAAAATCTGTTTAGGCAATGAATATTGTGGGCCTTTGAAAAGCATGACTTGCCCTGAAAATTCTGTGTAGATCACAGTTACACACCGGAAAAATGTTATGACTGTTCAATTAGTAGAATTCCCAATAACTTGTTTTTTCCATCTCCACATTCTTTCCCTCAATCAAATTTGTGTTCCTCTCTTTTTTTTTTTCTCTCAAATGTTTATCTTTGCACTTTTGTCCTTCTTTACACTTACGTCTTTTTTCTTCATTTGCTTTATGTTTTCTTCCAGAATTTTTTTCCTTCATCAGTGTATTTTATGCCAGCATTACACACAGTGACACACAGTGGAATTACATTATGTAAAAAATACTCATTTTTATAAGCTACTGCTCACCATTTAAACAATGTTTAAGAATCAATTATGACTACTTTATCATCTTCTTGAACTACAAACTTTGGTTTTGTCCAGATGCAAGCATGTTTAAGACATGCTTAAGTGGAATCTAAGACAACTTAGTGGAATCTAAGATGAATTTGGCAAAAATTTTCTAACTGCTATTAACATGACTTTCATTCTTCCTAAATATGTGGTTTTTGTCATACTTAACTTCATCAAATGAAAGGGGATATTCTTGTCCTGGCAACCAGGAAAAAAAAAAATGGCACAGACAGAAAAAGAAACTCTAATTTTCATTCTCTGAAGAGAAAATGTAGATATTGCTTTGTTTGTTTTGTTTCCACAGTATTTTTCTGGGTCCTGTTTTCTGTTTTATGTGTGTGTAGTTTTCAGATTACAAGATTGTGAATCCACAAGCAAGGCAAAGGTTATATCAATTTTTTTTTTTTTTAATTCTCAAGCAGTAGAATATGTTTGCAACTCCTAGCAGTCATGCTATCTGTTTTCATATAATAGCAACTGAATACAATTAGAACATACTGGTAAATTTTATAAATCAGTGCACTGTATGAAGTAGCAGAATATTTTAAGGTTCTCTCTTACCTGAATGTGTAACATTTGAGGCAAGTTCTGGAATGTCTCATTGGCCTTCTTATCTCAAAAATGTATTGTATCAAAAATCAACCTGGTGAGTATGATAAGGGAAAACAGCAGTAAGATGGGGAGGGAAATGATCTACTAAGAGTGAGCTGTTCCAATATTTTGTTAAATACATTCTTAGTGTGTAAGGGCAATTTTGTTGTGTACCCTAACAGAATTTTTCCAGGTGAGTGGCTACTACCTGCTCAGTTACATAACTTGATCAGAAGTACCAAAGGCAAATAGCAAATCTGGGGGGAGTAAGCTTTTCTAGAGGCTATCAAACACCTGGATACATTGGAGCCATCTCTGCTGCTACTCAGCTTGCAGAGTAATGACAAGATAAAGCCTTAAGGGTGTTCTGTCTGTGCTCCCCTATGAGCTCATTGCTAACTGCTATAGGTAAGTAGGGCTCTGGAGATATTTTTATTTTCTATTTATGCTTCTTCCTTACTAAATGAGGTGCATGAACATGAAATACAGCTACTCAAAAGGAAGATATGCAATTTAAGATGTGAGGTTTTGTTTTCAGCTGGTCTTGTTGATCTGCAGACTTCTTCTAATTTAGTGTTCACAGTCTTGTTAGGATATAAGAATAGTTTACTTCTGTTTAGCTTTGAACAACTGATCTTGAAGCCAAAATAAATCCTTCATCATGGGATGGTGTACAGGGCAGGTTATTCAGTAATGCTAATGGAAGAAGAAGATGTCAGCTTTCTGTAATTGTTGCTTACATTAGTCACGGCTTCTAGCAACCTGCTGACACAGCAATTCATATTGCAACTTTTAGCACAAAAATTCAGATAAATTAGCTTAATTTTGACTGTTGAGGTAAATTGGATGTGCTGGACATGACCTAGAAATGTGCATCACAGCCCAGAAAGCCAAATCCTGGGCTGTATGCAAGGTACTGTGGCCAGCAGGGAGAGCCCCTCCTCCTCTGCTCTGCTCTGCTCTGCTCTAGTGAGACCCCACCTGCAGTGCTGCACCCCACTCTGGAGTCCCAGCGTGGGAAGGACATGGATGGTTGGAGCTGTCCAGAGGAGGCCACCAAGATAATCAGAGGGATGGGCCAGCTCTCTTGTTAGAGAGGACTGAGAGAATTTGGTTTGTTTGGGCTGGAGAAGAGAAGGCTTTGAAGTGACCCCGTTGCATTCTTCCAGTACCAGAAGAGAGTCTGCAAGAAGGGTGTAGGGAGATTTTTACAAGGGCAGGTAGTGACAGGATAAGGGGGAATGGTTTCCAACTGAAAGACAGGAGGTTTAGATTAGATACTAGGAGGAAATTCTTTCTTGTTAGGCTAGTGAGGCATTAAAACAGGTTGCCCACAGTGGCTGTCAATTTTCCATCCTTGGAAGTGTTCAAGGTGAGTTTGGGTGGGACTCTAAGCAACCTGGTCTAGTGAAAGGTGGTGCTGCCCATGGGAGGTGTAGGAGCTAGATACTTTTTAAGGCTTATTTCAACCCAGACCATTCTATAATTCTGTGATATGAGCCAACCCATCGCATTTTGGCAAAGTAATGCTGCTTCAGGCTGTGTTTTTGGCATGTTAAAGAGAACGTCCTTCTTCACAAGAAATGTAATAGGTAATGGCAACTTTTAATCCAACAAAACAGGTGATTCCAGAAAAAAATCATCCAGTCATAAACATATCATACAAAGATATCATACAAGGGATTAATAATTGTGAAAAACTTAAGTTCACATTCTCTACCTTAGCCAGGAACTTTTTTGTATTAAGAAGATAAGTGATCCTTTTCGAAATCCCAATAAGTTGTTCAGCCTTTTTACATGTTTCCTACTTTATTGCACATAAATTCTGCTACTTTGCTTGCAAGAGTTTTGTGTTCATTGTTGCAGCAACTTTGCCAGCTGTCTGTCTGAGAACTAGAGGCTGTTTGGCCTTTGCCATCTTGTTCAGTGACCTGTACATGTTAAATTTAACAACAGTTAGGAATGATTGTTTTAATACGTGATGTTTTAATCTACCTGTGTAATGTACTTGAGTTAACTTGCAGTCATGTGCTTGACAGCTCTGGGTAGGATAGTGGTGATGATACTTACTGTCCAGTTTGTCTTGTGTAATTAATGGTAAATTAACTGAGACAGCTAGGGGATAGCCTCTGGTGAAGAAAGTTCTCAGAATAGCTGTAACTAAATACCATCCTCATAACTTGGACATGTATCTTTATACATTCAGAAACTTAGGTATAAATGCAGAAAAACTGTCAGTAGATGAAATTGTGAGGCTCAGCACAGATTATTCTCACCAATATTTTCATATTTGCTATGAAAAATTACTAAACTCTTCAAGGTTCTACTAGGCTCATAGTGCTCCTCTCATTACAGCTCTGACAGAAATTTTGGTAGTTTGAAATAAAATATTTTAATAGGACACTACTGTTTGGGTAGACCTTCTCTCCTACAAGTCATAAAACATGTTCCTGGAATTGGTCTATTAGATTCTTAAATGTGTGTGGAGATAAAACTACCAGGGCTAAGTTTAATGGTGCTGTTTCAGTTTAACCTGTGATAGATGAGGTGTGGGCATGGCACTGCTTCTTAAGCCAAAACCGTGAAGTGGTTTTTGCTCTGAGGGTTTGTGAATGTCTAGGGATATGAAAGCTGTCACTGCCAACTTCACAAAGTCACCCTGCACTTTCCATGAAGAGAAGATATAGCTGCTGAAAAGACTTTACATCATGAGACACTCCATTGTCCTGGCTGGCAGAAGGCAGAATAGTCTGTGTGTAATGTCTAACTGCTGCAGTCTTTAGTACTCAGATTGAGTATAATGTATGTATGAGGCTCTTATCACAATCAAAACATTGTGTTCTGGTCCACCTGATTGATTTTTTTTTTTTTTTTTTTTTTTTAATTTAAGATTTTTAAAAGCCTTTATGAGTCTGAAAGCCTTTAACTGTCTCAAATGTAAATGTATCTAGCCTCATGGTTTACAATTCTTTTCCTAAAATAGAGAATAATCATAATTATATTTTAATAAAAAACTGTTAGTAGGGCTATAATTTTTATTTTTAATGCTTTTTGTAACTGAAGGAGCAAAATTGCATACTACTTTTGAACAGTGTAAAAATAACTCATTTCTGATTAGAAGATACTCAGATGAGTTAGAAGTTACACAGAACTGATCAATGGTTTTCAAACATTTCTGTTAACAACTGTCATGATACAGGAATTGTTTTCCTCCTTTCACTTCCTCTGAAGTGTATAAAACACATGCAGTTAACCAGCCATTCTGAATTTCCAAAAACTGACAACTTACTGAAGATATCTGGGACTTTTCTGCAAAATTAAGGAGGACTTTATCCACTATAAAATTTAATAGAATTACTTGCTCAGAGCAATAAAAAAATAGAGCAAAACAACTGTCAGATTAATCCCTGCAGCAGAGAGTGGGAATCTGGCAAAAATTGTCATAATTTGTTACCTACCTAGTTGTAGAGGTGCTACAAAGTGTCTTAAATGACATAAAAGTACTTGAAGAGTATTAATATTAGACAATGAGGAGAAAGATGCAACTAAATCTTAACATACTAGTATCTGGAACAAGGTAGGTAAGTTTGATACCTCAAAGTTCATTTGTTCAGGATAAAAGATGAAAGTATCAAGGAAAATGAACCGTCATGCAACTGTGGATTTGTACTGGAGAGGTGTTTGTCTAATAGGGGTTTAACTCTAGTGCACTTGCTAATTTCAGTAAATGTAAAGGGAGGCATTTAAATGGGTCATCTCTGATTAGAAGCTTTGGAAAGCAAAGTGATTCCACTCCAGGGAAGCCAATGAGCTAGGTAAACATACAGTCCTTAGTTACAAAGGCTTGATATTAATATTCTGGGTGATGAAACTGGGTTGATATGTTGTTATTATTACATTGTCCATAAGGCTTATAATTTTGTCTACTGTATTATTTATTGGCCCATTGTATTTACTTCCTTTTTAGTGGGGCAAATGGATTTTTCTCAGTGTGTCAGGGATACAATCCTCCTGTCTCACTATTCCCTTCGTGCGTTCTAATGTGTACTAACAATGACATTAAGGACAATGGCTGTGTGCCTTTTGCCCCTGACTGCCATCTGCCTTTTCACCAGGCTCAGTACTGTGAACAAATTATCAAGAAAAGCAGGCTGTCAGCGTGGTATGCCTGCATTTAAGTGTACATTGATATTTAGGTTCATGAGTGTTAGTATGTGTTAATATGGTGTACAGACTGGTGAGCAGCACAAACGCATAATTATATTAAGTATTCTCGGGAGTCTTTCAAAAAATGCAGACAACCTGCATTCTGCTGATGACCTACTGAACCTCTGCTAAGACTGTATGCATTAAGAATAGTTAAGAAAGAAAACAAATTTGTGAGTGGGTAGATACAAGCAGACTGAGAAGAGTAGTAATACAACCATTCCCCAATGACCAAATAGAGTGGCATTTAAAAGTAAACTGGAAACTAGTACTGGAGTGCTGTGTAAGAAAACCCCAGGGACAAGGAAACAAATATAATCAGTTACAAAAAATAAGCTAATATAGCCCTAGATGTAAAGGATATAGAAACAAAAAACCCCCAAGCTAATAACAGTTTAGGTAGAAATGCAGTTGTGTAAAGACTGAAACAGGTATGAAACACAGAGAAATGTCTTGCAAAGCATTCATTATTCTGCACTACTGTAAAAGGAACACACTATTTTTTTTTTTTGTCATTAGAAAATTATTAGGAGCATTATTGTTAATTAATTAATTGGAATTTATTATCATAAATTGTCTTGTTTGTGGAAGAGGTCATAATGGTTCTTGCAACAGGAAAATTGTTTTGAAGAAATGATGAGAGTTATGTCTCTCCCCTCTTTCAGCAATTCTTCCCACATCATTGTCACTATAGTCAGCTGTTGCCCTGCCTATTCAGGAGGACTTTGAAGAGACTAAGCTTGCTACTTCTGCCATGGCATAGGACAACCAGGAGAAGAAAAAAACTTGGTTAATCCTATTTGGTTCTGCTGCTGCCTTGCATCCCTCCAACTCTTTCCTCAGAAGCCAAAGTTATGCAAGTAGAAAGTAAAACTGACTTTTCAGGTTGTATAGGTTGCTGAAACAACAGATTATTGCCATCTTATCCCAAATAAAGGAGGTAGTGTGCTCTTCTAAGTTGCTCCCTACTTTGCCTGGGCCAAAAGCTATTCTTTTTTCACTTGTGAGACTCTGAACAGGCTGCATTTTAGAACCTAGGAGAGAGCTATGTTCAGAACAATCTAAATAGTGATTGCATAGGCATGTCTGTTTCTGAAGCCAGTGCACGCAGGGAGGACCTTCCAGAACAACCCCTGAGAGCAAAGGTGTGGTACAAATCCTTGCACAGGGCAGATCCAAACTGGAAGGTTAACCCTAAATGCACTAGCAGCATGCTAAATTCAGAAACCATCCCAAAAGTTAAATAGAAATAGTCCACTTAGAAACTGATTGGCTAGTTGTACAGACTTCTAACAAGCCATGTTGCCTGGAAAATTGAACTGTAAAACCTGTGTTTGTCACAGCATTGAATTTTTAAATAAAGGAGCTGGACTATATGTCTGAGTAAGGGCAATAGCAGCAAGTTGTCATTCCAGCCCAGTTATCAAAAACTTGTGGTGTTGAAGAAAACCCAAATACACTGGAGGCTGTAGGTTTCACTGCTGAATAGTCAACATCCACAGAGAATAACATTGTTAGGATGTGAAACTATTACCATGGCAAGTCTAGAGATAAGGCTCCATTATCAGCATCACTGATGTATCCATTGCTATGCCTTGCTTCTTGTACATCACCCATTAAACATGCAAAATTTTGGCCACTTTCAAGGATAAAGGATCCCCCAAAATATTGCTCCTTTTACATACTCATTCTCTTTCCTTTACCTAGTTCCTGTGGGTTAGAGTAGATTTTTTTTCTATTTGTTTTGTGGGCATTTTGTCCCTGTTTTTGTTTATTTGGTTTTTTTTTTTTTTTTTGTAAATCTGCCTTTAAATAGACATGAAACCTGATTACTTGCATCTTTGTTCCTAGCTGCACAGTCTGTCTAGAGGAAAAATGGCTTTTTTCTTACATGAGAGAGGAGCTCATGAAGCACAAGAGAAGGTAAGTATAAGAGAAAGGTCGTAGTGGGAATAAGAAACAAACCAAGGTAAAACTAATTTATGGTAAAACATTTAGGCCAAGGAATATGAAATGAAGCTTCCTGGCAGTCAGTGGGAAGCATGTTTGGCTGAGCCAGTTCTTTTGCCTCCTCATGGCTGCTGCAGGTTTTTCTGGTAGCTGGCATATAACTTCAAACTAACTTCTATACTTTGTTTCATCTGATAGGCATATTTGGAACACCCTGTATAAGCAACTTCACACAGAAGCAATTATGATTGTTGGTTAGAGGATGATCTTAGGGATAAAGAAGACTTAGTAGGGATTGTAAACAAGTAATATTTTTATAATGCTACCATGGGTCATGTATGCTATTATTTATTGTTATGGTTAAAGGACTGTTATACCAATTTAAGAAATGCTGCTATAATTGTGGAGGGGCTGAATTGAGGGTTAAGGTAATCCACCTTCAGACATCTCAAATTTCAGTCATTATGAAAGTGATTTTTTCAAGGCATAGCTTATTGATTTCAAGGATTACATTGTTGTGTAATTTTACTCAAGAAACAGCCTGGCTATTAGTAGACACTGATGAGTAGAAAATTTGTTGTTAAAAGGATTGTGATTGTGATAGTTACCACAAGCCATGCAACAGACCATACAATCTGACATCAGTTTAGGAATGGAGGTCTGCAGTTATATAGAAGTTTTTATTTAATGGCCAGGCTTTGCCAGAGGCCCTCTGGAAAATCAAAGCACTGGTTTCAAGAATTGGCAAAGGTGTTAGTGCAGATGGGACTTGAAATGCCATAGAGGGAACCTTTCCTACTTTGTTTCTGAAAGTACATGTGTGATCTGGGTTTGTCCCTCTTTGTAAATTCTTTTATTTTTAATTCAGATAACAGCAAGTGAATTGCTGCCAAGACATTGTGGAACTATGCTGCACATAGCTACCATATTTTCTTGTCCTGACAAATACTGCCTTCAGTGGCTTTTTTTGTACCATGGCTTAAAGAAAGTGGCATTAAATTGCTTTGAAAGCTAAACTGAGTAGACTGTATTGATATTTCTGTTCAGATCCCTTACACAGGCCTTCTTATTATATACTTCTGGCATATGAAGCCATGTTAACATGCGAAGGTAGAATTTCTAGCTAAGTGTGCCATGGTAGTCCATTTTCTCCCCCAGTGTTTCCTTTTACACACCTGCAATTACACTGTGGAGAATAATATTCTTGTGCTGAAAATGTGATTTGGACAAACACCTAAATTCTTGCAAGTTAGATAATCCCCACTTTGAAAACACAAAGACAGCATACAATTTCCCTGAAACAAAGAATAAATTAGTGGCAGATACATGAACAGCACATAGAGGTCAACTGTTTATCCAATGATCTAGGTGGCAGAAATGTTGAATCTATGTTGATAGAGTGAATTTCCTCTTTCAGCTCAATAATTTGCATTAATCACTTGATGGGAAGAAGAGGGATATTTTGAAGGCATTCTTTAAAACAGCCATGGATAACAAGAATCTTGGCTGGTAGGTTTAAATACTTGTAGTTTTAAATTTGGGTTCTCTTTAGTAAAAATTCTTTAGAAAACAAGCCATTCAAGAATAGATAGTCACTAGACTATCTATAATATCACATTTATTTTCATTTAGAAAATAAATAGTGACATATCTTGCCCTTGTAATAATCTGCTGAATAACTTCATGAGGTGGAAGTGTTTGTAGGAGGATGTAGTTTGATTTCAAATACAAGCAGGGCTTTGTAAACATATTCAAAATCATATGCAGTGTGTGTGCACATGGCAGCTTTGTTTGCTCCTAGAACCTACACTAGCTGGGTTATATATTACAAATCTTACGCACCAGTAACATGTTGCAATAAATATCTTCAAAGGTTTGCTAAAACAGTTTGCAGTTTTCTTTTTAATACCATAGAAGTTCTGCTATCCATCAAATCACAGATTTTTGCATTACAAAGTTATTTTAATGTTATCTTTGGTGCTATCTAAAAAAAGCACGTTACAAGTGTGCTGCAGTATTGGGCTTTTTTGGTTTGCCTTGTAGCTGGATGCTGGCTGGGTATCTGTGACTGTTTAGTTCCAAAAGAGCCATTTTGTGGTTGTGGGGTTTGGGTTTTTGGGTTTTTTTTGTGTTTTGTTTTTGTTGGTTTGTTTTTTTGTTTTTTTTTCCAATATGATTGACAATCCGCTTTCTTCAAGATCCACCACCAACAACTACTTTTTGGCCAAATTTTAAGACTGGGAAGAGGGGACCCAGTAGTGACTGAGTCACTTCTGTTGTGTGCCAACAAGTTGCTCGTTTAATGATTAGCCACCTGCTTTTGATCTGGATTATATCCAGACCTGCTCCAGCTGGCCAGAGAATGGGAATATCAGCTGTAGTCAAGGATACCTGCAAAGCACAGACAGCTGCAGCAAAGCATCTTTGAAGAGAACACAGGGAAAGGCAAATTAAAGAGAAGACAAGGGAAAAACAGAGGCAAGGAGCCAATTTCTGATCTCAGCATCACTGATGTCACCAATACAAATTTGGTCCACAGAGTGCTGAGGAAATGAGAATAGAAACAGGTCAGAGGGAAAGGTGACAGACTAGCACAGGTGACAGCAAGGGGAAAATTAATCATATCTCAAGTTTAATCTTAATGGCTACTCTGCTTTAACTCTTGAAGTGTCTCTTACTCATCCAATAGCATAAAATTAGTAAAATCTTTCCAGCAGTCTGCTTGCCTTTCGTAGCAGCTCTGGACAGCAATTTTTACTGGTGGTGCACTCAGCTGCAGGTCCATTTGAAAAGAAACCTGCTTTTCAGATCTAATGAAGAGGAAGAGGTTTAAAACTCCTCATGTTTCAAGTGAAATCCTATAGTAACAAACAGACTTAAGATCTTCTTTCTTGTAGTGTTCTACACATTTCAAAGGTTGCTTAATTTGCTGGTGAATACCAAGCTTCAACTATGCTGTAGAACATGTATTTGTAAAAAATGGCAAGAAACACACAAAAATCTGCCTTCCTGAAATGTTTTCTTTTGAAAATGGTCATGAAACTCTATTGGTGAGTCAAAAAATATGAAAATAAATGTTAAGTCTGCTATAAGGATTTTTTTCGTTATTTCACTAAACTATTTGTTCTGAGAGTAGTTTTTCTCCTTCTGAGGTGTGCTATGTTGGTTTTCTGACTGTTGCATTAGAAAGCACAGGGAGTTTTTTGCTAAATTTTTTTTGTAATAATGAATTTATGGGGATTGTCTTTGACTTGAAGCTGAAAAACTTTTGTCAAGTCTGAAAAATCACCTCTCACAAAAAAGAAAAAAAGCAAAGAAAATTCTCCATCCAGTTAGTTACAGTCTTAGACCTAACTAAGACAGAAACTGTATATTAAAACACAGACATACCCCTGCCCCAAGAAACAGAGCTGTCATCTGAGGTCAACAGTTTACATTAATAAGATATCTGAAATTCTAATTTCTGGATATTTCTGTTGATGTTTGATTTCTTTTGTTATATATTACCCCAGCCACCCAAATTTTCAAGTGGAAGCAGTCTTACAGCCTTAGACAAGCCCCTGTTGAACTCTGCTCACACAGGAATGTCCTTATATTTCAGCAGCATTGCCTGCAGAATTTAGGCCTCATCATATTTACAGATTTCCAGCTAGAAGCCTAAATAGAACAGGTGTGTGACTAGCTAATTAATACAGCCAGCTGAGCTTTTTAAAAATTAATTTAAGTATAAAATATAATACATACAGATCCCAGTTTTTAATACTGCTGGATGAGGTAATTTCTCTTAATTTGGAAAAAGCTTCAGTAGGAATACATATCTATTAAGGGAGTAAGCATACTTACTATTAAGGGAGGATTGTGTGATATTCTGTAATGAAAGTCAAATCATGTTATTCAGCAAATATTTGTATTTAAGATTAGGAAATATCTGTAGGTTTTTGCAACTCTGTTCCAAAGTGAACAACAAGAAGAAGAAATTTCAGAATGTGAGATGTCTTGCTGTAGTAAGTTTATAAAATACCTTAATGCTATTATTTTGGAAAAATAAATATAATGGCTCTCAGTTTTTTATTTGCATTTCATGCAGAAATAAATTTTGTTTCCCTTAGCAGCAGCTGGAGCTAAGTTATGCCTCATATCTTCTTAGTAAAACTTGTCCAAGTACAACCATTAGGGACAGAAATTTGCATTAAGCTGCTAGTATAAACTTCAGTATGCTATAAATGCAACCAGTCCACTTCTTACCATGGCAGCTTCTTTATTGGTAAATGATCTCCTTACAGTGATTCATCTTGGAAGAGTGATCTGCTCTTTGTTTAATGCTTACTAGGAAATACGAGTGAAACCCAGGATGTGATTGTAAATGTTTCTTCCCTTCAAGCCTGATTGACTTTTCTTTACATGTCTTAAACAAAAAGTCTGCTCCTGCAAAGATAGCCTTCTCCATTTGGCTGGGAGAAGGAGCCACAAGATGATCATGCACACCTCTGTGCTTCCCTCTCAGCTCAGCAGCTGCTAGATTGGAAGTGAACCCTGTCCTGCATTGATTCCACTTCAGCTAATAATCATCTTTCAGAAAACAATAATCTGAGTTTCTGAATTTCATTTCAGAAAATAATCATCTTCCAAAGTTGAGGCTGCAGTAAATTGCCAACATTTATTAATGTTGGCAAGCTTGCAAAGATGTGTATTGGTGACAGAGCACCATAATTCCCAAAAGGTCTCGTTTCAGGCAAGTGCTTTGAGAAAGACCCTCCAGCCTCTCAGTAACATCCCACCTATCTGCTGCTCATTGAGAAGATCCCCCCAATGCAGGAATTGCAGCCAGGAGCAATGAGGGCATATTAGGAGCTCTTAGGAAATGAGATGACACTTTGACATGACCATGACTAGGGTCTATGGCTGACATCATAGTGCTGGGGCCACTCTAATCTCTTTCAGAGTGGTTTATCACATATTACAGAATACATGCGGAAAAGTTCCTTGAATCATATGTAGTAAAAAATCCTGAAATTCCTAATAAAAATGTTTCTCTGAATTCTGCAGTGCAGAACGATATCAGATGAATGTGATGTATATGTATCAGGAATGCATAAAAAAATCTGTTTTTCTCTATGGATAAAAGTGTATTTGACCTTTTAGAAAAAATGGAATTTAGCACTATCTGAAATTTTTTTTTCTGCTGGAAATGCCTGCTGTTCCGTGAAAGGATAGTCTAGTAGTTCATTGGATTTTCCTTTCATTTGTTGCTTCTACAGTCTCACAATTTATCTAAGAATAAATAAACTGATACTTTGGCCTCATCTTTCTAGCTCATAGAAGTGACAGAGAAGACAAGATCTTCTTTCTAAGCAAGAATGTTCCATTTTCTAGCTTACAGACCAAAACCAATGAAATTGCTTGTGAAAGTTCTCATGATTTATTGGGAAAGTTATGGAAGAGCTGCTTCATTCTCATTCTTTCTTAAATCAGGTTAATGTAAGAAGCAGTCTCTATGTAGCTTGAATCAAGGCACAGTTGCCTGTATTCTTTGCAATCTCATGTAACATGATTTAGGAATTTCTATCAGTCTTGATATGACATCAATAGCAATATTTGCACAAAATAATAAATTTTAAATGTTTTTTATTCTATTCTGCATGTTCAAGTTATTTGATTCTTTGATGGTTTTGCAATCCAGTCACTTAGTCATCCCTGTAACTTCCTGTAGCTCTGAGATTCCTAGATAATATGCCCCGAAAATTCAGGGGAGTTGGAGGTTAAAAGAAATGCCAAAATCTGTCTGTTTTAATCTTCATGGTTTGAAGTAAGAAAAATGGCAAGGCACGCTTTAAATGCAAGCTGAAACTCAAAGATGCATCTGAAATGTAGGAAGTGCTTGTATAGCTTTTTGAACTCTCCAGGAACTGGATTTGTATAATAAGTATTTATAGCTTAGCTATGAGTTCTTTTGTTTTCTGGCTTCTTCACCTTACAGCAGGTTTGGTTGCAGGCAGTAGTTACTCCATCAGAGTTTTGGTGATCTAGTCTACTCTGAGTGTCATTGAAGTGGTGGTAAGCGGTGTATTCCTGCATTACCACAGTGACTTGCAAATAGCTCTTTAATGTAAATACCTATATTGCTTCACAGCTATTGTGAGTGGTTTGCCCATAACAGGTTCATCTTTTGTCCAGAAACTGTAATTCCATTGTTTTTTCCAAAAGATGGATTTTCACTCCTGTAAAAATATAGCCTGTAAAAGGCTGTGTTGTGTTACGTGTTTCTCAAAGCTTTTAGAACAAAGATGTTTTCCGAGAAAAATATTTTTTGATTTCCAGGTATAACTACACCTCCAGATATATTTGGAATGTGATTAGGCTGGTTTTCTCTAATTTCAGTAATTTCTTAGAATTTTTGCTGCAACATTTTCCATGGCATTGTAACAGAGGGGAATAACTTAACACTCTTGATATCTTTGGTCATCTGTGTCATTTAGCTTTTTCTGATGCACCTGCTGTTGCAAAGGAAAAAGAAGTTTTCATAGCTGGGCCTTTTTTTTCCCAGCTTAGTTTTCTGACTGGAAATGTAACCTAGTGTGATTACAGCAAAGAACACTGATTTGCACAAGGCTTTGGGTATTAATGACATTGAGCACCATCTGAATACAAGTTGCTCAGAAGAAGTCTACGAAAAATGGCAACAAAATAATTTTGTGAGACTGAGACTTCCATCCCCACAGTTCCAACTACTAGAAGTATTCCTCTGTGGGTTAGTTTATTTTCTGGAAAATTTCATGGACTTTATTTAATAATCATAGGTTTAAAAATGAGAATGAAAACTAAGCAAAAATCTCCTAACAGTTCTTAGTATATGACAAGATATTTAAAAATGAGCACTTTGTGTTCAAGTAGTACAGTTGGTAGCATCACTACTCTTACAGTAAAGAATTTCTTCTTAATAGTTAATCTCAACATGCTCTCTTTCAGTTTCAAACAATTGCCCCTTGTTCTGTCACTATCTCCCCATATAAAAAGTCTCTCTTCTTCTTTATTTTAAGCCCCCTTAAGGTGACAGGAAGACTACAATGAGGTGTCCTAAGAGAATTTTCTCCAGGATGAGCAAGCCCCGGTCTTTCAGCTTGTCTTCACAAGAGAAGTGCTCCAGCTGTCTGATCATCTTCATGGCTCTCTTCTGAATCTGCTCCAACAGGCACGTGTCTTTTCTGAGCTCATGCAGCAGGTGGGATCTCACAAGGGCAGAATTAAGGGGCAGAATCCCCTGCCTTGCCCTGCTGGCCACCTCCCTTATAGTGCAGCCCAGGACAAGACTGGTTCTGGGCTGTGAGCACACACTGCTGGGTCATGTCCAGCTTTGCATCCAGGAGAACCCCCCGGCCCTTCTCCACAGGGCTGCTCTCAGTGAGTTCTTCTCCCAGCCTGTGTCTGTACTCATAGCTGACCCAGGGGCAGCTCTTCATACTCCAACTTGAACTTCTTGTTGAACTTCTTGTTGAACTTCTTGTTGAACTTCTGAGATTCCCTTGGGCCCACTGCTCAGGCTTGTCCAGGGCCCTGTGGATAGGATCCTGTCTTTTCAGTGTCTCAGCTTTGTGTCATGAACAAACATGCTGAGGGTGCACTCGATGTCACTCTTGATGTCATTGATGAAGATACAGAAGAGCACCAGTCCCCAGACCTCTGTCTGTCCTGAGGAACACCACTCCTCACCAGCCTCCACCAGGAGGGTCCACAAGAGCCTCCACAGCTCTCTGGCTCGGTCCATTCAGCAAATTCCTTATTCACTGAATAGTACATCCATCATAGCCATGCCTCTCCAATTTGGAGATAAGGATGTTGTTAGGGACCATAAAGGCCTTGCAGAAAGAGACAGGAGACTGTTGATCTTCCCTTGTCAATCGTTGCTGTCACTGCATCATAGAAGACCACCAGATTGGTCAGGCATGATTTGCCTCAGTAAAATTTGCTGGCTGACTCAGATCACCTCTCCCTGTCTTTTCTGTGCCTCAGTGTATCTACAAGGAAGATTTACTCCATAATCTTTCCAAACATGTAAGTGAGGCTCAGTGGTCTATAGTTCAACAGATCTTCCTTTCTGCAATTTTTAAAAATGGGAGTGATGTTTCCCTTTTCCCAATCTCTTCACCTGTCTGGCAGGACTTTTCAAATATGATAGAGAATGAGTTTGCAACGAAGTGCATCTCATCAGATCCCATAGACTTGTGGCTGTTCAGCTTCACCAAGTAATGCCAGACCAGTTCTTTGCTTATATGGTAAAGGACTTTGCTCCTTCAACACCTGCAGACAAGACCAGGGACTTGAGAGAAGTGGGAAGCCTGCCTGCCAGTGAAGACTGAGGCAAAGAACTCGTAAGTAGCTCAGCCTTCCAGTTACCACCAGTTCACCCTTCTGACTTCCCAGGGTGGACACACTCTACTTGGGATTTTTTTTCTGACCTATATGTTCTTATAAAATCCCTTCTTGTTGTTCTTCATCCCTCTTGCTAAGTCTGTTCCAGCTTTGCCTGGCTTTTCTGATGCCATCCTTACACATCCAAATTATATCCTGGTGTTCTCCCCAGATTACCTGTCCCTGCTTCCCTGGGCTGTCCATTTCTTTCTTACTCCTCAGTTTGATGAGCAGATACTCACTCAGACATGCCAGTTTCCAGCCTGCCTTCCATGATTTCCTACACACTGGGATGAAGATCTCTTGTGCTCTAAGAGAGCTCTGACCAGCCCCTCTGTTCTTAAGGAAAAATACCTAGAGGACCTAATTCACCAGTTTTTTCCAACAGTTGGAATTCCACTCTTGCAAAGTTCAGGGTCTTGATTTTGCTCCTTGCCAGGCCCAAACTCCTTGAGATCATGAACACAGCCAGGGTGATTGATACAGCTGAGGCTGCCTCTGATCTTAACTCCTTTGATGTGCTCATCCACTGCATTGGTGAGTACCAGGTCTAGTAAAGTCTCAGCTCTGGTTAGTTTGTCTGATACCTGTACCATGAAGTTATCCCCTACACTCTCCAGGAGTCTCCTGGATTGCTTGCTGCTGTTCCCAGCAGATAACCAGGTGGTTGAAGCCCTCCATCAAGATGAGAGCTTGTGAACATGATGCTTTGTGTATCTGAAGCCAAATGCCTTGTAGACAGGCTCCCTCTGATCAGGCAACCTATAGCAGACGCCAGTCACCAGGTGTCCTTTGTGAGTCCTGCCCTTGATTTTCACCCACAGGGTCTTAGTCTGTTTATGGCTGTTTATCAGAGGCAGATCTTCACAGTCTGACCCTTCACCCCTCCTTCCCAGCTTGTCTCTTCTGAAAAGCTTGTGGCTCTCAACTGCTTTGCTCCAGTCATGTAACTCATGTCCTGTGTTTCTGTGATAACAATTAGGTCATAATTTTCTAAAACCATGGTTTCCAACTCCTCTGGCTTGTTATGTGTGCTGCATGAGTTGGTGTAGAGGCACTACAGCTGGGCTATCCACCTCTTCATCTTCAGGAAGAGCCCTCTAATTCTTTTGGGTTGATTTGCAGTTATTTCCCTGCTATTCCCTACAGTGCTGTTGTTCCTAGTTCCTTTCTGATAAGCCAGTAGAGCATCCTCTTCTTCTGCTAAGTGTAGTTTAAAGCTCTTCTAGTATGTCTTGCCAGCTTGTTCCCCAGGGTAAGTGTCTAAAGGCTTCAGTACCAAGGCTTGCTTAACCACAGCACAGAGATGTAGCAGTGTTTATAAAATGTATTTTTAATTCTGCAGAACCCTGAAGGCCAGAGCATGAAAAACCATCTGGAAATAAAAGAAAGGAAGGAATACTGTGCTGAGTCTAATAAGGCCAATTTTTCTTTTTGTGAGAAAGCTGTTGAATGCATGAACATGTGCTCAACAACAATTCCTAAGTAAGCAAGTAAGGCCAGCTTCTTAATAATGATAATCAAGGTTAACATTTTTTAAAGTGCAAACTACTAATTACAGAAATATGGGGCCTGATCTTACAATCTTTCTCACAGGGAGAGTTTTCTTGGCTCCACTAACAGTGCTCACCGGAGTAAATATTGGAATCATAGAATCACAAAGCACTAGGTTAGAAGAGATCTCCAAGATCATCAAGTCTAACCCATGCCCTAACACCTCCACTAGACCATGGTACCAAGTGACACGTCTTTTTTAAACACATAGAGGGATGGTGACTCCACCACCTCCCGAGGCAAAGCATTCCAATACTTTATTATTCTTTCCATGAAAAACTTTTCCTTCCAGCCAGTTCTTAACCCAGCACAGAGTGCTCCTGTCCAAGCCACAGGCTGCAGCTTTTCCAGGAGTGTGCTGTGGGGGACAGCGTCAAAGGCCTTGCTGAAGTCCAGGTACACAACATCCACAGCCTTTCCTGCATCCCCCAGGCAGGTCACCTGGTCATAAAAGGAGACCAGGTTGGTCAAACACAAGGTCCCCCTCCTACACCCCTGGGCTGGCTGGGTCTGATCCCCCAGCCATCCTGTAAGGGCTGTGATGACACTCAGTATAAACTGCTCCATTACCTTACCCAGTACTGGGGTCAGGATAACTGGCCTGTAATTACTAGGATCCTCCTTCCCACCCTTTTTGTGAATGGGTGTCACACTGGCCAGCTTCTTGTCATCTGGAACCTCTCCAATGAGCCAGAGCTGTTGGTAAATGATGGAGAGTGGCTTCACAAGCTCATCTGTCAGCTCCCTTACCACCCTGGGGTGGATCCCATCTGGTTCCATAGATTTATGAACATCCAAGTGGCTCATCAGTTTTGTGACTGCCTCCTCCTGGATAAAAAGGGGACCATTCTGCTCCCTGGCACCGTGCACCACCCCAGGAGAACAATTGTCCTGAGGACAAGCCATCTTCCCACTAAAGACTGAGGCAAAGAAGGCATTAAGCATGCTTTGTGTGGTTAAGAACGGTTTATGTTAGAAGGGACTTTAAGGATCCTTCCATTCCAGACTCATTGCCATGAGCAGGGACAGTTTCCACTAGATCAGGTTGCTTGGAGCTCCATCCAACCTGGCCTTGAACATTTCTGGGCATGGGGCATCTACAGCTTCACTGGGCAACTTGTTTCTGTGCCTCAGCGGAAAGAAATTTATTTCTAATATTTTACCTAAATCTACTCTCTTTTAGTTTGAAGCCATTCCCCATTGTCGTGCCAGTAGAAGCCCTTGTAAGAAGTCCCTCTCTAGCTTTCTTCTCGAGCTCCCTTACACACTGGAAGACTGCTTTAACTCTCCCCAGAGGCTTTTCTTCTCCAGGCTGAGTAAGTCCAGCTCTTTCAGCATGTTCTCATAGGAGCGGTGTTCCATCCCTCTGATCACACTTGTGGCCTTCCTCTGGACCTGCTTCAACAGGTCCGTGTTCTTCTCATGTTGGAGCTCCAGTTACATTATTTATAATGTTTCCAAAAGTGATCCATTCATAGATGCAGACAAAAAAATATCTCATTTTACCTTCTTCAGTCATGAGGGAGATACTTGGGCATAAAAGCACAGTTCCTTTAGAAGCTCTTGGAGCAGATTCAAAACTGAGCAAAACTCAGGTGTTGATTGTTTAAGGTTTCCCTCCTGCAGAGTGAATTAAATTGAGCTGGCAAACTGAGTAAATGAAAACAGGCAGACTTTCATCTTATTTCCATTGTTTATGACAGACTGGGTGGTGCCTGGAGGAAGGTGCGTGTATAAACAAGCTCTAAGGTAAAATATTGGCAAGTCTGCAAGTGCTGAAAATTGAGCATACATCATGTTGAAATGATGTTTCCTCAACAGAGAAAAACAATCTTTGTAGATGTTTGTCTCAGAGATGTTTTACAAAATGTCTAAGGTTTTTGAAAGAAGTGATACAGATGCCAGACTTGTTAAACTTTCTCTAAATATTAACCTGTACCCACTGAAAATGAAATTGAATGTGCTAACTAGTAATTCCTTACTCTCAGTAGAGAAAATGTGTTCATTAGTTTTGGTTAACTGAAATGTGTTAAGTAAATTTTGATGAAACTCAGACATTTTTCCTTCCCTACAAGTTCTTCATCACTGCTGTAACAATGTTTTCCACAGTCCTCAGATTTACAAGAGGTTATTTTTCTTGTAATGCTGAAAAATGAGAATTTGCTTCTGCTACTGCTCAATCTTTTCTGTTGCAAACCTTCCTTTCAGAAATTATATCCTGCGTCTCTCTCATCATGGGACATAGTATAACTCTGTTCTGTATGCTGAACAGGTATTTTCTTGACTTTTAATTTCTTAATTTTAATTTCATTCCACAGTAAAATTTAAGTCACAGATTTGGGTATATATTATATTAACTAGCATTTTCCCTTTCTCTAAAATTTTTGGAAAAAGAGCAAGTATTGCCCTTGTTTTGGAGGCTGGCAGTCAGAATTGTTCAGTCATTTAAGATAGAAGAGTTTGGGCACAGAGAAACTAAGTGCAAGCAGGGAACCCATGAGGGTAACCTTGCCACTGGGGCAGGTGCGCATTTGTAGCAGAGTCAGGTACAGCAGGTTGCTCTGTGCTGTGTCTGTTTGGTTTGAATATCTCTAGGTATAGAGACTACCAGCCTCTCTGGAAAACCTGTTCTTGTGTTTAACCACCCTGACAGTAAGTTTTTCCTCATGGTTAAATGGAACGTCTTAATTTGATTTGGGCTTACTGCTGCCTCTTCATTCATTGGATGTTATTGGGAAGAGTCTGACTTCCTTTTCTTTATTGTCATCTGTTGATTGTTTATACAAATTTATAAGACCCTCCTGAGACTTTTCCTCAGGTAGAACTGTTCTAGCTCTCTCAGCCTCTCTTTCTGTAAAAGGTGCTCCAGTCCCTTCTTTGTGTTTATGGTCTGTCATCAGGCTCACTCCAGGATGTTCAGTGTGGCCCAGACCTGGACCTGGCATCTGCATCAGCAGTGCTGAGCAGTGAGACAGGATCTCATCTCTTGACTCACTGGCAGTGCTCTTCCTAAAGCAACCCAGGGTACCACGGGCCTTTTTTTTTTTTCTCAGGGGCACACATGTGGCTCCTGGTAGCTTGTTGTTGATTCAGACCTCTGGCCCATTTTGTGACAAGCTGCTCTTCAGCTGTTAAGCCCCTGTGTGTAGCCCCACTGTGTGGCGGACTCGTGTATGTCCAGGTTGTATATAGACCTTTCAAGTGTTTAGGCACCTGAGTTTTCATTGTGAGATACTCTAGGTATGTAACCATGTCTAGGCTGAAGCTGGCTTGACAGGTCTGAGGACTGCTTTCCTGGTCATGCCTGAGCCTGCTCAGCGATTCTTTCCTAAGTTATGCTGTGCCTACAGCTCCAAAGGGATCCAGTGCTGTGACTGTGTTTTTAGCGTGCACCTGAATGTATACTGCCATCAATGAATCATACCACAAGAGAGCAGCTGTGGTGATTTTCATTCTAAAATACAGCTCACAGTGTTTTTTTTCTTTTTTTCTTTCTTCTTTTTTTTTTTCTTTCTTCTTTTTTCTTTCTTTTTTCTTTTTTCTTTTCTTTTTTCTTTTTTCTTTTTTCTTTTTTCTTTTTTTTCTTTTTCTTTTTCTTTTTCTTTTTCTTTTTTTTTTTTCTTTTTCTTTTTTTCTTTTCTTTTTTTTTTTTTTTTTTCTTTTTTTCTTTTTCTTTTTTTCTTTTTAATTTTAATTTTTAATTTTAATTTTAATTTTTTATTTTTAATTTTTAATTTTTTTCTTTTTCTTGTTTCTTGTTTCTTTTTTATTTTTTCTTTTCTCTTTTTTCTCTTTTTTCTTTTTTTTCTCTTATTTTTTTCTCTTTTTTCTCTTTTTTCTCTTTTTTCTCGTTATTCTATTTTTTCTCCTTTCACGCCTTTTCTCCTTTTTAAACTCTTTCTCTTTTTTTCTCTTTCTTCTTTTTTTCTCTTTTTTATCTTCTTTCTCTTTTCTCTCTTTTCTCTTTTTTCCATCTTGTCTCTCTTTTCTCTCTTGTCTCTCTTTTCTCTATTCTCTATTTTCTTTTTCCTTTTCTCTCTTTTATCTATTCTCTCTTCTTCATCTTTTCTCTTTTCTCTTTTCTCTTTTCTCTTTTCTCTTTTCTCTTTTCTCTTTTCTCTTTTCTCTTTTCTCTTTTCTCTTTTCTCTTTTCTCTTTTCTCTTTTCTCTCTCTTCTCTTTCCGTTAAGGTTTTTGAAAAGTGATACAGATCGGGCTTGTTAAACTTTTCTAAATTTAACCTGTACCCACTGAAAATGGGAAAATTTGGGAAAGTCTTTAAATAGTAATTCCTTATCTCAGTAGAAAATGTGTTCATTAGTTTTGGTTAACTGAAATGTTTAAGTAATTTGATGAAACTCAGACATTTTTTCCCTTTCCCCCAAAATTTTTCATCCTACTTTAACAATGTTTTCACAGTCCCCCAGATTTACAAGAGGTTATTTTTCTTGTAATGCTGAAAAAAATTTTCTTTGCTACTGCTCAATCTTTTCTGTAAACCTTCCTTTTAATTAATATAGTCTCTCATCATGGGACATTAGTATAACTCTGTTCTGTATGCTGAACAGGATTTTCTTTTACTTTTTAAATTTTTTAATTTTAATTTCAAATTTCCCCAAATAAAAATTTTAAATCCCAGATTTGGGTATATTTATATTAATAGTTTTCCCTTTCTCTAAAATTTTTGGAAAAAGGCAAGTATTGCCCTTGTTTTGGAGGCTGGCAGTCAGGTTGTTCCCGTCATTTAAGATGAAGAGTTTGGGCACAGAGAAACTAAGGAGCAGGGAACCCATGAGGGTAACCTTGCCACTGGGGCAGGTGCATTTGTAGCAGAGTCAGGGCACAGGTTGCTCTTTCTGTTCTGTTTGGGTTTTAATATCTCTAGGTATAGAACCACCAGCCTCTCTGGAAAACCTGTTCTTGTGTTTAACCACCCTGACAGTAAGTTTTCCTCATGGTTAAATGGAACGCCCTTTAAATTTTATTTGGGCACTGCTGCCTCTTCATTCATTGGATTTATTGGGAAAGTCTGACTCTTTTCTTTATTGTCATCTGTTGATTGTTTATACAAATTTATAAGACCTTTTTTGAGACTTTTCCTCAGGTAAAAACTGTTCTAGCTCTCTAGCCTCTCTTTCTGTAAAAAGGGGCTCCAGTCCCTTCTTTGTGTTTGTGGTCTGTCATCAAAAGGGTCACTCCAGGATGTTCAGGTGGCCCAGACCTGGACCTTGGATCCCGCATCAGCAGTGCTGAGCAGTGGACAGGATCTCATCTCTTGACTCACTGGCAGTGCTTTTTCCTAAAGCAACCCAGTACACACGGGGCCTTTTTTTTTTTCTCAGGGCACACATGTGGCTCGTGGTAGCTTTGTTGATTCAGACCTGCCATTTTGTACAAGCTGCTCTTCAGCTTTAAGCCCTGTGTGTAGCCCCACTGTGTGGCGGACTCGTGTATGTCCAGGTTGTATATAGACCTTTCAAGTTTTTACACCTGAGTTTTCATTGTGAGATACTCTAGGTATGTAACCATGTCTAGGCTGAAGCTGGCTTGACAGGTCTGAGGACTGCTTTCCTGGTCATGCCTGAGCCTGCTCAGCGATTCTTTCCTAAGTTATGCTGTCCTACAGCTCCAAAGGGATCAGTGCTGTGACTGTGTTTTTAGCGTGCACCTGAATGTATACTGCCATCAATGAATCATACCACAAGAGAGCAGCTGTGGTGATTTTCATTCTGAAATACAGCTCACAGTGTTTTTTTTCTTTTTTTCTTTTTTCTTTTCTTTCTTTTTTCTTTTTTCTTTTTTCTTTTTTTTTCTTTTTTTTTCTTTTTCTTTTCTTTCTTTTTTCCTTTTTCTTTTTTCTTTTTCTTTTTTCTTTTTCTTTCTTTTCTTTTTTTATTTTCTTTTTTTTCTTTTTCTTTCTTTTTCTTTTTCTTTCTTTTTCTTTTTCTTTTTTCTTTTTCATTTTAATTTTTGGTTTCAATTTTTAATTTTCAATTTTTAATTTCAATTTTAATTTTTAATTTTTTTCTTGTTTTCTTGTTTCTTTTTTATTTTTCAGCATATCTTTTTTCTCTCTTTCTTTTTCTTTCTCTTGTTTTTCTCTTTCTTTCTTTTCTCTTTCTTCTCTTTTCTCTTTTTCTCTTTTTTCTATTTTTCTCTTTCCTCTTTTCCCTCTTTTTCCTCGTTTTCTCAATTTCCACTTTTTTCTCTTTTCCCTCTTTCCTTTTTTCTCTTTGTTCTCTGTTTTCTCTTTTTCTCGTTTTTCTATTTTTTCCTTTCCGTCTTTCTCCTTTTAAACTCTTTCTCTTTTTCCTCTTTCTTCTTTTTTCTCTTTTTATCTTCTTTCTCTTTTTCTCTCTTTTTCTCTTTTTTCTTCTTTCTCTTTTCTCTCTTTTCTCTCTTTCTCTTTCTCTTTCTTTCCTTTTCCTTTTTTCTCTTTTCTTTCTCTCTTTCTTCATCTTTCTTTTTTCTTTTCTCTTTTCCTCTTTTTTTTCTTTCTCTTTTCCTTTTTCTTTCCTTTTTGCCTTTCTTCATTTTCTTTCCTTTCCTTTCCTTTCCACTTCCTTTCCTTTCCTTTCCATTCCTTTCCTTTCCTTTCCTTTCCTTTCCTTTCCGCACCTTTCCTTTCCTTTCACTCTTTCCTTTCCTTTCCTTTCCTTTCCACACCTTTCCTTTCCTTTCCGCCCCTTTCCGCACCTTTCCTTTCCGCACCTTTCCTTTCCGCACCTTTCCTTTCCTTTCCTTTCTTTCCTTTCCTTTCCTTTCCTTTCCTTTCCTTTCCTTTCCTTTCCTTTCCTTTCCTTTCCTTTCCCTTTCCTTTCCTTTCCTTTCCTTTCCTTTCCTTTCCTTTCCTTTCCTTTCCTTTCCTTTCCTTTCCTTTCCTTTCCTTTCCTTTCCTTTCCTTTCCTTTCCTTTCCTTTCCTTTCCGCACCTTTCCGCACCTTTCCATACCTTTCGCACCTTTCCGCACCTTTCGCACCTTTCCGCACCTTTCACCTTTCCACTTTCTTTCCGCACCTTTCCGCACCTTTCCTTTCCACCTTCCTTTCACTTTCTTCCACTTCTTCGCGCCTTTCCTTTCCTTTCGGCGCCTTTCCGCGCCTTTCCGGCGCCTTTCCTTTCCTTTCCGTGCCTTTCCTTTCCTTTCCTTCCTTCCCTTCCCTTCCCTTCCCTTCCTCCCTTCCCCTTCCCTTCCCTGAAACTTCCCTTCCTTCCCTTCCCTTCCCTTCCCTTCCCCCCTTCCTTCCCTTCCCTGGAAACTTCCCTTCCTTCCCTTCCCTTCCCTTCCCTTCCCTTCCCTTCCTTCCCTTCCCTTCCCTTCCTTCCCTTCCCTTCCCTTCCCTTCCCTTCCCTTCCCTTCCCTTCCCTTCCCTTCCCTTCCCTTCCCTTCCCTCCCCTTCCTTCCCTTCCCTTCCCTTCCTTCCTTCCTTCCTTCCCTTCCTTCCTTCCTTCCCTTCCCTTCCTTCCCTTCCCTTCCCTTCCTTCCCTTCCCTTCCCTTCCTTCCCTTCCTGAAACTTCCTGAAGCTTCCCTGAAACTTCCTGAAACTTCCTGAAACTTCCCCTGAAACTTCCCTGAAACTTCCTGAAACTTCCCTGAAACTTCCTGAAACTTCCCTGAAACTTCCTGAAACTTCCTGAAACTTCCCTTCCCTTCCCTTCCTTCCCTTCCCTTCCCTTCCCTTCCCTTCCCTTCCCTTCCCTTCCTTCCCTTCCCTTCCCTTCCCTTCCCTTCCCTTCCTTCCTTCCTTCCCTTCCCTTCTTCCTTCCCTTCCCTTCCCTTCCTTCCCTTCCCTGAAACTTCCCTGAAACTTCCCTGAAACTTCCCTGAAACTTCCTGAAACTTCCTGAAACTTCCCTGAAACTTCCCTGAAACTTCCCTGAAACTTCCCTGAAACTTCCCTGAAACTTCCCTTCCCTTCCTGAAACTTCCCTTCCCTTCCCTTCCCTTCCCTTCCCTTCCTTCCCTTCCCTTCCCTTCCCTTCCCTGAAACTTCCCTTCCCTTCCTGAAACTTCCTGAAACTTCCTTCCCTTCCCTGAAACTTCCTTCCTGAAACTTCCCTTCCCTGAAACTTCCCTTCCTGAAACTTCCCTCCTTCCCTGAAACTTCCCTGAAACTTCCCTTCCCTTCCCTTCCCTTCCTTCCCTTCCCTTCCCTTCCCTTCCCTTCCCTTCCCTTCCCTTCCCTTCCCTTCCTGAAACTTCCTTCCTTCCCTTCCTTCCCTTCCCTGAAACTTCCTGAAACTTCCCTTCCCTTCCTTCCCTTCCCTTCCCTTCCTTCCCTTCCCTTCCCTTCCCTTCCTTCCTTCCCTTCCCTTCCCTTCCTTCCCTTCCCTTCCCTTCCCCTTCCCTTCCCTTCCCTTCCCTTCCCTTCCTTCCCTTCCCTTCCCTTCCCTTCCCTTCCCTTCCCTTCCCTTCCCTTCCCTTCCCTTCCCTTCCCTTCCCTTCCCTGAAACTTCCCTGAAACTTCCTGAAAGCTTCCTGAAACTTCCCTGAAACTTCCTGAAACTTCCTGAAACTTCCTGAAACTTCCCTTCCCTTCCCTGAAACTTCCCTGAAACTTCCCTGAAACTTCCCTTCCCCCTTCCTGAAACTTCCCTGAAACTTCCTTCCCTTCCTGAAACTTCCCTTCCTGAAACTTCCTGAAACTTCCTGAAACTTCCTAAAACTTCCTGAAACTTCCCTGAAACTTCCCTGAAACTTCCCTTCCCTGAAACTTCCCTTCCCTGAAACTTCCCTTCCCTTCCCCGAGCTTCCCTTCCTTCCCTTCCCTTCCCTTCCCTTCCCTTCCCTTCCCTTCCCTTCCCTTCCCTGAAACTTCCCTTCCCTTCCCTTCCCTTCCCTTCCCTTCCTTCCCTTCCTTCCCTTCCCTTCCCCTTCCTTCCCTTCCCTTCCCTTCCCTTCCCTTCCTTCCCTTCCCTTCCCTTCCTTCCTTCCCTTCCCTTCCCTTCCTTCCTTCCCTTCCCTTCCCCTTCCTTCCCTTCCCTTCCCTTCCCTTCCCTTCCCTTCCCTTCCCTTCCCTTCCCTTCCCTTCCCTTCCCTTCCCTTCCCTTCCCTTCCCTGAAACTTCCTGAAACTTCCCTGAAACTTCCCTTCCTGAAACTTCCCTGAAACTTCCCTTCCCTTCCCTTCCCTTCCCTTCCCTTCCCTTCCCTTCCCTTCCCTTCCCTTCCCTTCCCTTCCCTTCCCTTCCCTTCCCTTCCCTCCCCTTCCCTTCCCTTCCCTTCCCTTCCTTCCCCTTCCTTCCCTTCCCTTCCCCTCCCTTCCCTTCCCTTCCCTTCCCTTCCCTTCCCTTCCCTTCCCTTCCCTTCCCTTCCCTTCCCTTCCCTTCCCTTCCCCTTCCTTTCCTTTCCTTTCCTTTCCTTTCCTTTCCGCACTTTTCCGCACCTTTCTGCGTATTTCCTTTCCCCACTTTTCTGAACCTTTCCGAACCTTTCCGTACTTTTCCGAACATTTCCGAACCTTTCCGAACATTTCCTTTCTTTCTTTTTTTAATTTCTTCTTTTTATGCCACAGGACTTGCTCACCAAACAAGGAACCATGTTTTTTGGTCTTCCACAATTTGCAGGACTTCCAAGTCACAGTTTCCAAAGAACCTGAGTTCAAGTTAACTCATTTTGTTTTTCAGCCATTGCATACATGCTGTTTTTCAGCCCTAACTTAATGGTGCTTTTAAGAGCTTAGGCTGGATGCTGTTTGTAGGCCTGCAGGAACAAGCTGTCTTCCCCAAGGTGTTCTGATACCATGACAACTGTCACTTTACAAGCAGACAGATAGCAACACAAGCCCCTGAGCCATCCCATTGACCAGAGCTCCTGAGACTTTAGTTCTAGTAAACGTTAGAGGTTGCGCTAAGCCTGATGTTATCAGCTGCACTCCAGCGAGTTCAAAGCATTTGTTCCACTGTTACCCTCACTAAATTACTGTTTCAGTGACAGTGAAATAATTCCCATCAAGTACAAATTACTTAGAAGCTTTTGGGTAGCACTTAACTGTACAAGTTAAACCTATTTGTTAGCTATGATCAGTGAACGGAAGACAGTAAGACAATCTAATTTTACTGTTTTATTAAGATGTAGAAGTTGGGCATGGCTATCGTACAGGTGAATTCCTATAGAGAGCTTCCATTACAAACATGAAATACTGTCCAGGGAAGCAGGACCAGACTGTATTAGAAAAATTAATTTCAAGCAATTTACATCTGTTCATTGCAAAAGCAATTTATCTTTCAACCACTACAAAGAGAGAGATAGCAAGGCATTTGTCTTTGTTCTGAGAATGTAACATAGCAGTGAAAAGCAAGGGGGATGCCAAAAGCTAGGCTGAAAGGACTCAGGGGTTTGCCAGTTACTGATCTGAAGCCTTTGCACTAGGGCTGGGATGAAGGTCATTTTCACCATAAGAACTCCTGTAGTGCTCCTGTGATAACAGACCAACATTCCAGATACTGCTGAACAGCATTTGTGCAGCATGAAAGCATTCTCTTCTCACTCTTACCCCATTGAATAGATTGGAGTGTGTGAGAGGCAGGGAGAGGACACAACTAGGCAATGACCCAAACTGACCAAAGATATTTTCCATGCCCTACAGTGTCATGCTCAGGAATAAAAGAGAGGGAAGAATGGAGCTAGGTAGGTTAGTTATCTATTGCTTGGGAGCTGATGGGGCATCAGTCTAGAATGGATTGTTAGTGATTGTCCTTGTATCATGAGCTCTGGTTTTTTCCTCTATATCTTCTTTCACTTTTCTATTGTTGAACCTACTTTGACCCATTAATTTTCTGGGGTTTGCTCTTTCCTTTTATCCTTCCCCATACAACTATCTTTGGTGGTAGAGAAGGGAGTAAGTGGTGCTTAGTTGCCCACAACAGTTTAACCTAACTCATATAAATATCAGTTTTCAGGACAACTCCTTAGGTGTGTGTTCAAAACCCATGAATAAATGGAATTTAAGCTTTTTGTAAAACAGTTTTATGCTCTAAAGTCCATGGAAGCAGGGATCATTGAACAGGCAGAGAAATTCCTCACATTTTTCTGGAGACCACCCTGTGGAGTGAGGCAGGGCCTCTGAACCAAGTTCTTGCCTTGTCTTCTTTGTCTTTCCTAGTCAATGGTGGTGTCTGATGAGACAGCCTTTGAATAGCAGCCACTATGAGGCTTCTATCAAGAAAGATGAAGTCTTCTAATAGTACTTTGCTTGCTTGTTTCAAATCATTGTGTTCTTTCCAGCCTGAAAGTTTTACTGCTCATTTGTGGATTTCGTGTTTCAAGGAAGGCTGGCATTCTCCAAAGAGAAAGCTCCTAAGAGGAAAACTGCAAAACCATGATTTTGAATACGAATAGTCTAATATTTGCCTGGTTTAGCTGCAGGAAAAGTAATTCTCAGAGGGAGGTTCCATGCCCATAAAAAGCTGTTTAAGGAAGTAGAAAATGTATTTATATGTTCATTCCCCATTGATTCTCCAATAAGAAGCTGCTCCAGTGTGCTATCCTTGCAGTGCAGGGATATGCCAGTGCATCTCTGCTTTGCATTATCTGAATGTAGGGTCAATCCTATGCTTGCTAAGGATTGAATATAGGGAGCACAGACACAAAGATAGATATTATACAGGGCCCGGCTGGGATGGAGTCAATTTTCTTCCAGATGCTGCTCTGTTTTGCATTTGTGACTAAAGCAGTGGTGATGGCACAATGTTGTGGCATAGCTTGTATGGCCTTGGGGCTTTTTTTTTCCCAGCTTTGCCTCAGCAATAAGAAGGGGGAGCATGAGATACTGGGAGGGGATGTAACCAGGACAGTTGACCCATATTGACCAAAAGGATATCCCATGCCACAGAATATCATGGGTGGGGAGGGTTTGGGGCTTTTTTGAATGTAGACATTGCTTGGAGACTAACCATGTGTCAGTATCAGTGTGCTTGTGGGAGGTCAGTGGCTTTTTCACATCACTTGCTTTTGTTTTATTCTTGTTTATTTTTGTTTTCTTTCTTATTCCTTATTCTTTCCCATTTTAAACTATTTTTATCTCAACTCCTGAATTTTCTTGCTTTTGTTCTTCCTATTATCTCCTTGTCTGACAGTGAGGGAGTGACAAAGTGGTTGTGTGGGGCTGACATGCTGACCAGCGTTAATCCACAACACATCCTAAAATAACAGTCATCTGCAGCACCTGCCAGGCAGAGCTCACACAAGACATGATTTTCACTTATATGCATGAAGTTTCAAATGGTTTAAATGTTTGTTGTATAAGGCCCCAAAACAGAAAAGAGGCATTGAGACTTCTGAGAGGGAGAATAGCACAGGTGAGTCGTATAACTGTAAATAAAATAATTTTTTGATAACTGGCAAATCATACATACGCTGTGTATCTTTGCAACTGCTTTTATACAGGTGCTTCCTGATCCAGTTTGCATGTAGCCATCAATCTGTTTACCCAGAAAAGTCTCATTTGAAAGCTTGTCTATTGAATTGTGACTGGTATCTCCATAATGACATTTTTTAGCAAGTTGTGGCAGGATGCCCCCCTGCCCTAGGAGGGCATATCTGTTACCAATCAGCTCATGCAGTAGCTCAGGGTATCTTCCCCCTCACATGCATTTGCTAATTGCTGAAATAACTCAGTCAGGACAGCTTGTCTTGTAAAAAGTTATTTCAGCACCATGGAGGTGACATTCCAAGCTGACAATAAATATCTTGCCTTGAGAGCAAGACTGTCAGAAGATAAGTTTGAATTTTTGACTGACTGACACTTCACTTTACAAACTATAAAAGCTACACCAACCATACTTTCAAAAAGCAGGCATCTTCTGCGCATTGCCTGGTAATGTGTGGGGATCTCTCTTCAAAGTTTGTGATGCCTGTCTTGAGTTACTCTCTCGAGGGTTGAACGAAAGGTCTCTGTGTACCCCATCATCAATTTGGTGGTAAGTTACATTGACTCCTAATTGATACTATTTCTTTGCTAGGTGATATATAGGTACCTTTATGTCATGCACTGTTTTATATAATCTATTAGTAGTTCTTTTATTTTATACTGTGTAGTAAGTAACTATTTTATACTGTGTAGTAACTAACTCTGTTCAAGGCCTTTTGCTTGTTGATCTCCTGTCTATTTAATAAATAATCCATTTTAGAATAGACCTGATCTGCTATTCTTGAGAACTTGTGAGCCAGAGCAAATTTAGGTGCAGGTCTCCTAAATAGAGCTGCTGTAAAGAATCTGAGCCTAAGGCTGGGCTTGTTCAAAGCTCTCACTCAATCCATAACACAAGTATATGAAGAAGGACTTGCATCTGAAGAGGCACCAAGACATTTACATTGTTAAAAGCTTTCAATGTTTTTTTACCTCCTAGGCAGAAGCACCATGTATCAATAACAATGGGAAAAATAGCTTGGCTTTAAAGAAAATATTTTCTTTATAACTTAATAGAAAACTTGAATGCTGAACTTGAGCAAATGCTGTAATTTATCTGTTTGGTTTTTTTCCAGTTCTGTGAAGATCAGTGATATCTGCATTGCAATACTGCTTTAGTATAGCACTGTATAATAAGCATTTCTCAGTAATTGTTAGCATTAGTGTTATACAGCCACAAATACATCACCTTGGGTGCACTATCCCAGAAAATACTAAAATGCGAATATTTCCCACTTGGGAAAGCTGAGACATCACCTTAGTCTTTTTCTACTTGATTTAATGTGCTCTTGCCAATATTCTGTCAAGCTGACATTTAAATGCATATAACACTGGCGCATGTATATATATGTGTGTACATAAAATAAACATTTTGATACTACTGAGAAGAGCTAGAATATGAGTATTTTGCCAAAGACTACACAAAGTGAGCATGGAAATATCTTTTTGGAGCAACAAACAACAGATCTTCTAATATGAGTGATTACCTTCATACTGTGAATTAGAGTTACCTGGACACATATCAGACAGTGTTAAATGTAACTTTGGGATAGTTACATGACATGTAAATGAATTATAGCATAAACAAGTGATTCTGCATGAGTTTTTGATTGGATTCAAGATCAGAATATGCAAAAGTAATCAGAACCAAGCTGGATGTTGTTCAGGAGATTCTGCACTGGTTTTTAATCACAGGTTCAGAATTGAATATCATTCTAAACTTGTGGTAAAGTTAGAGTTTTCTGTCTTGATTTATGAAAATGAAAAATGATCCATGGCCTCCAGTGTAAAAGATGCATCTCCTTCTATCCCCAGCTGGCAAACTCAGGTTCAATCTACTCCAGTATCTATAGGATATGGAGATGTTAGCAAGGTCTTTTCAGCTTTGGTCTTGTTTCCTGTCACAGTGGAAGGTACATCTATAAAATCACATCTTTCTGTTTACTTGCTTCCACTTTTTGTCCATGTCCACTCAACTGACATATGCTTTTACCCATCACTCTTGATAAAACAGCTTGAGCTAGAAATCAATGCTGATAGGAAAACTCATAAGAGCAGCTTCAAATCCACTCTGTTGAGAGCAAATCCATTTCCTTTTAATGAAGGCACACCTGCTTACAGAAGTGATGAATGTGGCAATATGACAAGACATAAGCATGTGTTTAACTGTAGTATGTGCTTAAATTTCCAAGCACTCTCAGGTTTAAAGTGTGTGTTCATTTGAACTGAGGATTCTATTGCTGATTCTAATAACTGTGAAGAAAGCTGCTAGACTGATGATGCAATAGGAACAGAGATGGCAATAACTATGTGTATGCCATCTTCAAAAAATAGATACTTTCCCCCTTGCTGTGCTTGTAAATGCCATGACAGAAGACAGCATGGCTTTCCAGGCTATTTATTTGTTTGTTTGTTTATTGTTAGGATTCATGAAACAGATGTGGATAACAGCAATATTTTCCATGGGTTTGGGGTATTTCAGCAGGTATTTGTGGACAAGGTTAGCCTGATGACTGCTTTTTTAAGAGCATAAGGGAGTCTAATGAAGAAATTTGAATCACTAGGAAAGGGGATCAATGTCTGTCAGATTTCTTCAGGGCTTCCAAGCAGTGTTGTATACTTTTGACTATTGCATCAGTATGAAGAAAGTGCTTCCTTCTCCCTGCAGAGGTAGCACCACTGAAAGAACAAGATGAGTTCTCATATTTACTTCAGGTGTAATTGAAGAGTAGCTGGTTTCAGGCAGTGAGGGCTGTGACTGAACAGCATGTAGCATCATGCAGTTTGGGCTAAATTATATCCATACTGAGAATTAAGCATAGACTTCATTGTGCTTTTTGCCCAGGCATATTCAACAACTGCACGTCTTTAGTAAGACAGTTCAAGGATGCTGTACTAGACTGATCTCCACAACACTGGAACGAAAAAACGTGAGCCTGCATCATGAATTAACTTAGGTGAGCTGCTTCCTTTACGTGTTCAGGAGGGGCTGGACATGTTCATACCAAGGGTAAGTCCACGTAGAGCTGTACAAAGCTGTAGCCTTTCAGAAAATGGTGTGAGTGTTTTGCAGTCTTGGGTTTTTTTCAGGTTGCCCAACAGTATTTTTCCTGAAAAGAGCATGTTTGCTGTGAGGCAGCCCTGCTCATGTTTGCAGCCAACTCTCCTTCTAGAGTGGGTGAAGCCCATTCTCTCTGTCTGCACATTCTTCTCCCATGTTTTGCATTTGAATGTTGCCTGGCTACTGTCTTGTGTTTTTTGTTTTAATCACACCTTTTTCCTCCTTAATCATTACTGCATCATGCATTGTGAAATGTTGATAGGATTGGAAGTCACCGTGTGCATAATAAGATATCTTCAATTTCGTATTGCAATAATATAAATATTTTCTTAGGGTATCTTTTCTATTACATATTACACAGAGTGATTTGTTGTTACAGTGCCCTCTTTGCTTTTCAGAATGTCATGTGCTGGATCAAATGTTACTCTGATGATGTGATAAATACCTTTGCCATAGTTTCTGATGCATTTACACCCCTGCCAGTGACAGATTCTGTTGAGCTAAGTCTGAAATGGTACATTTTCTATCAGCACACTAATGCTTGAGAATGTATTGTACATCTGCTTTGAGTATTACAGCAGTTCACGAAGAAAGAACTGGATTCCCTTTATCATATTCACGACGAGGAAAGAAAATACATGCATGCTGAATTCTTTAGTTATAGTGGTGCATAATAAACTGTTTGTTGTTTCATGAGTTATCCCAACATACAAGTTACAGTACAGATAACAAATGGAAGCTTAAATTGTCTGAAGATAATAGCTTAGGTAGCACTGCATTTGTAAATGAAGAACAGTTATACTCACACTAAACATCAGGATGAATTTGTTTTCCCCCTTTGGGGAATCTATTAACAACTTCCTTTTTTCCATTCTGGCTTGATTTTCTGCAACCTGTATTTGCTCTACAATCATTATATTTCAGTTTCTTTCTACTGTTGTGTCTATGGCCTTACTTATCCATCATTTTATTTGGCCCCATTTCAGATGTTGGATGTAAGCTGGGTATTTATCTTGGCCATTGGAATTTGCAAGAGTCACTCAGAATGCCGTGGCAATGCTCTTCAAGTGGTGGACAGAGGCCTTCAGTCTGATTAAACTGTTCCCTTCATTCTCCCCTCCATATACAGTTGTTACAGAAATTTAGAAAAAACATGTATTACAGACACACACACTCCTCAACAAAGAACACTTTACCACAATATGCCAGTCAGATAAAGTGTAATAAACCCATGGCAACTCCTGTTAAAGAAGGTGAGTTACTACACTTAACTACACAGTAGCATACATTTAAAAAAGATTTTGTCTTAGCCATGGAGGTATCACAGAACTGCTGGAATTTACCTGGATTCAGCCTATAAAGAACAATGCAGATGGCAATTTAAGTCCTGTAGGCTATCATTGAGTTGAGTACTGTAGAACAAGAGAAAAACAAAGTATTTCTTTACTGAAATGCATAGTTATAAATGTCATTATTTTTTGCAGGCTGAAGCAAGCATTCAGCCTGGTTTACAGGTTATATATCAATACAGGTTATATCAATACAATTCATGCTTGTATGGATTGCAGGCTCTAATTCAAAAGGAGAGGGCCTATGTAGGACTGGCCTAACTTGCTGCAAATTCACTGGCTGTTAATTAAATTATACAAGTTTTATTATAAAAGAAAATAAAGACCCAGGTGATAACTGCTCCAATTTTTTGCAGGGCAAGCTGATCAGTGTAATCTAGTCCCATTCACATAGACTAGATTAATATCAATTGTACAATGTGTTCTTAGTTGCCAAAACTTATGAAGCCTATTAATACCTACTCTGGTCAAAGGAAAAATAGCATACACCACTGAAAAAAAATAAAGTACATAGAAATAGCGTGACTAATACATAATAATTTTATCAGACATGGGAAAAGCATGATTAACAATACTCAATGCATGCTGTAAGATTACCACAGGCACTAAGGGTTGAACATAAGCTTGCCTATAAGGAGGGAAACTGAAATAACCATTCCAAACACAACCTAAACCATGAAAGTAGAGCTGGAGGTCCTGGTTAGAGTGCTTCTTAAGAATAAGGTATCCCAAATGAACAATGCAGCCATAAATAAGCTAACAACATTTGGAAGATTCAGGAAGAGTAGACAGGAAAATAAAATGTATAGTGATGACATTTTTATGGTCTCACATTTTATGGACCTCCAACACTGCTTCCTTGATTTATAAGTTGAGTTTTTTTTAATACGAAAGTATGGGATCTGGTAGAAAAAATAAAGGTGGTATTAGAATGCAGCTCCTTCTGTGTCACAGAGGAGGAAGTATTAATCAGAACTACACAATAACTGCAAACAGCTGAGAATACCCATAAATATGGTTGAGACACAGAGCTTTCTGTGCAACCTGAGAGGCATATTGAAATGACAAAATAGAGAAATAATTGCCAAACTGATGATGACCATCACTGTCCATCATGCTTTGCATAGCAATGAGTATTCTGAGTACCCTTCTCTAGGCCAGCTTCCTAGGCAAGGTATTGAGATTTTGCTAATGTTGCAGGTAAATGAGAATCAGATGTCAAAAATGTTTGGGGTAAGGGCTTCTTTTGCATCACTGTAAACAGTACCATTCACACTCACATTGACAGACAAGGACTTAGTTAATAAAGAACATTTTAGCAATGAGCACCTTAGTGATTATTTACTATTGCAGGAACCACATGTGGATGATGCCACCTTGCCTAGTGCTAATCAGAGAATTATAGGATATGGTGAGTTGGAAGGGAAATAAAATGGTGAAAGAGTTTTGACAACTTCTACGGAAGATGTTTGTGTAGAGTGTCCCTGAGAGTCCATGCCATTTTAGGAAGAGTGTGGCAGAGGGAAAAAATAAACTTCAGCCCAAGGTACAATTTCTTCTAAATTTGAAATAAAAAGGCATGAAAGTTCCTATCGTGAAAGGAACAAGAAAATTAATCTCTGGTCCTTTTTTTAATTATTTTTATTTTTTATTTTTAATTACTGTCAAATTTTCTTCAGGACCAATTTTAACATGGCTTGAGTCAGACATTTTGAGATGCTGACACTGAATTTCTCTTCACAGACAGACGTCTGAAGTGAACTTATTTTTTTTTTTTGTTCTCCAGAGTACAGCTCACTTTCAAATGAAGAAGCTGAGATTATTCTCTATTTTCCCATGGTTCATGTTGATAACTGTGGGCAGCTGCACAGTCCAAAGAGAGTACCTGAAAGGACCATTCTTCAGGGCTGCTAGTTTGTTCGCATGGCTTCTTGGGTATAGAAGGTGAGTTTTAAGAGATTTGTCAGCAGTGATTTCACCAAGATCTTGTGACAAGGTAGAAAGTGACACTGCAAAATGTCCTTAATGATCGATTCCTACTCTTTAAAAAAATTAACTTGGATTTCTATATAAATAGATCACAGTTCTGCTATTAATTTGCATTTAAATAATTTCCATTTGATATGTTTTTTTAACATAGTTTTGGCTTTGTGGGGCTCAAAGTAACAGAACCCAAAAACCACATATCTGTATGCAGAATATGTTAATATACTCATTTTATCAACTGTTTTTCAGAGGTGATTTAGATTTCAAGTGATTTAGTTCAAAGCTAAGGTCTGGTCTGTCTAGGAACTTGCTAAAATGGGTAAGCTTAACTCTACTCAGCTTAGAATAGATATTTTTGGTTTTCTTAACTTGATGTATGTCCTGGTTTGAAAGACAGGTGTCTGCGAAAGGCAGGAGCCTCTCTTGAAATAGAAAATGTAAATCCCCTTCATCCAAATTATTATAATATTGAAATGAAAGGGCTCTCAGGCAAAGATATGGGAGTGACAGTTCTTTACTAGGAAAAATTAAAATAAAAGCACAGTAATACAAAAGAAAAAAAGAACCAAAACACTGACAGAGTCAGAATACAACTGACACCCCATCAGTCAGGGTGTTGGTAGCAGTCTAATTAAATGGTGGCTACAGTCCTCCTGCTGTGGCAGATGTGGTTCTGTTGAAGCAGTGCTCCTGTAGAAGGGTGCAGTTTTCCTCTGAAGGTCCAGTGATTACATAGAAGATTCTGGGGTTTTTTTCTGGAATCCAGTGGGAAAAGTCTGCTTTGGTGTTCCACATGTCAGTTTCTATCTAGGTAGGAAAGGCTTGGTTCCTCCCCCTGGCTGTAGCACCTCCCAATAGGATGATGTAATTTTATCAGTCATACAGTGGGACTCAATGGCCATTAACAGAAGATATCTCCCTGGACAGAGGATGGGTTGTGGAAAAGATGAAGAACACTGCCCTAGCTGGTTTTAACAGATGGTCCATTAACAGAAGATACCTTACCCAGATATAAAGATAACTGCCCCACCTGGTTTCAGCAGACAGTGATGGAATACATGTGGTTACATCCTGCTTGGCAACCCAAGACAATGTAAAACGTTGTGATTAAATTCTGAGTGTTAAACACAGGAGCACTACATGGGGCAGCTGGAAACCTCACAACTGCGTTATTATGTGTAAGAACTCCTTCCATCATGGTGTCACCAGAAAACATGGTAAAGTAGCCTAAGGTGGCATTCTGCTAAGAACTGGAAAATTAAGAAATTAACCTAAATCAAGCCGTCCAAAGCACACAGAGATGTGTACTCATATGCATATGAGAGCATATAATGTGCATTAGAGTAGGAAGGACATATTGTATGATTCATCTTTCTGACAAGCAGAAAAATTATTTGATGTCTTAGATGGAGCCCTAATACTTCATAACTTCATATAGACTCTGGATGCAGTTTTGATAGACATCAAAATATGTGTATGGTAAACCACCTGCCATCTTTTAATTAAAAAGTTGTCTTGTTTATTAATTTATTCCTGACAAAGATAAAACTTCAAAGAATAGTTTCCATTCTACTTTCAATGCAGTACTCTATTAATGAAAGAAACACAGAATCACTAGTCATTATTTTCTTTCTCTTAGTCTGCCATTGCCTTACACAATGTATAAAGTGTACATGAAAAAAAAATTTTAAATGGTGATATAGCTCTTCTGCTGTGGTGAAGAGAAAAAAGGGAGAGAAGGAGGCCTTTTAGACAATTCCCATGATAACTCTAATAGTATGTCATAACAAAGGGAATATTATGTTATTAGTGGACAATTAGACTAACCAGAATGAGATTTTTGCCTGTCAGCTAGGCAGCGTCCTGTGGGGTTTTAGTATTGAAGTTTTAGAACTAAAATCTCCTAATAAACCGAATATGTAAGTTTGAATGCTGCATCAATGGAGTTGATTTACGTATCAGTAGAAGGCCAGCATACATACCTGAAATAAACAGTGAGAAATCCAAGCTGCTGCATGTAGATAGATGAGAGACACATTGAGGCAGGATGAAAAAGCCAGAGGATTAACTTCCACAGTTTATTTCTCTTCTTCTCTCCATGTTTACTCATAACAAGCTGCAAGTAAAATCTTTGGGAAAGAGCACATTCTGAAAAGCAAAGAAAGAGCTTTAGAGATCACAATGAAGTTGTCATTGAAAGCAAGGAAGTAGGCAGCTGAGGACATGACAACATTCATGTTGGCTGAATTATAAACTCTTGAAAATCTTTCTACACCTTTAAAAAGATGAAGAAGTCAGTGTAACAGGAAATGGAGATACACATTTTAAGAACAATAACTAGACCGAGATCTGGATTCCCTTAAGTGTTAGACTGATGCCACTCCTCAGGACTGTCTAGTCCATGGCCATGTTGGTGCTTGGAGAATTCTTCTATTCACAGGGCTTTGTTAGGCTATGAAAAGGCAGCACTTATACACAAAACTTTATTTAGCTACTTCAGCCCAATTCGCTATCAGGCTATGTGCTATGGAAAAGACATTTACATAGTATTTGTACTGTAGGAAAATAATACTCCTAACTGAAATTAGGATGTGGAAAATCTAAATGTGTGTAGGCTAAGGATGACTTGTGTCAGTAGAATTTATTGATGGGAAGATTAATAAGATGACCTTTTGTAACTAACCATCCCATTCTTTACCCATGGACAGCTCAGCTGTGTCAAAGCTGTGTGTAAAACAGATCCTGAATCACTACCAGTTGCAGTCCAATTATTTTGAAGTAAAATTATAACTATTTATTTCCAAGACAAATTTAATTTAACCATGGTGTTTCAGAAGCAACCTAAGCTCTGTGTGGCAAAGATTCAGTACACTCAATGCTTTCTCTAAAATGCATTGAACAGCTCTATGCTCACCCAGAAACAATCTCTCCTTCTCTGTGTTTCACTTTCTCTGTGTTTCTACTGTCCAAGTAGAAACCCTAGTGTTAATACCCTGGAATAATCAGTGTAGGTGACATTGCCAATTTTTGCAAGGTGATACTGCAATCTCCAGGGGGCTTGATAAAGGGGATGATTCACATTCAAATAAACCCTTGATTCTGACAGTCTGGACAGTGTTTTCCCAACATTTCAGCCAGGTCACATGTGACAGTTCATTAAATTTGCCTGCTCTGTAGCTGCTAAAATCATACAAATGCATCCACTTTTGAATGGGCTTTATCTCTTCCTTCCCACCATTGTCAAGATGTAACACAGTGTGCTAGAGAAGCTGGCAGCTGTAGAGAAGCTGTAGGTGAAACAAAGAGCTTTTTCACCAGGTAGGGCTGTTGTCATCTCTGGTGGAAGTAGGTTTCGCTGTGTGAAAGGCTTGGCTGTGTTTGGGATTGATTCAGGTTTTTTCAGTTTGCCCTTGCCTTCTTATGATATTGATATTTATTTCTAGGCATAGCTGTAAGAAAGGTCTTCAACCTTTATTGTTGTGATGTAAGTCTAAATGCTGGATGAACAAAGCAGTTGGGATGGGATCAATCTGCCAATAGCCAAAGGTCAATGCCTGGGTATAAACTGCAGAAATAAAATCAATCCACCATAACCTAAATCCTTCAAAGTTACAGGCAGAATGCCAAGATGGGTCACTCACAGTGCCAAAGCACAGGTTGCAGTGGCTGTCAGCCAAGCTAAACAGCATGTTGAGGGGCTCCAGTCTTGCAGACCAACAAGCCTATACCATGCAAATGCCACATATCTCCTACGAAGGCACTCAGGTAGTGTCGCTAAATTCCCAAAAGATCATGAGTCATGTGAAATGGACAAGGTGGGAAGCAAACCCATAATTGTCCCCATGTTACCCAGATAATGCATACACAGATGCCCATTGGATCTGTGGCAGTGGATCTAGCTGAGTGCACGCTTCAGAGCTCAGTATCTGTGCCAGGTTGATTGGCATTCTTAGAATGAACCTGTCATGAATCTTAGTGCATACAGCCTTGAAAGAAAACCTTACCAAGCTTACTTTTCTATGATACCCCCCTGCCTAACTTTGCTCTACCCTGTCCTTAAGTTTGCCCTCTGCTCTCAGGGGTTGATCTGCTCTGATCTTCTGCACATTTGGAGTATAAAAGAACCGTATTCTAGATGTCTCCTGCCTGCACTGTCAGTAATGTTTTTGTTATCTATCTGGGCTAACTGGACAAGCCATGGCAAGCAAAGAGAGTGACAGAGTGGCTCTGCACAGGAAAGGAGTGTCCTGGTCCCAGCCACAGCCCATACCAGGAGAGGGCTGTCCTGGACACTTCCCAGACCTCACTGTGCTCTGCACCAGGCTCTCCCACAGTATCTCTGGGATTAATTCCTCCTCACTCTGATAAGGCAGAGATAGGCTATTCATACACTGAGGATAGACCTGCACGTCAAGACAGCAAAGTAATTAAAAAGATGTTTTTAAAAGACAGACAAAGTGCTGGACAGACAAAGTTGAGCAGGATTTTTCAGTGGGTGGTGTGCAGAATTGGTGTGCAATCCTGGTGTGAAAGATTAGTGCCTAAGGCACAGGTGTGGAGCAGATGGCCTTCTCCTTTTTAGGTATAGATGCACTTTGGTATTTTATAAAATTAATGGAAGGAAAGTCAGGGCAACACAAAGCTATTTTTTCCTACTTAGCAGCTGGAAGTAAGGTGAATTTATCAGCCTCAGTGGTGTCCCTTCTGAACAACAGCATGCCACAAAGCAAAAAGGCAAACAAGTAATGCAGCACAGCATGACATGTTTGAAATTATCTGTCTTGTTTTGTGCACCTGAAAGAACAAACTTTTTGGTACAAGGCAGGTGTAATTCAGTCTTTGTGCTGATTCAGACTTGGAAATTAGCTGAGGAAAAACTGCAAAATATGGTGAATTTTTTGTTAATAATTGGGACTTTATGTCTCTGTGTGTGTGCGTGCATGCATATGGACAGCTGCAGCTCAGTGGGACTGAGAAATAAGGGTGGACTGCATTTAGAGCAAAAGTGAGGACTTCACTGGCTAAGTCACCAATGCCTCTTTTCTTCTTTCTCCCCCCTTCCACTTGTCCATTTACTCATCATATAGCATCTTTATCCATATTCAAGTGCTCAATATAATTTAATCCGCACAGTCCCTTCCTGCCCATCTATAAAAGAATTTGTTCCATTGCAGTGGAAAGTTACAATGTTGATTACACATCTGTCTAAGATGATCCCCAAAGCAAACATTTTATCCTCACTTATATAATCATCATAAGGTAGAAAATGAAATTTCCACAAATCAAAAATGTAGGAGAGCTTCAGGGAACCACATGTCAGTTTTTACTTTGATGTACACTATGTTTAAAAAGATATCTGGGAAGGAGAGATGGTGCAGAGAGGAAAAAGATGCACTGAGTATCTTCCAGGAGATTTCCTCTCTATTGCTTAATTCTTTCAACTGTAGAAGGAAGAAAATAATCTCTCCTTTCTGCCTGGAGTGAGAGTGAAAGTATTCTGAAGAGACATTGCAAGAACCTCATTTAGTACCATGGATGGTTTCGCATTCCCACTTGCATCTTAATAAAAGTAAACATCACCTCAAGGTTTGCAGTGAGGGTATAATGTTTTAAAAAACTTTGGCGAGATTGGCAGATAAATACTTTGCTTCCAAGATGATTTAGAAAGGAGCCTTATCTCAGACTAGTGAACTTTATCATCCGAAGTAAAGGAGAAGCTGGAGTTAATGGTGTGTGTTTGTCCAGAAGATGAGTCCTTGTTTCCAAAATGTATACAGCTGTTTATTTCCTGGGAGAGCAGAGTTTTGGTCCTAATTGTCAAGGACAGTTGAATATTATTAACATCTTTCTCTCTCTCTGTCCCTCTCTTCTCTGTTTAGAAAGACATTTAAGCACATACTGTACTAGTTGAAGAAGAGCCCTGTATTTCTCTCTTACTACCAATTGCATCCTCTCTACCTGCTTTCGTTATTTGGTTGTGTCTTCAAAATAACAGCTCCTTTTCTTTCATGGTTTTGCTAAACTAACTCTCTCTTTCTTCACTCATCTCTGCCACCTCCTATTTGCACTTACAACTACTGTCAGTGTCATCTGTGCCTGCCATCTGCTTCCGGAATATTATGAAGCTGTAATCACAGGACATTTTGAAATTTATTCATACAAATTAAAGACATTCAGTTGCTGTCAGGGGCAGATTTAGAGCTAAGAAAGGCATAGGTCTCCTGGCAGAGGCTTTCAGAAACAGCAGCTGGCAGAGGGAGACTGGAGCAGGTTTCCCTGCCCAGTTTTCCATCCCACCTGGCTCCTGACCTCCGGCATTTTTGCATTCTCAGGGCTGGCTTCAGCTGAGATCAGCAACTCTGCCAGATTCGCAGTTGAGTGGTAAACACGACTCTGGTAAGAATGAGACCAAAGGAATTTTTCACTTGTGACCCCATTTGTGCCTAGCCTGTAAAAGTGTATAACCACAGCAGTAACCTCTGTCTTACTCCTTTTACAAAAGGCTGTACCTTAGTATACATTTTTTCTTAATTATTTGAGGTAGGGACTACTTTATTAATTCCAAGCAGTACCTATAAAATGGCCGAATCCCAATCAAGGGCCCCTAGATGCTACTCTAGTAAATGGTAGTAGTAGTATCAGATAGGGAGATATCTGTGTCATCCCACAAGGAAAGCAGATGCTAAGGGCTGTTCCTGCACTTCTCAGTTTATACTCTCAACTTCCAGAAAAATGGAATAGGTTGCAATTAACTATGATGGCATTGTAAGATGCTGTAGACTGCTTCTACTGCTCCAAGAGAGGTTCTACAAAATGAAATAGCTGGTGCCAAGGACCCACATACACAGTATGTACATTTCAGGCTAGTGTTGTTTTTGCTTTGGACTTTCTCTACTCTGATGTCTGGACTGATTTGTAGCAGAAGTGCCTCAGTTGCAGTCTTGGTGTGCAACTTCTAATTTGCCTTCATTTAAGGAAAGACTGATCCTTGCTCTGTGCAAGGCAGGGTGGAGGTGGTGGAGAGCTGCACACTTCTTATAAAACTAGAAGGCTGATTTTTGCAGTATACTCCACTGACTTCGAAACTTTTTAAGATCAGTTTAAAAATGTTTACTCTTTCACCGTTCATTTTTCTGCATTTGTCGGGTTGGTATGCCTTTCAAAATGTCTCCTCTAGGTCACCTGTTTTCCAGAAGCACCTTCAGTATGTCAGTGTTTCTATAGATGTCCCTAAATGGAAACATCATTATGTAGGAAAAGCAACAAAAATGAAAAAGAACTGTTGCATATTTCTGCAAAAACAAACCAGTTGCTCAGTGGATTCCCTTTTTTCCCAAGACTTATTAAGAGGTGGAGATCCAACATGAATTTAATGTACCTATGGCCTCAGTGAAATGGGTGCACACTGCCTGTGCTCCCCATGCCAGCTAAGCTGCTGCAGTCTCAGCCAGTAGCTGGAGGCAAGCCAGCTCAGAGTCCTGGAGGCTGTAGACACAAGCCAAAGATACTTGGCAGGTATTAGACCACAGAAATCAATGAGTAGAAAAGCTTCATTTGGCTCTGTTGTTTCTGCTGGGTTGCTGTGTTGGAATAAAAAGTGTGACCTACTGATTTGCAGTACTGTAGCTGAAAGATTGCAAAAAACAGGTTTAACGGTTTAATCCCAGAAGTTTTGGTTGGGTGTCTTTGGGTGTGTTTTTGGTGGTTTTTTTGTTTGTTTGTTTGTTTGGTTGGTTGTTTTTTTTTTGTTTTGTTTTGTTTTGTTCATTTTTTTTTTTTTTTTTTTTTTTATTATTTAGGGGGACATCTTCAAAACACACACAAAGGAGCTAAATGTGACACACAGTGAAAACAGGAGCAGTGTTTTCAAGGGATCAGAATCAGGATGAATTTCTTCCCTATAATTGTCTACTCACTTCCTGGTGCCACAGCACTTGGTAGCATTCCCTCACAGGTGGGAAAACTGGTGAAGCTACACTCAGTTAGAATTTAAAATCCCTGACAAGGACAGCTTGAGAGGAAAGGTTAGTCACCTAGTGCACTGTCTTCACAAGGGATGTGGCTGGTACCATGTCAACAAAGGCTGACAATAGTGCAGGTGAAAGGGCAGCCATGGAAAGGATCAGTGAAGTAATGAACACTAATGTCAGGGAAATACAGAAGACAGGGGAGAGGCCACAGTATATTACCACCCTCGATGAAATGCCTGAGCCACTTGTCCCATGGTGGTGATTTGTCATGTTTGCTGTCAGGTGATGTGGATTGGCAGCAGAGATCTAGAAACAGAGGAGGACATTGTGGTTGTGCACAAGCAGGTGGGAAGGCACTGATTTCAGCTCCAGGCAAGCACAAATTTCTTTATAATTGTTCAACTAATCTCACAAAAGGACTGTATACTGAAGTGAAAAGCAGATTGCTTTAGGTGCCAGGAAAGAGGTACAAGTGTTTTTGCTACATCCAAAATGCACTAAAACAATTGAAAAACCTCATGGGCCACCTTCAACCTGAAGGTTGAAGCAACTTTCATCATCTTGCTCCTTCACAAAGATCTTGTATGAACATGCTGATGTGCATGTTTTGGGATGGGATGACAAGCCCATTTAGCTATTAAGCTGTTTTCACCATGGGAAGCACAAAACTCAGACAAGGAGCCTTATGTTAATCATGGAGTTTGCAAATCCTTGTTCTGGGCCACAACCAGCAGGTATGACAACAGAGGCTGGCGCTAAAGTCCTGAAGCTGCATTCCTGTGCCTGCACTACCACCACTTGGATGGGTATGGGGCACCCCTACCTGTTAGAGCATTGTGGTGGTCATCAAGGACAAGGGGCACAGCCTAGGGATGGGAAAGGGTAGGTTTGGTCATGGTACAGGACACTGGAAAGGACCTGGGATTCCTGGGAAGCAGAAATTCAAGATGGGATTAAAAAAAACATTTTCTTCTTGCCCAAGTTAGCCATATGTAGACTTGTCTAGATCTGAAATGGATGGGATGGTTTTTAGAAAATATTTAACAAGACAATTATAAAACAGCTTGGCTCTTGGCTAGCTAGAACTTCACAGCTTTACATTGGGTTTGTTTTACATACATAGCTACAAACTCTGTTGGGTATAAACCAACCATATATTAGAATATTAGTGTGTGTTAGACCGGCATACTGTAAACTCTGCATCTCAGCCTGTTTCACACAGTTTTGCCCCTCACTAATCTTTTATCTGTCTTTGAAATTAAAAAGTTTGCTGAAGTAATTATTGATTTGTAATAGGAAATACTGTGTATATATATTTTTTTAAATTTTTATGTGTGGCCTGCAGTGAAACAGGTATAAATCCATGGATCATGCATATTTTACAGAGAAATCTGGATTTGGTAGTAAACTCTGCAGATTTCAAAAATGTTATTTCTTCAAATCCACCCCAGGATTCCTAGTGGAACTGAACACAGGATTGACTTCTGACTGTTCAGGTTCAGCGCTCCCAGGACTGTCCTTATGAGGCACATACTTGCAGGAACTCAACACCTAGTTTCCTAAGTTCCTAGATCTCATCTTAAGTATGCATCAATAAAATTTAGACACCCCAGCCTCATAAGCGCTGGTGTGAAAGCTGAGAATATGAAGTCATATAATAGCAACTGACGAAATTAATTTGGAAGCAAATAAAGCAGATAAATTTTTTGTTTGAATTTTCTTTGTTTTAAAGTCACAGAGTGGCAAATAACATGATTATACAAATAACGTGATTTTTCAAGGTGCTTCTTACTAAGACATTCCAATCAAGGCTTACTCTTTGTTTTTATATCCAAATGATAAATATTTTGCCTTTTGTAAAATAATTTTTTTATAACCCAAGGGCTGGTACTTGCAGATAAACTTGTGCTTCAGCACACTCTTGTGACATGAAAAGCACTCATAAATCACAATCTAAACTGCAATTTCACATCCTCTCAAAAATCACTCTAACAGAGGCATGGCAAGTCATTTAGCTGGTTGGCAGAGCAAAGCCTGTCAGTACACTTACACTGCAGACATGTAACCTGTTTTCCCTTCCTCCATCTGCTGCATCAATTTGGGGCTGGGTAGGCATTATGCAAAACAATAGCTTCTACCATTTCTGAACTATGTAGAATTCCCCTTTAGTTTGCAGCTTTTTCTATCCCTTGTTATTGTATCAAGATTTTGATATCGCACACATGAGTGCTTTACTGAATCTGAGGGAAAAGGAGGTAAAACGTATTGGGAGGTATGGTGTTGCCAGGAACATGGTAGATTGTGAGAAGACCATGGGCAGACGGTCTGTTAAATGCTTGTCCTTTGCAAGCTTGGGGGATATCACTCACAGAGTAAAAACCATGGCCTTGGGCCACCCCCACAGCTAGGAAATCTGCATAGGAGAGGTGATGCACTTTCCAAGGTCAGACATGGACTGTTTCCCAGACAGAGGCTGAGAACACCCATCCTGGAGGGATCTGCTGGACTGAACTGACTTTCCCCTCTGTAGGTAGAGCCAAGCAGTGGAGCAGGGTGTTGAAGCATCACCAGAGCCAGTCTTAGTTCAGTGGAGCCTGCAGGGAACAGTAGAGCTTCATGTTAGTAAAGCATTCTTGAGGTTACCCAGGATTACTGGCCCCATGCTCTGCTTGTAAGCCATAAGAAAAATATTTCAGTACAAAAGGTGCATGATGCCTATTTTCCTTTATTATGGGAAATAATCTTCTGAGATCTCTGTGGATTTTGGGTGTCACTACCACCATTTTGTCTCCAGTGCCAAGCCCCAAATCCCACTGTACCCAGGTGGTGCACTCAATGCAGCTGCTTGATGATAGAGAAAACATCAATAGTCAAAGTGGAAGCACTCCAATAATGGGAATGTAAGTGGTAACATCAAGAAATGTTTAGGACATTTTCTCAGCCAGAGAGTTTCCCTTTCTAGAAGTAAAATCAGGGCATGTAACAAACAAGGGTGAATTAAAAGAGAAAGTATTCCCATGTGCCTTGTTTTTGTTTTCTCTTAGGCTCAGATTTGAACTGCATTGTAGCCCAAACTCCTATTAGAGACATCTGGTCTAAGTCTGTAGGGTTATTTGTTTCTGGGTTTGGCTTAATTGATTGTAATTTTTCTCCCTTGTATTTTTGATTCTTTCTCCCCTCTAGCTTTATTCTAGTGATATTTTCTCAGCTTTTGTCTTCTTTGTTTCTCTTGTATCTTCTCCTCTCCTGTCTCTCCAGTCATCTTCAGCTGCACTTGCCTGCTCAACACACTATATTGAAGAGTTAGTAGATCCTTCAGATGGCCAGTGCTCAGGTTTTAGAAAGACCTCTTTTTCCTTTATTCTTTATTTTGTTTTTCCCCCACAATCTTTTACTTTCTGCAAAACCAACTGCAGAGGGATAGAGGCTTTCTTTCCTTCCAAGTACAGAGTGCCACCTTTCTTGGAAGTGGTTTTCCCTGATTTCTGCAGCTAATGGAATCACTTCCCTTCCTAGTTACTTTGATGAGTCTCTTTTTGTCTCCCAGGGAGTGGGGCACCTGTGTGAGGGTTATTGACATCCAGACACTTTATTATACCCTCTCTCAAGTAATGGGTTTGATTTTCATGTTCATTAGGGTTGCTCAACATGTGGTGAAGTGCTGCTTTTAGGACTCTCTAGTCTCCCAGGTTGGTGTGAAAGGGGTTTTGGCAGAAGTAAGAATAAAGGCCAGTACTGTCATTACCTGCTGTTCAAAATGACTCATTACTTACTTTTCTTTGTGAAATTGATGCTATCAGTGATATGACAGAAGGATGTTCTTGCTATTTGAAACACTGCACAGTGACTTGAGGAATTTTCAGATATTCATTCGCATTTTTGCCCATTAGGAAGTGCATGATGCTCCTTAGGTAATACATCTGGAGGCCAGTTTTGGTCTCCAAAGAATATAAAAAACTTTTTATTTGTTAAAGGCGCTTTAGGATTCATGCAATTTAGGATTGATTTTTATTTGTACAGCACAGATGGTCCAACCACCTCTGTCTTCCCATAGAATAAACCCAAATGTCTCAACTGCAATAATTACTTTTTTGTAGGCGCACTCCTTTTCTCCTCCTTGGATAAGTTCATTTGTAGGATGATCATGAGAGGAACTTTTCCTTGGCCTGAACTTTGTTTAGTTCAGATGTACATGAAGTCCAGTTACCACTAAGCACTTCAGAAAATTTATGTTCCTTCCACAGTTTCTTCTTCAGTCAGAAGTTCCCCTTTGAATAACTTGCACATAAGTCTTTTGCACAACATTGGCCCTTCTTCACCTCATACTTTCATAATAACTGCTATAATTTGCTTCAATCATTTTCTTTGTCAGTGGAATGACATATACCTCCATTAGATGACTTTTTAAATCCCCTTTTTTGTGAAGGAAACAAAACCAGACGTCATATCTGAGTAGGTTTTCTCTGTGTTTTAAAGTCTCCCTGCAAAAGTATCTGATTCATCACCCTAAAGGACACAACAAGCGTGAGTATGCAGAAATATGTGTCTTTATCTTCCCAAGATCACAGTTTTCTACACTAAGGCAGTACATTGCACAATGACAAAAATTTGCCAGCCTTTGTCTGGTAAGCAGCCAGGTATCAAATCCATTCCACTTGCAGCCTATTCTGTCTTCATAGTCTTCTGGAGTTTGCAAAGCATTGTGGCAGAGAAATTCTCTAGTAATTAAATTATGCATTCAGTAAATATCATAATAATGGGGTATTATATTTAATTTTGCATTGTACTTATTTCTAATAAGATGCAGACTATTAACTTCAGATGTACAGAATTCATGTACCTTTCTAGTGTTTTTTCAGGCTGTCAGCAGACTTTGAAAGACATTATGATTCACATGCTGTTCACCTTTCCATTTTCACCTCAGAAACAGACCATTAAAGTCACTGTTATTAAGGACAAGACAGACTGAAGCAATTCTGCAGAAGTGGGTAAATCTGACAGGAATTTCTGCAGTGGGAGTGAATTTCCATGTATTTGCTACATACACACACATTATATACACATATATATGTATGTGAATTTGTTGCAAGAGATCCCTGATTCATTTTAAATTATGGTATGATGCAATTTTTTCACTCTTTGTCCCTTATTGAAACATTAGTACACATTTTTCACTAGGTGGTGAAAGTAATATTTTACTTCCATCTACCTCTGCCTTTTAATTGATTTATTTTCTAAGTCTTTCATCACTGTCATTTTATTGGCTTCTATTTGCAAGTTCAATCTTTTAATTTGCCCTGTGTAATGAAATTCTTCTCAAATTACCTGCTGTTTTCCATCAGCCAGTGTGGCTACCTCCTTATTCTGCTCCTTTTTTTCTCCCATAACCATCTCTCTTTTTTTTTTTTTTTTACCTGCCATTTGGTATACAAAAGTAAAGACCCCCTTTTGCTGCTCCAAAACTCTCAGGAAGGAAGAGTTTTCCCTGCTATTTCACCTTTGGCTAAAATTCAAATGAAAGATTGTGCATTTATTTAAATTATAAAACAGTTATTAGAACTAGAGAAGAGGCCTGAGGTCAAGTAGTAGTGCTGATATGATTGTCTTCTCCATCCTTCGGGACTCTTACCCTTGCTGGTCTTCCTTCTTCCTTTCACACGTGTGTGCAAATGATGAATATTATGGGTAGGGCCCAGTGGTAGCATCCTAGGCTGATGGTGTTAGGGATAAAATTCCCACTGCATTCCATGCCCTTCAGTGGTTGCCTGAGGACACCAGCTACTTATTAATGTAAATAATCAGCTCTATCTCTATTTGTGGAAAAGAACCTCTGTGGACTTTTTTTGAGGAGAAGCAGAAACAGGCAAAAGAGAAATAAGTGAATTGCCTTTCTATTTCCTTTGTACCTCACATCTGCCCAGCTGTGCCCTGCTTTTCTGCTGCCTCCTCCTGGGGACACAAGGACATGTATGGATGTCTCTTTGGAAGGTGCAGCTGAAAATCATTGGCTGTCCTAACTGCTGTGGTTTCCTCCAGCAGTCAGCTCAGGTGGACATAGACACATGCCAGACCCAGGGGCTGCTCCTGGCTTTTCTGCCAGCTGTGCAACTGCTAATTGTCAAACAGCTATAGAGGTCACAGGAAGTACTTTCTTTCCAGTATTTGGTCCACACTGTGTGGGTTTTGAGACATAAGTAACTTCTGAATTCAGTAGCAACAGTCAACACACGGATTTAAAAATTGCTGGTTAGTAGAAGTTTAGAAGTTACACCACAGGGTGCTTCTGTTAAGTATACAGCTCAACTCAAGTGCAACATTTTCCTCACCAAGGCAGAAAAAGGTGTTTGAAGAAGAAAGACATCTTCCTACACTTCTTTATTACAAATTCTCATCCGTGTACAAATCAATTGCCATTTATAGATTGCATGGGAGAGCAAAGATTAGGCACAAAGTAAAACTTGAAAATAGATTCCTTTTGATGTGTGCCAAGCTCAGGGCTCTTATGAGATGTTATCACTACAAATGGTACACCCAGAAATGCATGGTTCGGGCAACTCTCGATACTTACATGACCCTTGTAATTTTAACGTCTTCTGAGTAGAAATTCTTACATGTGCTCTTGCATCATACACTGCCTGTAGGGAAGGCTTTTGATTTTTATGGCTTCTCACATCCTGGTAGGAAACATACTTTATCCATAGTTTTGTAGAGGTGGAATCAATATGTAAAGTGTTGAAGTGGGGTGCTTCCCTCTTCCCTTGGCTCCTCAGAAAAACTCTAAGTTGTAAAGGATGAGGTGCATTCTGTCAAGAAAGATAATGCTATTTTTTCCTTTCACTGGCTTTTGGCAGTTCATGCAAGTTGGGTCTTTTCTCTGCAAGTACCAGTTTGTATGGTGTACACTGCATTTCTCTACTTACCAGGAAACTCCTGTTTTCACTTAGAAGTGGCATTAGTGTCATAAACCTGATTACACATGGAACAAAACTTTTGCATTGACATCATAATGACTGGCATGAAGGTAATGAATTACCGCAGCAACTGACAACTTTTAGCACAGGTGGCCATTAGCTGCCAGGAAACACCTGACCTAAAGCTTGCTGTTTATTAGCTATGAATGTCCAACCAGACAGCCTCACATCAAGTATAAAATAATGTAATTCCTGTTCTGCATGTTGAAAAGCTAGAAGCTGAGCTGCCCATTGCCATGGATACAGCAGCCAGCTCACAGATGGCATGTGAGGCACTGGCCATGAGATGAATGGTCCCACCATTATCTGCCAGCTCCATCTCACTTGTTTGGGAGGCAGTGAACACTGGAAATATGCTTTTTGCTCCTTCAGATGTGAACAGTCCTTTTCAAGGAGCAGAAGGCAAGTCATCACACATTGCTTGACCCTGGGTAAAATGGCCCTGCTTGAACCACATTTGGAGTTAAGTTTACAAAAAGTCTGAAACATCTTCCACAACAAGAAAAGTCACAATTGAATTCATTAGAATTTAGATCTCATGGGGAGCAATAGCAAATCCTTTAAATCAGCTGTTGTTATGCCAGTTTGGGAGTTTATATTTCTAGATTTTGAAGCTTTGCCAGGGACACTTTCAAGGCTTCAGGGTACCTTCCCCTTGAAGCTACAGTTAAGATGCTCTTTGTCTTGATTCAGCATGATTCCTGTGTAGAACACACTGTTTCAGTACTTTTGCCTAGACAAGAGGGCTCTTCAGAGGAGAGAAGGAAAGGATGTGTAAGAAAGCTGGAGAGGAACTCTTTACAAGGCATGTGATGGTAGGAAAAAGACCTTAAGCTGAAAGAGGGTAGATGTAGATTAATTACTAGGAAAAGATTTCTTACTGTGAGGGTAGTGAGGCACTGGAAGAAGTTTCCTGGAGGGGTTGCAGGTGCCCCATCCCTGGAAATGTTCAAGGCAGAGTTGCCTGCGGCCCTGACAAAGCTATCTGGTAGAAGGTGTCCCTGCCCATGGCAAGGGGAATGGAACTGGATGATCTTTAATCTTTCTTTGGATCTGCCATCCCAAATCATTCCTTGATTTTATGAAATCAGGCTGCCAGCACTGGGATGTGCACAGAGCTTGTCTGGTACATATTGCCAATGCTGAGATGTAGACAGAGGCCCAGAATTTCACACAGGGAAAAGTGAAATGTTTCATACATTTTCTGCACATATAGAAGTTAACGAGTTCAAGCAGCCTACATCTGAAGCTTGCCATAAAGTTAAACACTACCACATAATCTAAATATATGCCCACTATAGAGTCAGGGTTTTCATTAACAGCCCTATCAACAAAGCCTCAATGATACACATTCAAAAAATGGATCATGTTCAAGTGTATAGAAATTCATGATTATACAGACTTCTAATTCAATAAATTATATTTAATTTTTCTGATATTATTATTTTTCTAAGAAATAACACAGACAATTGAGTTTTACTTAATAGTTAAAGCAAAACAAAACAAAGAACCTTTTATTTCTCCTTATAAAACTTATAAAGTTTCAGGCATTTTCTTTCAGGTCAGAGACACTTCATGCAAATAACTGTTCCGCCATTCAGTCATTGAGGCAAAATCTGAAATCAGTTTCATCTCTGGAATGATTGCTCAGCAAACAGGATGTGTGTAATCCATTTTTATTATTAATACTTCGATTAAGATTCGGGTACCATATTTTACTTCTTATAATGAGCACAGTTTTACAATGGATGTTAGGAGTTTACAGTACATAACATCACTGACAGCTGCAGAATGCCTGTCATGTGCACCAGAGCCAGATTAAATATAAGTACATTTCTCTGAGCAGTAACAGTGATAGAAAGATAAATTGCAACATATGTCTTACTTTACTTTATATGAACAAACACCGTTTTCCCTGTTATTTCAGTGCACGGACATATTTGTTATAATTTTTTAATCAACAAAGCTATATTATTAATGTTATATTGCATCTCAGGTAAAAAAAGGTTTTTAGTTGGTGAGGTCAACTGCAGAGAATGCACATGTGTCAATGATTTTACAGTATAATTCCTAATATTCCCATATGACTTGGCATGAAGACCTAAGATTATGTGCTTCATGCTCCCATGTTTTCTACTCTGTAGGTGTTTCACAGTTTCTTTTACAGTGTTTTTTACACTTTTACACAGACATTTAAACTTCTGTAAAAGAAGTGACTTGGCTGATTCCTGGATTTGTGATTTTCTCCTGTGCTAGCTATATCCTGAGAAGGGCAAACAGGAACAGAGAGGTCATCAAAGTAAATCTTCCCACCTATTGACTAGTTCACGTTCACAATTTGATGCATTGGTGAAAAATATTTCCCTTTTTCAAACAAAGATTAATTCCTAATTGAGACAGTCCTCATGAGGACATTCTAACAGCTAGTTAAGCACTGTCCTGACATTTTTTAAATGGAGCTGTTAAGCTGCAGACCTGCCACCTCCCATGCACAATCCTTCCCACTGTGGGATACTTCTGGGTCTGGTTTGAGCCCAGCTGTGTGGAGCCTGTTATCTTGGATGAGACAGCAGCAGTGTGTGCATGAGGACAGCCCAGCAAAAAAGCATATGGATAGCTTCTGGAGCTTCTGTGGGAAAGGCCTTCTCCTCACACTGCCAGCTGCAGCTCCTGTGGTGTTCAAAGCATCCAGCAGCAGCAGCTTGCAGGCTGAAGAGGTATGCAGGCTCTGCCACCTCTCTAGTCCCATAAATCCCTCTGAGAGCAGAGGCACCATGTCCAATCCATTGGTAGGTGTGTGCAGTGCAGATGCACTGCTGAGCATGGATCAGTGGAAAGAGCTGTGTTTCTGAGGGTTTTCAGATGGCCATTTTTTCCAACATGCACAAAACTGTAGGTGGAAAAGCAAAGTGAGGGGAACAAGCAAAATTTCATATTCAGCCACCCCAAGGGTAGAAGAGGTAGACCTTCTCAAGATCAAGGGATTAACTTTTCCATCCTTTGTTCCATGGCTTCCCATCACTGGAGGGGGTTTGCTCCCTCTCAGTCCCTGAGGCTTATCCTTGCATCTACCCCAACAAAATCTATAGAGTGGGATCTCAGATCCCATGTGTAAATATCTAATGGCTACTACTTAAGGAAGGTATAAAGATGAAGCATGATGCTGATGTTTGTGCCTGAGGTTTCCTCCCCTTACTTTGATGCTGGGTTTCATGTCACACTGCCATATTTTTCTACAGTATATGCTGTAAATCTCTGTATTTTCTTTTTCACAAGTGGACCTCTTGCTGCATCAGTAAGCTGCACAAAGCCAGATTCTTGTTTTGAACTTTATGGATCTGTGTTTAAGATACATGAAACTCCAGTATCATGAAACTGTTTAGGACAACAAAACAAAACAAAACACAAACAAAAACCCCCCAAAAAACCACCACCACCAACAACAACGATAACAAACCCACCAAAACCAAATACCAAACAGCCACTGAATGATCACAAGATTATTGCTCTCTCACTGTAGGGAAATCTATTTAAACTCCCATAATGGAGTACTCACTGACTAAACACCCTGGCCTGGTCACTGTGAAGGAGCAGACTATGCACAGACAGAAATAGCAGCAGGAAGGAATGCACATCAGGGAGCACATTCTTCACCTTACCCTAAAGATGCTGAAAAAAACAGAAGGGGAAATCTCCTTCAAATTGGAACTAAATCACCCATAGCAAAACTTTCATCAGAAAATACCCTATATAAGACCCCAGCTTCTAATCTGTGTCAGGCTTTTGTTGGGATTCACTCAAAAATAAGACATTTGGTCGGACTATCTCAAGGATGTATCAAAGAGATAGTTAATTTAGTGTCTTATACAGAAAGATCTCAGTTATTAGAATATTAGGCTTGATGCCTGACAGTGGGCATAGTGCAGACCTCAAAAAGCCACGCAGACACCATCTGCACCTGTGGAGAGTGCAGTCTGCCCTTGCTATCACTCAGAGGCAAGAGAAGGAGAGACATCTGCACTTGAGTTTGTGGTCACAGGCATAACATCAAAAGACAGTATGGCCTTTAATGTGGGAAGAAGAGTGTATAATTTATTATGAAGTTTAGCCAACAAAAGGCTCTTTCCCTTAACAGCAATCAATGCTGGTCTTCTCTCTCCTGTTTCTGTCACAAACTTTCTTTTCTTCCTCTTTTTTTTTTTTTTTTTTTTTAGAAAACTGTTCAGTACTCAGACAGCAGAAGCAAAACAAAGAGGTAGGATTTTTTTCCCTTACTCCCCCACCCTGACAGAATGATTTTATCACATGATAGCCAATCTAAACAGCGCAGTGCAAATCATACTCTGTATGCAAATGTGAAGACAGTGTTACCACAGGAATGGAGTCTGTTTAGGTATGGGGTGAGCAGAAGCAGGCTACTGTCTCCTAAACAGACCCAAGTGGTGCAGCAAGAAATTCACAGATTCAGGGAGAACAGAAGTATCTCTCCTGTTTTTTGTGATTTAGCTTTGTCTTTACTGCCCAGAAGGAGACATTTTCAGATGCAGGAAGCCAACAGAAAGTTAGCAGCAGGGAGATTTGTCCTCTGCCCAAAGAGTCAAGTGGTTCAGACCAGCTTCATACCTTTCATATGAAAACAGAATTATCTGCATACACTCCAGCTGGCATTAAGTCTCTGTTTACCATCACTCTTCAGCTTCAAAGAAACAGTAAATTACTTCTTGCCTGTACAAAAACCAGGGTTTCATGGAAAGACAGATTTAACCTTCTGCCTGCTGCATTGTCTTGGCCCTTTGGAACAAGACTGCTTAAAACACTCAACAGCTTGTTTCCACAGATTTTATACTACACCCTAAAGTTTCACCATAATCATGTAGCTAGCAGTGCTGGTGCCTACGTGTCCCTGTGCTACAGGCAAGAGCACCCAGGTACACTAATGCACTACATGGCACTGATCCCTGCTTCCCAACAGTGTGTAGCTGTCATGAGTGTTGGAGACACTCTGTCCAGGTACCTCTTGCATTCCTGTGAGAGCATCACAGCAAGCTATGAAAACAGCTTACTTGTCAACTGGCAGCCACCCATGCTAAAAACTGGGTGCAGCCTTACAAAAGACTTTTAACATATGCTTCTCTGCCTATATTTGAAATCCCCCATCTCATTGTTATTGGGAATTACTAATAACACTTCACTGGTTCCTGATAGTTGGTGCTATGCATCAAGCACTTGTCCAGCTGTGTTTCTGAAACACAATGATAGAAATTCAATCTAATATTCTTCCTGCCTTGGCTATTCATGTTTTGTGCACCCATATCTAAGTGTCTTCAATACTGCATAACTTCTGTTTCTCTCGCTGTGGCATGTCAATATTGCCTGTTTATTCTGCAGGGAACATACAGGCTTTATTTACACAACTGTGAGTACCGCAGGGCCCCAAGATTTGGCTGAGGCTTTTGATGGTCAGTGTTCCTGTCATAGATGAGGCTTGAATTTTAGCATTACTCTGGACTCATGCTGAAGGATGCACACACACTCAAGCTGGGATTCAAGAGCAACGAATAGCAAGGTGACGGATAGCTACTCCCAACTTTTGGCATGTAAGCAAAGGCATTAGCAGGCTGTAACTGCACGAGCTTATAGAGCCTGGAACAGACTGGCAAGCACTGACGCTTGTGTCAGCTGAAAAAGAAAGCAACAACAAAAAACATGGAACACAGAACAGTAGTACTTCAGAAAGGAAATCTCAGCTCTTTGCAGAATGCCATCAGCTGAAATTTCTAAAGACCAGAAGGGCCCATTTTAAAGTGCTCAGCATGCCCAGTCAGGGCCAGGTTTTCAGTGAAGCTCAGTTCCCATGGAGGCAGCTAAGCAAGAGCCAGATTTTTTAAAACACTCAGTATCCAGCTGTTTCCATTGCAAAAATTCTGTCCCAGTTTTTCAACAGAGCTCAGCACCACCCAACAGGCTGTGTTATTTCAAAAGCTTGCCCTAAGTGACTTCACACCTGGTGTCATTGTTTCATTGGCTACCTGTCAGAGGATCAGGCCACCTCCATTTCTTTCTTCTTTCACCTTTTCTGAGCCCTGATGTGGTCTGAATCATCTGAACTATCAAATAACTGTTCTGGGTATTGTACAAAGAGGGAATGTCAAGAAATGCACCTCACAGACTACAACATGGTGAGCTTCACAGTTCTGCCAATTTACCAGGCACTTTTGAGCTGCAAGAGCCAGCATTATGCTTTGACCTGCCAATCATGCTGACTCACATCAAATTATGTCATCTTCCAAATGTCTGAGTTTGGAGGTCTCAACCTATTTTCATATGCAGATGAAGCTGAGAGTTTCTTTCTCCTGAAGTCTGCAGAAAAGCAGAAAAGACAGCAGACTCCATGATTAGGGGAAGACTGTGTGGCAGGTGATGTAAACCATTATCTAGTTATCAACACTAGTAGAAATTGCAGTCTTCCTTCCATCAGCATGTCAGTGTGAAGCTGCTAAGGGCAGGAGTAATCTTTTACTAGGAGAAGCCTTCCTCAGAGGTCCTAAACCACACACAGCTCTTACACTTTCTCTCAAGCTTTCTGGGTGCTTATAGGAAGTGCTTAACATACAGACAACATGGGAAAGGGTAACATCTTCTCCCCTAGTGCCTCCTGTCTGCCATGGTTCTTGTGTAAGCAGAGGGGTGTAATTAAGAACATGGAGTGAGTCACAGAAATTCTCAGAAGGTGGTCTATGAGAAGAGCCAGAGCTTCCTTTTATTTCAGTTGTTTGTGTTGGTACTTCTGTTTGTTTGTGTTGGGTTTGGAGGTTTTTTCTTTGGTTATTTGCTTTGGGTGGGGTTTTTGGGGTGTATTTTGGGATGGGAGATTGTTCTTCTTTTATGTGAAGATCCAGGAGACAGTGGGGGAAGGGCAGTTTATTGACTTGATTAAAGAAGCAGTCCACCCCACAGGCTCAGGCTGTGCACTCTTAAGCATGGATAGCTGAAGACACTTTTCTCCTTTCAGTGAGAGTTTGAAATGCTCAAAACAAACTACTCCAAAGAAGAAAAGACGTGAAAATCAGTTGAATTTCAGTCTTTTTTTTAAAAAAGATGCTGTTCATTTGAGAGGCATGTATCCACCCATTTGAAGCTTCCTCCTCTGTCATTCTTTCCTCTCATTTCCTTGATCCCCCTTGCTGTGTGGCCATGTGACACACCGCCGTTTGGTGAGAATCGAGAGAGATATTGGCAGTTTGGGAGCTGTTGTTCCTGCTTATGTATGCAAAGAACATAATTGCTAAGTGCATCATCTGTTGTAATTTGCACATCCACACACAGAATAGATCAGGGCAGTCTTCCCATAAGGATGCAATGCCTTTTTTCCCACTCTGCTTTTCTGGGCAGTAAAATATTAGGTCTCCTGGATATCATTGCAGCACAGGCTGAACAAATGCCCTGGGATGTGATCCCTGCCCCAAATAGCTTACACTCTTAATATAGCTGCAGAGAACCAGGGTGAGAAACAGTATTTCTGTAACTGTCTTGCTTCACACACAAGTTTGAAATTACTTGAGAAATAATTTAGGTGGGTCTGCAGCAGGTGTGAGAAGTTAGCAATGCCAAACCCAGCATTACAAAAACACTCTGCAGTCACAGACAAACCAAGTAGGAACTGCGTTGCTCCCAAAGATTATCTAAGCAAGGGGCAACCATGGTACAGTCAGTGAATATTGGTTTGGAAAACAAAAATAGCAGCTGAAAAGAAAAAGTAGCAGCTGTGTAACAATAAGAGGACAAAATATTGTAAAAAAAATTTAAAAATAAAAAAATCTAGAGAACATTTTAGAGGAATTTCCAGTTTCCTCCCCATCAATTATGCTGATTAATGTCACAGCCATTTGACTTCTCATGATCTTCTGCAGCAGAAGCCAAGCCAGCATGCTCCTCAAAACCTTAAGGTGCAGGTCAAACAAAGGCCTCACCTGAAAGTGCAAACTGCACTAAGGTATATTAGATACTCAGAAAACAGCTCTGTGCTCCCTGACTGCCCTAAGTAAATATACAGCTCACGGTGTGTCTTAAATTCCTTTAATTTCTTCAACAAGCTGTACTTCTTGCAGAAGATTCCCCAGTTGCTGTTTAGGACTTTCAGCAATAGAACCTCATTGTCCAAAGACTTTTTTCAGTCTGTGGCACAGATGTTTTTATTAGGATCCTTTACCCTTGTTGTCTCAGGGAGCCTCATCTCTTCCCTGTTGCCTGGAGTGCTATGTCTCCTTCAAAGCATATATTCAGAAGAGAAAATTTCCCCTCAGACAGTGGTCTTTAAAACAGCAGTGCACCTTGTGTGAACATGTGGAGGGCCTACTGAAGCTCCATTAGTATTGGAATGCCCGTTCCTTCCCAACCCAGCTCTTCTGCTTAGTGGAGCAGAGAGCTGCACTATTGGACGATGCTTTGTGCAGCAGCACCACAAAAGGGGAAGCTGGGAGCTGCTAGTGAGCACCAGCCATTGTCCACACATGTGCTTTCAGGTTATGCTCTGCATGTGCAGGTAAAGTGTCCCTTCCTCCAGCTGCACCACGGGGACGTGGCCCCCAGGCAGAGGCACAGCCACTAGAGGGCATTTGAAGGACATCAGAGCAGTGGGGAGCAGGTGCCTGGGCAGAGATGAGCCAGCCGTGCCAGTGTGTCTCTGCACTGGGCTGTGGCATGAAGCGAGAAGTCTTATCTCAGAGCCTTTCTCATTCTGTCTTCCTGCAGTTGCCTTTCTGCAGCACTGAGTTAGCGGTTTGCAGAAAACATGGCATAGGTTCTTTCCATGGATGAACTGCTGCAAATGAGCAGCAGCTGACGTGGAGCAATGCTGCTAAATAGACTACTGAATAACTACACCTCCCTTGATTGCATCCTTCAAAATAGCTGTGAGTGTAGATATTGGACATAGCTTTGTTCGTTGTTTTTAATCAGCTGCCTGCAACCTCTTAATTTAGTTTTTCTTGGCATTAAGTCAGAAGTCCATGATTTTCCTACCTTTTACCATCTCTCTTAATGGAGAGAGCTGTTCTCAAAGCTGCTCTCAAACTTTAACAAAAGCATACACCTACGCTTCATACAAACCTTTTTCAAATCCATTTTGGTAGACTGAGGTGTTGAATATGGCCTTCTATATTCCAGTGAAGGTCAGGGCCTTCAATACAAAATATTTGCAGTGACTTCATCACCATGTAGCTGTCTGCCATCCAAAGGGAATGCCTGACGCAGACCATACGAATTCTTTCAGTTAAGTTTAAACAACTCCCCCAGTATTCCTCTTTCTTCCTCTTTTTTATTTTTTTTTCAATAGATCAACAGTACAGAAACAGTATGGCAATACATGCACTTGCACAGTGACTTTCTGCACAGATGAGTTCCCATGAGAAAAGTTTGCAATGAAGAGCTCTAAGTTGGAATTTTTGGCAACTGCTCCAAGCGTGTGGGAGAAAAGAGACAGGCAGGACAGGGGTGAGCTTTCATTTGCAGTGACCAAGAAACACAAGAATGAGTTTGCTTTGTCCTTGTCTATTGTCAGGTTTTTTGTAGTTTAAGAATGACCAAGTGCCGCCTCAGTTATCTCCCCATCAAATTGCTTGGCAAAACTTTAGATGCTCAGGAGTGGCCTTCTGAAAACAAACAGAAGTCTTACAGAGTTGAGGCAGAAAACCTAATGCTTTCCATAGACTTGAGAGAAAGGATGCCAAGCCAGCATCAAGTAACACAGGTCAAACTCTACAAAAACAAAAACTGGAACAGTCTCTCTATCTCTTAGACATTCTCAGGTTGGATCAGGTGGACTTGTGCAGGGGATTGAGAGGCCTTTGGACACAGATCCAGAAACTCAACGCTTATAACTGGCACAGCAACACAACGCTATGACTCATCACTGTGCTGGAATGCTGCTACTGTGGGGTGGGAGTGGGAGTGATAGGCTGGATTTAGCTCAGGACACGCATGTTTGCAGCAGTATGAGCACCTGTCTGCTCTTGGAAGCAATCCTGACGGACATGTGAGATAGCATTGGTGCTTTTGTGCTTCCCATTGGGGTTGCTACACCACCATTTTGCTTCCAGGAGCTTGGACTGAGCACATCAAGCTTTATGGCCAAGAGAGGCCCTTTTATACTAAGTCATGCCTTAAATCTCAGCAATAACTCAGAAGGCAGTGCAGGGATTATTTTTATGCCAGTGGTAGGGACAAGAGATATTTCTCAGGGCACAGTAGCAGACCTCTGGGTAGAGCTCAAGAACCCTGATAATATTATTGTGAGTCCAGCATCCAGCTTTTTTACATAACAAGTCGGATTTTACAGGCATTGAGCTACCTGTCTCCATTAATGAATTAAGACCCAGCAAACCACAAACTGAGCTAATTGGTATATTTTTCTCTTAAGAAAAGAATTAGAAAACACACTTGCACTGGGAATTGTGAATGATACATTCTGCCTGAAGGAAAACAAATTATCACTCCAGCAGGAAGACTCACATCCCCAGGGTTCTGAGAGCAGCTCATGTTGACTCTCTTGTTTTAGTCTGTTGGGGATTTGAGAGGAATGATTTGAGACAGGAACAATGGAGAAAATTCTCTCCTTGTGCTCTCTTTCTCTTTTGCATGTCACACAACACGTGATGAACAGGCTTCCTGAAAGTCATTATGGTAAATGCAGATTACATTTCATACACAACAGACAGTTGCTGCAAATCTTGACTAGTACACTCTTTAATGATATACTGGCTTCAGGGAGGCCATAGATGCCATTGCTGTTCAATAAGTAATAGATTATATATTTTTCCTCCCATGGCATAAGGTGCAGTTTGAAAGGAGTACTGAACTAAATAAAGTAAATAAATAAACTAAATAAAGTTCCCAAAATGAACAGAAGGCACTATAGTTACACAGTTAAAACTGCTGCTGGTTTAAGGATGGCTTTGTCATCTCAGGTTACCTTGGTGACACACAGGTGGGAAAAGAGTAGTGTGATACCCTAATCCTGCCTACCACAAGAATCTGGTATTTCCTTGGACTGCTATGCAAATTCTGGAATCCACCTTTGAAAGCCATCTGATCAGATCTTGCACAAATTCAGATTATTGCAAGGATACTCCAGGGGTTGTCTGAGGAGACAGTTCACATATGTACAGTCTTAGACACAGAGAGAGGGCATGGGCTTCACAGATCACATTTCAACAGTGTCTTTAACAGTGGCTGCACAAGTACTGGATTTTAAAGTTGAAACTAGGTGTGGAACCTTTAAATACAACTTTTGTGGAATCTTGGCTTCTGACAGGAGTCTTACCCTGGTGATGTGATGTGGACAACACTGCCATGTCCTGGTGAAGTCAGTGTGCACAGGTTATTTTTGTGATATCAGAGAGGAAAGGAACAAAGTAGAAACATACTTTCAGTATTAGGTGCAAAAAAATCTTGTATTTAAAAGGTATATTTCTTCTCTTATATTAGTACAAGTGTGGGAAAATCTGGGATACAGAACTTCCAAACAAAACCAGTGTAAGATTACATTCTGCGGAGAGGGATTTTGTATATCAAATTTTAGTCTTCTGCATAAATGGAATTAAGTCATCATTATTGCAGTGGAGTTATGGCAAAATACATCTACTGGATGTATAAAAATTATAATTCTTAGGAATGCATCAGGATTACATCAAGACAAATAAAGGCTGAAGGTGGACTTTGGTCAGACAGTAAATACAAAATAAATATAGTGTACACAGACTTCTGAATAAACACATAGAAACTTGAGCAATTTCTTAAGACAGCCAAAGCATCTTGCTGACCTGTATTTGCAGGGAGGGCTATACAACTTATGGTATAAGATAAGGTTCAGTGATGGGCACAGATCAAAGTATTTATCAGTATCTGTGTACTTGTTCTAAAGCACTTAATATTACTAGCTGAGATGCCTGTATGTGAGTACATCACAATTTTAAAAACCAAGCAAAAATGAACATCCTTAATTTCTTTTTTTTTTCATATGGCAGTAGTATCTGCTGTCATAAGATAATAGTGACTTCTACTGTGTTTGCTTTGAGAATCAAAATGTAACATGTAGCCCTGAACTTTTTCATCTTCCTGGTAGAAACACAGGGTAATATTTGGAGGTGCTTATACTTGCTAACAAAATACCTAGTTTCCTAATTGTAGATGTATTAGCTACTTACATATTTTAAAACATATGCTAAGCAGCTGTGACTATGTAGGGCTAATGCCCTACCAAAACCCTTAACCTTCTCCCCTCTCCTCATTCAGGCTGCTGGAAGAAAGGGCTGTGCTCTACTTTCTGTGCCACCAAGGGTCCCTCATGAGCCATTGAAGTCAGTAGCTGCTCTATGCTTCATGCTTATGTGCCTCAAGAAGGCACATAAGCATGAAGCATAGAGCAGCTACTGACTTCAATGGGCTTCCTCTTGTTACTTCCTCATAATCCCATCTTTCAAACTAATACTTGGAGTGGGTAAGCAACTTTACGTGGGGATTTTTGTGCCTCTCAAAAAGAGAGTTAATTATACACAATAATGTTTTTGGCTGAGCAATGGGACAAGGTCTCAATTACACTTGTGCCACAGCATATTTTCAATACTGTAATCACAAGAAACTTTCTCTGAAGGATAAATAGCAGACAAAATAACTTACTGAGAAGAGCACTGTTTTTCTATATCTTCCTCATGCAAACAAATAATAATTAATAACATTAATTGAGCAGATTCTAGGGCAACTGGCCAAGGAAAGTATTTGTCTTATGCTGAACACCTTCTGTTGCACTCGGCAAACACAAGCTGCTAGAATGACCTCAGCACTTATTTTGCTTTTATTCAAAGTCACTGAGATGTTTATGATTCAGTTTCCTCCCTATCTCAGCAGTAAATACCTACGCGGCAAAGGCCAGTAAATCTGCCATTCAAGCAGCAAAAACAACAACATGCCAATCCAATAAAAGACTCCCTCACAGTGTTTTCATTATACAAAGAAGACTTTTTCTGTGTTCTGTCCAAGAACACCATCCTGTGAAGTTTGCTTTACAATAAACAAGGGAGGTCCAGCAGAGATGGGCAGCAGATCAGAGGAAAGAGAATGTCATGTAGACTAAATCAGGGTGAAAAAGAAAAGAAGGCGTAATTATTGTTGAGCATGTTCTTAAATTATCCAGTGATTCTGTCAAATTCACTTTTCTACACAGATTACATTTTTTTGGAAGTGGCCTTTTGTGGCTGTATTTATTAATACGTCGATATTTCACAGTGCTGAGACTGCTTTGATATCATTACCTGCTTTCTGAATATGGAAATATAATATTTTCATGTATTTTTTGCTGCTAATCCACTAGTAAGGGATAATCTACCAATAGACAGTTGAAACAAATGCTTTGTGGGCAAATTATGAATTTATATATGGCTACAAAGTGTATTTCAAAACCTTATGAACAAAACAATCTGCCAGAATGTAAACTAGTGCATTCATTATTTACAAACTGAAGAAAAGACTGCCTCAAAGTCACAGAGTAGTTTGCTTGTTATAATTTGTTCGATTTTGAAGTATGTGATAAAGGAGTGAGGAAAACAATTTTGAAATGCCTCTCGCAATGCCTGATGCCACATTTATACACTTGCTGATTAATAAATGCAGAGGAAAGATGGTGTTAAAAAATAATTTTGTTTCACTATTGCTACTTTGCTTTTGAGAGCTAGCATATATGTGATCAGCATTTTTCTTTCCCTATAAAGGTAGATTTTCAACATTTCTTCATTACTTAGTGTCCTGGTTTGGAGGACAGGTACCAGCCAAAAAAAAAGCAGGAGCTCCTCCCGAGATGGAGAATGTAAACCCTCTCCCTCCTGATTATTATAATTTTTGAATCAGGAACCCTCAGGCAGAGATAAGGGGGTAGGAATAACAGCTCTTTACTAATATATCTAACCAGACAAACAGAAACAACAGCAGCCATGAAAATTAACAACAAAACAGAACAAATAACTCAGTTCCGGTCCCTTTTCAGACACACTCTGCCTGCCCTCGGTCCCGGTGGTGAAAGGCAGAGGTGGCAGCCAGGAGCGTGGGGGGCGAAGCAGCAGTGCTGTGTCCCAGGTGGGAGCAGGGTGGAGGAACAGTTCCCCGCTCACCGTGTGTGTCCTGGTGCTCAGCTGTGCCCTCAGAGGTAGCAGGCTGGAGCAGGGGAGGCGGCAGGGCAGTGTCCAAGGGCAGCAGAGAACCTGGCTCCCGGAGCTGGGCTGGCGTGGGGTGGGAGCGAGCAGCGCCCAGACCTCTCCTCCGACCCCAGGGGCCAGGAGAGAGCCAGACCCTGCCCATCCCCTTGTCTTGAGCCATCAGGGACTAGGGTGCAGCCCGGCAAGCTTTCTTAACATAATAACAGGGAAAATTCCACAGAGAAAAAAAGTAAGGGAACAAACCCCAAACCCCAACACTAAGGAATAAAGATAAAACAAACCAAACCAAACCAAACCAAACCAAACCAAACCAAACCAAACAAACAAACAAAAAAGACAAAAACCCACAAGAAACTCAAACCAACACACACAACCCCCAACAGCCCCCCAAAAACACAACAAAACCATCTCCACAACACCAAAATCAAACAGGTCTTCCCCCACCAAAAATCCAACAAGCACATAATAAACCTTAATTAAAATAAGAAAGAAAGGAATGGGAAAGGCCCAGAGATTGAAAGCTACAATCAGATTGGCTCAAACATTTTATGTCTTTAAAGACTTGATTGTCCTCCACATCTCTGGGCTCAGCCTGTTGCACAAACATCCATGCATTTTCCCCCTTCAAAATAAAAGCCTTTTTCAGTTGTGGCAGGATGTTCTGTAAACAGTTTTTACCTAACTCAGGAAAAATAAGTGCAGAAAGAGGAGAAAGCAACCAGGATGATTTTATCTCTGTTGGATTTCTCTGTATAGGTGGCTAGATTTAAAAAAATTAGACACTTGGTTCAGTAGGTATGCTTTAGAGCTGATGTTGGGAAGAGAATAAAAGTGGTGAGATAGAGAAATGGAGAGAAGGTCAGAGTCACTCCTCTTCAGTGGAAGAATGTTGAAAGAGAGCAAAGGGGAAGGAAGAGCAGAGAAGAGCTATGTGAGCCTTGGAACAAGATTAAATGGCAGAAGTCTTGAGAACAAGACAAATGGAATTCTACCCTTTCTGCAGAGAAAATAATGTTAAAAGGAACAATCAGCTGAGGAAACTAAAACCTAGGGATTTTGAGAGAAGGTTCAGTGTTGGAAGTATAAGAAGAGGGGGAAGAAAAGAGGGAAAAAGTCTCAAACCCAAGGAAAGCCAAAGCACTGCAGGAAGACAGAAGGAGGAGGTCAGCTCTGTCTCTGTTCTGCACAGTAAGGGCTTGGAATATGTGTGCTGTACGAGGAGAAGGGCAGAGCAGTGCACAGTGTGACTGCACTGTGGCTCACTAAAAAAGAGCAGTTTCCACAAGAAAAAGACACACAACAGAGTGATTTAGCACCAGCTGTGCTTACTATGTTTTTAGTGTTTTTTCCCCTGTGTTGTACAAACAAGCCTAATTTTGATCAGGATATTGTCCTCTCATTGCTTTCCCTGTAGCTGATGTTCTTGTCAGCATCTCCTGCCCTAAAACACAGATCACATTGTAATGATGCTGCAGTGCACTAACTTTCAGGGACAGCGGGGAGAACAACCCTTTGATAACTGTGAGGCCTCTACTGCAAGAGTAGGAATAAAAACCTTCAGAACGGGATGTCCTGGTTGCTCCTTGTTAAGGTGTTTAGTATATTTTGTCAAGAAACACCACAGAATCACAAAGTAATCTTATGGGCAAAGCAAAGACCCAAGGAACAATAGGAAGCCAGTGGTGACTGCTTTTTACTTGAAACAACCTTGTTGATGGCAGCATGGTAATAATAGGGCTTTGCAGGCAGCTGTGCTCCTTCATAATGCATTGTGTGGGAACAAGGGGAAATTAATGAACACAGAACTGGTGCCCAGCTTCCTCTCCAGTAGCACAGGGCCCAGAGAGAGGCAATGCTGCCCAAGGCAGGAATAAGCACCATCTCCGTTTTCTTTATTGCAGACTGGAAGATCAAGTCTAAGACAAAAAATGGCAGATTTTAAGTGTGCATCCCACCATATCCTAACAAAGTAATGGTGACAGCTTGCTCCTGTCTATTTTGTCTACCTATTATACTCCACCACCCTGCTATGTCACAGGACTTTGAAAACTATTTCTGCAGACCCAATTTAAGAGCTGTTTGTGGAAAGATTATCTAAGATGTTTGTCTCATATACATGGACAACCTTAAGATACCTTATGGCAGAGAGCTGTAATTATCTAATACACCAGGAATATTATTCAATTATTTCTATTGCAGAAGCAGAGCCAAAAAAATCCCACAATAAACCATGGAAGTCTTTGCATTTATGTAGCTGCAGAAAACTGGGGGGGTCCAGTAACCTTGCCAAGGTGTTAGCCATCAGGAACTTTACTCAGCATGCTATGTGTCTGTTCCCCACAGCTTTACAGTACAAAGGAGGTCAGGACAGGGATTCCTCCAGGCATGTGGTGGAGCTGTGTGCATCAAACACAATGCTGAAAATGTGACTTGAAGAAAGAATAAAATGTAGTATCTTTAGAGCAGTATTATTTCACAGAAATACTGCCCTGTAGCTCTTGCTGAATAGCCAGCCAACCCACCACAAAATAGAAGGGGGCAGTGCTATCACAAAAGAGGCATGGATTTGCCTTCTGAGGCTACCCCTGCCAGCCAGGCTGTGAGAGCACAGCAGCAGAGGCAGAGGGGGCAATAGCAGCCTCAGTCAAGAGGGCAGGTGAGTTCTGTGGAGAGCCTGGTGCTCTTTGTGGAGCCTGAAGTCAGCAGCCCAGGAATGCACTTTCTCACACAACATGTAAGCCTGTGTCTATGCATTCCCTGAGGACCTTGGAAACGGGACATGACTTCTGATGCCAGTGCCATTCATTTAGCTGTCTGTCCCAGATCAGGGTAGGCAAGAATTTTTTCAGATAGTTGTGATGTTCCTCAACACTGCCTTACTGAAACTTGATTAAAGTCCTGCTGTCCTATTAGCCCATTTTTACTTAGCCTTTTCTCAGGCAGATTCCCAAACACTAAGCAAAATGGACTTCAGGATCTAACTCAGGGAATTTATTTTCTCCCATCACAACAGGAGAGAATGTTTGTTCTGCTCTAGGAATCTGAAAAAGATTTGTAAAGTACATCCACAGAAGAAGTTTCCTCTGGAACCCTCATTTCCTGGCTGCAGTATGCCTGTCACATTTCCACTGATTCATTGTTCAGCTTCAGGAAACAAAACAGCTCTCAGTCCCTCTTCTGAAATTTGCTCCATTTGTATCATAGCCTATGATAAAACCCTAGCTGCACTGATATTCACTGTATCCTTGTTAAAAAAGGGAGAATGCTTGATGCATAGACTATCCTGTGCTTAATTTTGCATGTCATATAATTTTGGAGCATTTAGAAATGCTTGACTTAGCCAGCATTTTTCCTCTCCACGGTGGCAGTTTCAGTCTCTCTGATTTGATTGCTATGGGTGTGATACTGAGTTTCCATTGTAAACAGTGTCTGAGGGGCAACAGAAAACTTTAAGGCATAAAGTCTCTCATCAAGCAGTATTCACCTTTCTGCAAAGAACAGGCTTGTGCATCAAGTTCTGCTCAAGTCCCTGCACTGACCATAAACACTGTGAACAGACTCCAGCCCTCCAGTCCACAAGCAAAGCCAAGGAGCATGACAGTCACCAAATCACTCAGCAGTCAACCAGTTTGCTGCTCCCAAGTGTGTCTTTTCCTCCACTTCACTTGTTTTTGCAGGCTCCCACAAAAGTGCACCAGGAGAGAGAATGTTTTTCCAACCTGCTTGCTTCAGTGGGCTATGCCTCCAACACCAACCAATGCCTTTCAGTGTACTGGACTGGAGACAGCTGCAGCAGGCATTAACAGGATCAAACCTTGGTGAGTTTTTGGTCAGCTGCAAGATTGCAGGCAGTCCTGCTCACTAAAAGTACAACCCTCCCCACAGGCCAGGATAGGAAGCCTTCACCTCACCTTACCTAACCTTGATAAATGCTCACTATCATGTTTTCTCATATAAATTCCTTATGGAGACAGGAAGCTGACTTCAGTTTCTGAAACAAAATTATCCAGCTAGAGCCATATTTTAAAGGAAGTTTAAAAACCTAGTAAAAAATCTTATTGTCCACGAACAACAAACTCCCTCATAAGCTAAAGGATGTATATTAAATAGAGAACAAATGTGGTAAATAATCACACTTAGGTATACTAACAAAAGGCAGTAGCCTCATGGTTCCCCTAGCATCTGTGTTATATGTTGTACTGTGAAACAATCCATTTATACTTTTCTTCTCATCTGTCAGTAGTGAAAGTGCTTTTAAAAAAGGTAGTGAACCACTCATACAAGATTTGATGATTGAAGATACCCCTGGACATACTCAAGACTAAACAGAACCAAACAATCTCTTTAGGGAAGAGAACCAGCAAACAGGCTCTGTGGGTAAACAAAATTCTCCTCACAAGACACAATGACACATGACACATGACAGATTTGCTATCTTAAATATCTAAATATCTTAAATGGACAATGAGACTTGGTCAGGGCTTAAAGGAAATGGAGCGAGGCACATGCTTCAGAGCTCTGCAGTTTGCTTCAAGTCATGAAACAATTCCCCTCTTACACTCATTTTCATTCTCTTTCCAGATAAAGGCTACAACTCCAGGTTTAGTAGCAACTGAAATTTTTTTCCATTTAAGAATTCCAGGAAAAGGATCATGCCTGAAAATGACCATTTAATTATTTGTGAACTTACGCAGCTGAAAAATGTTTTGAGAAAGAACGTCCCGAGGTTAAAAAGAAGAAATGGTTTTTCACCTGCAATTTGCATCCCTCCGTGATTAAACTTGCATATTTCGTCTCTCTGCCTCTCTGTGGCTGCTTCCATAGTGTTGTGGTCACTACTCTAAAATCTGCAGATATCCTCAACCTTTCCTTTGCATATTAATTTGTCACACCAACAGTTTTCCACCTGAAAGGTCTGTTGGCAGCAGACAGTCTCTGAGATACTATTTGAACACCTGCCCTAAAGCAGCCATTTCTGAATTTAGCTGGGGAAAAGCCACTAACTGGTAATTCCTACCTTCTATTAATCAGTGATGGGAACTTACAGTACCCCAGCACATTTCCAAAAACACTGTTTTTCATCTAACATGGTAAGCATCTAAATCTAGCTCCTGGTCTGAGGAGTACATATGAAAAAAGCTGTCACAGAAATCTAGTCTGAAGACTGAGGTGCCCAAGTTCCCAGAGCACAGATATCCTCATGGCTATTAACCTCTGCTTCAGCCTGCTCTGGGAGAGCCAGTCCAGGACCATACAAGTTACAGAAATGTCAGCCAAGGGTAAAGATGTTCCTGAAGTTTGGATCTTAACAGTGATACCACTCCACTTCCTTTGAAATTGAGTTCTATTAAAAGTCGAGTAATTTTATCCACAATGGCAGTCACAGAAAAAGGCTGCTTCTGCAGCCATAAAGAGGATATACTTGCACAAAAAAACAGGACAGGGAAAAAGATAAATCTATTTTTTTTACCTGACAGGCATAGCCCATCTCCTGGATAGGTCATCTGGGCTATGGACTGGTGTATTATCTCTGTAGAACGGTTGAGAGACCTTGTACTTATATAGAATCATAGAATTACCTATGATTTTTTTGGGGAAAAAAAACCTACTCTGGGGCAGGAGATTCATCTAATCCAGCCAATAATATTGTCTTCTTCAGTTTAATGACAGCTAAGTCAATTGTGAATCTCATTAAAAATTCCTTATATGCCTTATTACTAGGAGATTTCTACATTTCCTTTCCTCTTTGCTATCAGTGATTATGTTGGTATGATATGTTGGTAGCCTTCAGCAGAGTGGCCTCGTGTTTGATCCCTTGAATTCAAAGGCTGCACCTCTGAGAAATAAAATCACAGCACCAAGCCCCCGTGCCAGCTGGGTTCATCTCTGTGCAGCACGCTGTCGGGAGCAGGGAGGCAGAGCAGGGCTGCGCGTGGCTCGGGCAACTGGGCTCTGTCTGCCATGCCTGCCTTCTGCTTCTCTGCAGACACAGGGGTACTCCACCACTGGTGGAGCCCTTGGGCTTACTCTGGGCCTTTTATCCCAGCCTTTTATGTCCAAGCTTGTCATGAAATGTGACTGTGGAAAGTCAATCCGGGCTGGATACTCACCAAACTGCTCTAGCCCTGTCTTTGTCATCTGGGCATGGAAGGGGGACAAAATAAAATGGAAAACAACTCATAGGTCAAGGTAAGACAGTTTACTAAGGCAAAAGTAAAATGGTGCTTCTTCAAATGAAGGAAAACCACAATGATTTTATTCTATACTTCCCATCAACAGTGGACGACTTCCCAGGCAGCAGGGGTGCAGCACATGTTGCAGTTGCTCTGGAAGGCACACACTGTAAATAACCAATGCTCTCCCTACCTCCTCCTTTTCTTAGCTTTTATATCTGAGCTGACATCATATGGTATGGATTGTCCCTTTGGTCAGTTTGGGTCAGCTGTCCCCCAAGATTTGCCCACCCAGGCGGCTGGTGGGAGGGTGGAATGGTGGAGAGACAGCACCGAGGCTGTGCAGAGCAGCTCAGCAGCAGCCAAAACACTGGAGTGTCACCAACACCTTTGTAGGTACCAATGCAAAGCACAGCATTGTGAGGATATCTTTGGGGAAATTAACTCCATCTCTATAAAATGACAACAAAATATAACACTTGTGTTAAAGCCCTACTGTACAGTTGTCCATGTTGTGTGTCCTTTCCCAAATGAGGAAGTTTTCATGAGGAAATGTCTTCTCCTTTTGGGGATAGTCAGTGGCTAATGTGTATAGCAGGGTCTTAAAGGTTTCTGGAACTCATAAAATAACAGAGAACAGTAAATATTTGCAAAGCAAACTAAGTGAAAACAAATTAATTTTCTTTCATCCTTCCGAAGCAGTTGGATTTTTAAGTCTGCTACACTTACAGCCACATAGTTTTCTTTAGATCTATGGGGTGAAAATTCAGGTATGTTCAACTAAGAAAATATTAACTATTTTGTGTGTCACATTTGAATTAATGGCTGAGATGTTTTCATTCTCAGAGAAGTGCTCGATATGGAAATGTGGTTTCTGGGAATGCAAATAGCTCACATGGGTTTTTTGGCAATGATAAACAAATGGATGTTTGCACAGGTGTAATTAAGCACAAAAGAGTCAAACCTCTGCACAGAACTGATTCACAGTCAAATTCATCTGCCTTAAAAATCCAGATTACATTGCGTATTGCTGTATTATCAAACTGGTATTTCAGTGACTTGAATTACAAGATCTTCAGGATGATGTAAATTAGGTGATATTGGAAATAAGGTGAAATTGGTTTAAACTCTGACAGTGTCAGTGGCGGGGGGAGGGGGCGGTGGGCAGGACAGTGTGTGAGTAGTGCCTTATTGCAAGAACTGGAAGTCCATCTTCCCAAACACAAACATAAAGCACTGCAAGCCATGGAAATTATTTACGTAGAAGGTAGTATCTACCTTAATAGCGATATGTCTTTTCCAAATAGTGCACCAATAGATAAGGAATATTCTTTACTTTGAAAAATTTACTCTTGCAATAGAGAAGTAAAAACAAAACACTATTTGGTACATAGGTAAGGTGTTGGGGGATGTCATGTAGAATGTGGGACTCGTCTTAAAAGTCTAAACAAACCTAACTCTGATTGTTCAAACAAGATTTCCTGCAAGTCTAAAGGCTTACTAAATCTCATCATAGGAACAGATTATTCTAGTTCTTTACTCTTCCCTTACATCAATCAGCCCAATCTGAATTCAACAAATTTCAGGAAATGGAAAAAATTATGAAAGAATTTAAATGTTATTTGAGAAGTTTTCTGTCTTCCTTATGATTAATACATACTCAAAAATTGTAGCAACCAGCAGATGTCTCTGCAGCCACTGATCAGTGCTGCACACATGAGGAAAAGCAGGGAGAAAGAATTTAATGAGTGAGCCTTCACTTCAGATTGAATTCCAGAAATGTCAAACCTGCACAGCAATTCCAGAGGAGCAGAGACTGACAGGATTATAACAGCACTCCCTAGAAAGGAGTCAGTATCTTACTTGGTTTTACAAATAACAACATGAATGCCTTAGAACTGTCTGTTTTTAGAGTGGTTTATCAAGAATAAAAAGTTTCCAAATTTGGTGTCTTTGCCTCAAAAAGACTTTGTTCTCAAAAAAGGCAAGCTTGCCATCCCTGGAGCTAACCTGTACCTGTACTCCTTGTCCTCCCACAAGTGAAAATGACTGCCACAAACATCCCTTGCTCTGCTCCAACTCAGGGTATGCAGCTTCAGGCTTTCATTTGCTAATGTATACACAGAAACATGTGGAAAAAAGAGTATTTACGCTACCAAAACAAGACACCCTGCTGTACATCAAATTCCCTCCATGAGGGAAACATAAGCTGGAAAATGAGGCAGATGATAGTCATGAGTCACAAGAATTTAGTGTGTAAGGCACTTGAATGTTATGACTGTGAGAGCAATAGAAGAGACTATCTGATAACAAAGCACATATTTTCTACCACTGTGATGATTTGTAAGCCCAGCGAGTTGCTGACTTGCAGCCTAATATCTCCTGGTAATCTTTATTGAACCCTGTTGATACTAAAGAATTCCCAACAGGTAGATTTGTGTAGCATTTCTGTCTTGTACAAAGGCAGTCCCTCTTGCCACAAAGTTAGAGTTGCCTTTTATATTGAGACAACTGAGGAAAACCTCAGGGAGCACAGTAGACAGATAGGAGCTCTTTTTAGCCATTTTTTCTCTTCCTGAGCTCTGGGTGGCCCAAAACCGAGTGTAACTTGCCACTGACTTCAATGGACCCTGCTTGCAGACCACTGTGAAAGGAGCACCTCTTCACAAGTGGCGTGAAAAAATGCTGAAGATGTAGAGGGGCTGTTTGGTGTGAATGCAATTGTTGCATGTCTGGCCCACTGCTCCAGCGCTGTGGCTGGCAGGGAGCACAGGCTGGGGCTGCATGTTGAGAAAGGATCCCTAGCTCTGCCTGCTGTGTCCCCTGACCTGTTACACCATGGGCAAGGTACAGCCCTTGCTTTACAGCACTCTCTGGTAGTGGCACCTTCATACATGCACCTGCCACTTTATGGAAGATACTAACATGTAAGTCATTTCTCTTGATCCAGCTCTCAGATTACAATATGTGTGTAGGGCCACAGTTTACCTTCTCCAGGTCTTCTAATTATTGAAATTCAATAACCCCACTTCATTTGGGTAATGAAACAGGAAATCCTACTGGCGTTATAGTTCTTGGCTGAAGACATATAACAAATGTGATCCTTCTCCTTTCCCTTCCAGGTAAGGTGGTAGGTCATTCAGTTTGGAGGGGAAAAGAGGCCAGATGGTGGTAGACATCTTTACTATATGACATATGTTTGTATGAAAGGTTTTTATTTTTCTTATTTTTTAATTTCTGTGAATTACATTTTATTCTCTTCTTTTTTAAATAAATTGAGTAGCAAGAATTGTAGATATATATCTTACCACTATTTAATGAAAAGCCTGCAGTTTATACCTATGATACATTATGTACGATGCTGCCACAGGAAAAGTAGCTAGTGTTGTTACAGACCTTCATCTTAATTATGAAAATTTTTTATTTAAATATAGAGCTGAGCATACAAAATACAGCACTAGGCCATCTGTTAGTTTTCCATCTGGACTCATTTGCAAAATACTCTCTGTTTCCCCTCCTAAACACTATTTATAATCCTCCTTGGAAAAAAGTATGACTAATGCATGGCACACAGGAGACAGCTATTTGCATGCCACTTTTAATAGAAGTGGCTATATAGTTCAAAGTAGTAGCAAAATATATTTTTTTTTGTTTTGCATGCAGGTGTAAAAGCTCACATGGTTTCTAAACACACATACACAAATTTTTCCTGTCGCACTGCTTTTAATTGGCAAAAAAGTGAAAGTCTTCAAGATTTCTGATTTAGTGGAGAAGTTACAAATGAGGATGAACAGTTAGCATTTTGAAGTGCCTGACCAGGACTTTTGCATTGGTTCTGACGTGGCTTGTATTTCTGTCTTGCTGGGTCTGAAACTCCCCCAGAGGCCTGATTTCTGAATCATGAGCTCTCAGATGATACCTTATTATAAAGTGTCATCTGAGCTGAATATTGCAATATTAGTGCAATCCCTGGTCCTTTGGTCCAAACCCATGTACCCTAGACCAGTGAAAGTGTGGACAATGGGTCTGGCCATACCTCAAAGCAGCAGTTGTAGGGAGCCCACTGGAAGACACATGCATGGGGCTGAGTTCATGGTACGCCCCAAGACCATCTGTGGGTCACCACCAGTGTCATCCAGAGCCACAGACAATGGGCTGCTGAGAGTTGTGTCCTGTTTTCTCTCTCCACTCAGTATCACAGAACAGTGTAAACCTTATTCCATGGAGGCTGTTCCCTAGTCACCCTGTCACACCTCTGCATCAGGTATCCTGAAGTACATTCTCAGGTCCTACTCCCTCCCTTAACATGTCATCTTTGGCCAAATTTTACTTCACAGTTGCCAGAGTGGAAAGAAAAAAGGGGCTTATTTCAAGGGTTTGTGATTTGAAGGGCAACTATTCAATAGTATCTTGCTCTCCTCTTCCCCTTTTCTTCATTTTTCAGTGAAGAGAAAAATGTTTTTAGACACCCCTGCTTGTTTTAATTTTTCATAAAAAGGTAAAGGCTGATTTCTCCTGACTAACTTCAATGCAAAGTTGTGAAGAAGTTCTTTGCAGCATAGTGTTAAGTCATCTTTGGGGTTTTGGGTTTGGTTGTTTGTTTTTGGGGTTTTTTTTGGTGAGCAAATAAATGATGTTCTAGAAAACACATTTTAAAAAAGAACTGGAATAAACTGTCAGGCTCCCTGGCATTGCTTCTTCAGGCTGTCTAGTATCTCATTGCTCTTGCCTGTCTGTCTTCCTGCCATCACTATGTCAGGATGTTTTAAGTTCTCTGCTACAAAGACTGTCTTTTTTTTCTCTCTCAATTTTCAGTACTATGCATAAATGCATTGTTGCAAAATGAAGCTTGCATATGCAGTTAGAATACAGCCCTCCCCCCCCAACCCCAAATCTGAAAAAATGTGGTCCCTGACTATAATGGTGAAATGGAAAAAAATTGAAAAGTTGAAGCAGGCCACATGCAGCATCCTTATTTTAATTCTAGCAAGACCTGGAAACTCCATGCAGCAAATCAGTTTCTATTTTATGTTAATAAGAAGAAAATGACACTAAAATATCAACTATCTTTTTAAAGTCTTCCTGTCAAAGATGAAAAAACTGCCTTATCTCAGAGTGTTGTATACATTTACAATGAAATAGAGAAAATCTGAACAGGTGCAGGAGGTACAAAAGACACATAAGTACTGAGTTTAAATGACTATAGTGCAAACATCAGTAGCTATTTTCTAACAATTTAATTAACTTCCCTCGCCCATGCCACCTCAATTTCAATTTTTTCAATAACATAGGGCAACCATAGAGTGCATTTTGCAAACATTCCCCCCTCACAACTATTTGCATACTTACAGTTAGCTGTAGCTCAGGAACTGAAGAACACTCTGTGGCACACAATAGGCACATGGAGCTCCACAGGTGCAGCCAATGTGACAAACTTTGGGATATGTGGTGTCCCCATTCAAAGTGCTTTGGAGCCGTTTATGCACCGTAAGGCTTTGGTCCCTGCTGGCTCCTGTGTGCTGGTGATGGCCCTGCCCTTTGCTCATTTTCACTGTTGACAGCCAGAATTAGACCCACCACTTGGTACCAGGACCATCTGAAGGCGCTGCTGTGCCTTGTCAGAACTAGCCTCCTGGAGACACCTGTGTTGCTCTGTAGGACTCAGCCACCATTGGGAGTTGCAGACATAGTTAATACCTCCCCTGAAGTTTTCCCTCTTAGTTTCCATGGAGAAAATAGAAAAACATGAAGTAGGACTCTTTAGTAGCTCACTGGTAGGGAAGCTTACTCTCAAACTTTTTTCCAAGGTCCGTCTTACTGAGCCAGCATCAGCACTTGCTCTTCCCTGCTAAGTCAATGAAGCTACCAGAACTCCAGTCACTATTTTCTGCTGCATCTGAGATGCAGACAGAAGAGGGGTACCTGCCTATCCTAACAGTAACCTCAGGGGTGTTATGTATGATGTTTGCTGAAGAAAACCAAAATGCAGTGGGGCAAGGCAAGGCAAAGGCAAATGCAAGGTAAGGAAAGGCTAAGAAATGAAGGGCAAGGTGAGGCAAATAAAGGACCCCAACTATGGCAGAAACCTCTGCTTTCTATCTATTGCCCAGGAGGAAAATCTTTCACACAAGGAAGTCTTGTGTCTAATTTAACACTCTAGATGTGAGCACTCTCAGCCTCTGGGTTAGTATGAGATCAAAGGAAGAAATGGCACAGTTTATGTTTCTCAGTAGACCAGGACTGGTCCAAGCACTTCCTCTCTTTGTATGCATTCAAAGGAAGTAATTTTGAACTCTAAGCTGAGGTTTAAGATTAAACTCTGCTTCACAGATATGTAATAAAATTCATGTACCATGGACATGCAGATCGGTCTGTAATAGGCACAAGTTCCAGGGTTTAATGTGTCCCGTAGTGAGTAAGGGTAAACCTTCCACAGTCTCTATGGTTAAGTAAAAATGACCCAGTTTTCAGAAATGCTAAACACCCACATTTTTTGTCAGTTCCCATGAGATTCACAAATGCTCCAGACTTCTTTAAATCCCCTTACTCTCGCTGGTACAACTAGGGCATCACATACCTACAAGTAAATTCCTTGGCAAACAATCTGCTCTGTGGTTTGCCTTCTAGTTTGCTGTTACTTTAGCCTCAGGGTTGATTACTCACATACAAATGGCTACTCCTTCTAAGAGGATTTTTCAGAATCTGTTCTGGAAATCTCTTTGCATTTAGAGTCAGACTCTTAAATGTATTTAAAATGCTTCAGAAAACTGCACTTAAAAAGAAGTCAGATGGCAGATTCATGGAACAATTTTTTTCCATTTATCTTGCCAGGTTAAAGGAAAATCTTCCATGGCAACATAGTGGCAATCACCCATCCATTAACAAAAATAAATTTGAGTTCTTTTTTTTCACTGTAGGGGCTGTAATTTCTTTTCTCTTGTCATTATGCCTATTTCACATACTTTGCTACTCAACACTTTTATTTTCAGTCATTTGGGTTGCTTATAAATATGCATTTTTCAATGCCAAGTGAATTACCAGCCCATTATTAACTTCATACAGCCTGAAATGTCAGTCTTTCTCTTTCTGAGATGTGTGCATATTCTTGCTTTCTGGGATGTATGTAATCCCTATCTAGAGAATTAAAAACTAAGATGTTTGTTTTGTTTTTGCTGTTATTTTTGGGGGGTTTCTGTTTTTTGGAGTTTCTTTTTTACTTTTGCTAAATAGAAGTACTTTGTAAAAGGAAAGAGGCATTTCTGGAAGAACATTATGTGGGTGGGGGGGGTCTTGTGTTTTAATGCTGCACCATTTGAAATTTAATCTTGAAATTATTTGAATCGTGGTTTAAACAATAACTCTCTGAAATTGCTACAGGTGATTTATTAGCATTCAATCTTAGTGGTAAAGATTTCATACACTTCATGTGATTTTCCTTTGAAATTAAGGACAGCACATATTTGACAGAGATTTTTTTTTAAAACCATGGTGTTATGTGTCTGAAATTTTTCACAGACCAACAATGTTCATTCATGTCCCTAGAGGGAGGAACCTGCAGGCTTGTATATACAGCTTTTAAGTCTTCATAGCAAAATCAAGACCCAGTAAGAGGCTTTCTTGCATTCTAGTCTTTTCCACATTCATCTTAGCCATTACATAGTCTTTCAATATACAAAACCAATGGCAGGTTTGAGCCCACATGTAAGCCTTGCAGATCTTTAAGTTGCAGAACTGGCATTTAGAGGAATGTGTTGCTGGGGTGTGAAGTAGAACAATTTTTGCCCTTCAGAGTACAAGGAAGAATTGTGAGAATTGCCTAAATCCATTGTTCATATTGTTATTATTTGAAAGGTACCCCATGGCTGTCATTACTACTGAACAGTGTTACTTGATCATCATGAGGTATATCAGAGAAAACACGACATAGCCGGAACTAGGCCCAATCTAGCACTGCTGTGTGGTTTTCTTTCTTAGGTATCATGCATGCTATCAACAATTACTTGATTTGTCTTGGAGAAAGGCAGAGTAAAATTGAGTGGCAGCATCCTCTTCAATACCTTTAGGCATAATCCCTGACATTTTGATCAGTAGCATGTGTGTGACAGGATGTTGGACAAAGTGAGGTATTTCATTCTGGGTCAAAGAGCCTCATCAAAGATAACTAACTTTGGATTGTGCCTGCATAGACATATTGCAGAGCTGCATGGCCCTGGGTGTGAATCAAAGACCTTGGTTAGCATTTTCTTTCACTCTTTCTTTAGCAAGAAGATTTTTTTCCTCCTTAATATCTCACAGTTTTCCTTGGCTGTAGTTCTGAAGATTACTCTTCTCCCAGTCAGAATCTGAGCCTGAATTTAAGAGCTTCTTTACATTAACCATCCTATTTTAAACCATTCTCTGTTGCAACATTCTGATTTATCTATAGATCTGTATTTTTGAAACCATTTCTTTTTAGAGCACTCTAATTTATATAACCATTGGTTTTGACTGTCAAAACATTTTTAGCTTTAATTACTGTGTGTTAGGTTTCTAGGTATAAAACTATCAGATAAATCTGAGTATCTGCATAAATGTGGGGATCTGCATGTGTTATCACTCAACAATTGCCAGTGGGCTGTTAGCAAATAGTCTAGGATCTCTGTTCAGCTGCTGCAGAACAGCACTGATAGGATGAGCCACTGATTAGTTATCAAACTATGTGCAGTTATGACCTTGATTCTGAACAACATAGCAGATTATTCAGATTGTCCAATACGTCAGCAAAGTAGTGTGCACAGCCATCTTCAGTCAGTAACATACAAAGTGCTCATTTCTCAGGGCTCCTCAGACAGCAGATTTCTTCTTGCTTCTAGGAAAAAAAGTGACATAATTTACTGTCTTGGGTGGCCAGCAGACAGGTGACTCCTTGTTAGTACTTAGAAGCTGTTTTGGCCTTTTCAACAAGGATTAGCCTATTTCTGAGTACAGGGACTGGAGTCTCTCTTCTGCCTGGGATGGAGGAACACTGCAGTGCCTGTGACTCTGTGCTGCTGTCTCCGGCACTGTGAGTGGTCAATTACACCTTTTCTTCCTGGCTGAGGGTCTGGCTCAAGGCAGGCAGAGGACCCACAGCAGTGAGGCATAGCCTAGCCCAGGGTCTGTGTTCCAGGAGGAGGGAGGCTCCCTGAGCTGGCAGTGGCACTGCTGGCAGATGGACTGGAGCTGCATGATGCCTGTGAGTGTAGCTGTGGTGGTTCATTGACACACTGCATCAGATTGTTTAACTGGATTGTGCAGACATGTGAGGAGTTGCATCCACATGGGGCCCAGAAGAAGAATAATTATGTTGTCCCCTGCTGTTTTGTGTCTGGGAAGCTGCCCCCTTATCAGCTTGTCAAGCAGAATTGAGTAATGGAACTCCCCTACAAGAGACAGGTCTTTCCAGACCTCCTTGGACCTATGGACTTAGAGTTGATTATCTATAAAATATTTTCTCCTTCTCTTTTTCCAGTACCACACAATAATTTTCTATTCATATCAGTTACCAGTGCCTGGTATTCCCACAAGCAGTTCAGTGCTTCAGAGGCACAGTCCTTGCATATGTCACATACTATCTACTGACTTTTTCTGTCTTGGCTGTCCCTGTTTCTGTTGTGTCCTCTGGCTTTTATATTTGAAGGTCCGTAGAGATGGGGGTGCATGTCTGTGTACACAGCACCTGGCATAGTGGAGAAAGCCAGCTTTGTGCTCATGCATTACAGGTAAAACATTTTCAATCTACCAAGCACAGATAGGTAAAAATGTAAGGAGCAAAAAAACTGCAGGTGCACAGAAGTTGGTGGCCACTATCACTCACCACAGACAAAGACTTGCTGCAATGTTTCTGTGATTGTTCTTCCAATTAATCTTGTTGCAAATTAGATGCAAAACAGATCTTTTGGCGTAATTCTCTTGCATTTATTCCTTACTTGGCTCATGCTTGCCATGCTTGTGACTATTTTATTATTTCTGCTCTTGAGGATGTATTGTTTCACTTTTTAATGAATAGCCTCTCTAAAGTAAAGAGAGAATTGCAGTGATCTTTTGATATATCCATCTTTGCTTTTTCATTTTGTGCCTAAGGTGCTCAAATTGAATGAACTTTACTGCCATCTGAGTAGTTTACTTTACAGAGCCTCATTCCTGGGGTTTAAAGAATAAAAGTGTTTCAGTGTTTTACTTCCTGTAGCGCTGTTCTTCTCTTTATAATGATTAGAAGCCAAAATAAAAGTCACCTCTGGCATCTAATGAGAGCGTTTAAGATTGAACCTAGTGAATTAATCTACTAAGGGCAGACCTGCCGGATATGTGCAGGTTTTTGGTGTCAGGGGAGGATGATGCCTGTGCACTGCAGTCCTGCTTGTGGTCAGTCTGGGACATAGAGGAATTAACAGACAAACCATGTCCTTGCTCTGAAACTTATCAGTATCTGGAACTGTTGGAATTCTAGCAGGTGTCAAAGGCAGAATGTTTTGGGTTGGTGTTATCTTCTGCTGCCCTAGTGTTAATTCCAGGTGTAGCAACACTATCCTTGTATAAGGAGACACCATCTGCGACATACACTAGTGGTGTGAAAGTCTTTATAAAAGGGATATATGAAACCTTGTACAAGAACAAGGAAGCATTGTGTCAGACCCTTGAAAGACACATTATTAGGTTGTGGTGAGTTGACACTGGCTGAATGCCAGGTGCCCACCAAGCTCCTTTATCACTCCCCCTTCTCAGCTGGACAGGAGAGAGACAGTAAGATGGAAAACAACTTGTAGGTTGAGATAAAACAATTTACTAAAACGTATAAGAGAAGAAAAGCATTCTCTAATTCCCATCAGCAAGCTGTGTCTGGCCACTTCCTGGGAAGCAGGGCTTCAGCAAGTTCCAGAAAGCAAACATTCCTCCTTGCCTCCCTCTTCCTCCTCCTTTATTAGCTTTTATATCTGATCTGATGTCATATGTACGGAATATCCCTTTGGTCAATTTCGGTCAGCTGTCCTGTTTATGTACTCTTCCAGGATCCTGCCCACTCCCAGACTACTCATGGGAAACTGAATCTTGGAGAGACAGCATTGATGCTGTGCCAGTGCTGCTCAGTAGAGGCCAAAACACTGGTGTATTATTAACACCCTTGTAGCTACCAGTGCAAAGCAGAGCACTGTGAGGGCTCTTCAGTGGAAAATCTCAGCTAGACCCATTATATAGACTCCCTTGGAAATTATGACAAAATTATTTCAGTACAGAAATCACAAGCTATCAAAGGAATCCAGTTTAAAACAAACAAAATAGATATTTTTGATCAGTAGGCATTTGGTGGGTAAATCTGCTTCCCAAAGGAAACTGTGAATAAAAACCCCCTTGTGTTCTATCAGAGGAAGATGGTATTCATGTTGAGAAGACAGAAGATTACTCAGCAAATCACATCTGAAAATAAGTGAAGGACGGGAGATTCTTGGAGACATGGCAGCAGGATATTGGGCTGCTGGCTTAATGCACCCTCCTTTTGAGACAGCACAGCCCTTCCTATGTTGTCCTTTTATCATAACAAATGTAACAGTGGAAGGTAAAGGGACTGATGCAAAATAGGTGAAGTATTGAAATTACAAGTTGTTTGTAATCAGTATTGTTCTACCTTGGCAATTAAATGTTAATTAATTGATTTTTGAAAGCTCCTGCTCAAAGTAGTAAAAGTAGGATAGCAGTTCTGATACAGTTGCACATAAACTTCTTTCCTACTTGACATAATGAAGAGCGTGTTTCATCAAATCACAGTATCCTTAAATAAGAGTCTTGCTCAATACTGCTTTTCGACTGCAGCCCTTCTTGCTATCACTCTTACAGTGTTTGTGTCATTGTCTGGAACATATGTGAAATCTCTGTTTTTCAGACATCCATGCTTCGATAAGAGAATGATGTAAAGCAGGGCAGAACAAGCATTTTTATAAAAATGTTTTGCTTTGCTGTAATAAAAGAAATTATAAACCTGGTTATGCTCTTTTTGCTTTTAAGAGCTTGAATCTGCAGGGGAAACAAAATACAACAAGAACCAAATTTCTGCTCTTTGAAAACCATCATGGCCAGGACTTTGATTAAAATGACAAGGGCTGTTTTATGGCTAAGTTACATCTGCAGAGAGAAAAGAAGCACAAGGAGAAGGATGACAAGTTCCTTGAAACCCATCTCTGCTTCCCCCACCAATCTCACCTGGTATTTCATGTCTCAGCTGGCAGCTGGAATTGCAGCACCTGTAGTGTTTCAGATGTTGTGCACTGAGTTACAACAAATTGTGTTTGTCAAGGTACTGTCTACACAAGGGTTTTTCAGTCAGTGCCTACTGTTTCATCCTCAGTAGCATGAGCCTCAATGCTCATTCTGTGCACCTCACATGACCCACTTGTGGTCAGCTATCAGGTGACAAAACCCATGTCAACAGGGATTTGATGAGAATTAGCTCTCCAAAATTGGAAGCTAACTTAGCTTCCAGTTGCTAGTTGTTCAAGGTTTACTGAGCATTGTGTCTTTAATTAGGGAACTAAGGTGTAAACTGCAGTGTCCTTTCCAAAGTCAGACCTGTGGGGATACTTCCAGGAGTCAATTGCTGATGCTGGATAGTAATTGGGAACCCGAAGGGATTCACATATGAATAGTAAATTAAGGTGCGCAGTAGTAACAGGAACTTATACCTGGAACATCAGAGTTCTTAATGACCCCATTAAAAGGAATTAGGTAATTTCTTATTTAAAGGATCAGGAGATACTGCATTTCCTAGGGATGCAGAAAATGAGCAAGACATGAGGACTTTTCTGTTGTCACTTTGTAAGTGCTGCCATTCAGAATTAGTATCGTGATTTGATATTGGCCAAACAGCAGACGCCCACAAAATAGACTCACCCTCTTCTGTTACAGTTGGCCAGAGGAGAAGGGGGAAAAAATTAATGAAGGGCTCATGAGATCAGATAAGTCTTGGGAAAAAAAAAATACTCCAAGGGCAAACCAGGTTCAAATTTAAAGGTGTGCGATAAATTTATTATTAACAGAGTCAGAGGAGGATAATGAGAAGTAAAATAAGCCTTTAAAACACGTTGTCCCCTGCCAGCCCCTCCTTCCTTCCCAACAGCACAGCAAGAGAGGACATGGGGGTTTTGGTCAGTCCATCACTTGAGATCTTCTGTTCACTCAGGGAGAGGCGTCTTTTCTCTGCAATGGAAGGGTCCCTCCCACAGGCAAACAGTTTTCCCAAAACTGTTATGAGTCACTCGTTCATGGGGAGCAGTCCTCTAAGGAAAGGCTGCTCTAGTTTGGAAGCAAGGGCCCTCTCTATCTCTGGAAGCAAGGATCCTCTCTATCTCTGGAAGCAAGGGCCCTCTCTCTCAATCTCTGGAAGTGGAGACCTTTTCTCTCTATCCAGTCTCCCACGGATCACAGCCCCCTACAGCATCCACCTGCTCTGGCATGAGTACTTTTCCCATGGACTGTGAGTGGATCTCTGCATCCCCCGTGGACTTCATGCATTATGAGGGAACAGTTTGTTTCACCACAGTCCTCACCTCAGTTCTGACACTTGGAGCACCTCCTCCCTCTCCTTTTTTCCACTGACCTTGGTGTCACTACACTGTCTTCACTTCCTCCTTTTCTGTGATTAGAAGAAAAACTGCTCCTTGCAGTGCCATTGTCAGCAAGTTCTATCAGTTCAGAGACTCCTGCAGGATCCCGGGCGCTGCCAGGTTGATCTTGTCCGGGTTCCGAGCTGGGGAATCGCTCGCCGTGGTTCCGCAGCTGGCCAGGCGACCCCAGCGCATGGCAGGGGCAGTGGTGGCCGCGGCACTGGCGCTGTTTAATGTCTCTCCTCATGGGGTGCAGGAAGGGGAAGCCAGCACCACCCTCAGCTCTGTCCTTCTGCCCGCAGGCCGCGGGCCGGGGGAGGCCAGGCTGGCGAGGCCTGCAGGCCCTGGGCCCCATGAGCCCTGGGCCACGGCTCATCGCCACCACTGGAAAAAACTGCACATGCTGTTTTGATCTTCTTCTTAAATATGTCATCACAAAGGTGTTACCAACCTCTCTAACTGGGCCAGCAGCATGTCCATCCTCAGAGCCACCAGAGATTGGCTCTGTCAGACATGGTGGAAACTTCTAGCAGGTGCTGACGGTCTAGACAGAAAGAGTGAAGTTAGGCAAGATTATTTCCCATGTCTTATTTTGTAACTGGTATAAATGCCTGAGTTTTGCAGAGCTGGCAAGTGAGAGGATGGGATTTACAGCAAAGAGACTTAAGGAATTTGAATTTTCAGGTGTTCTGGATGAAGAGCCAGATGGGACAGCATTTTCTAAAATCGGTAGGATAGAGTCAGTTTTCTCTTGCAGAAATACTGAAGACTGAGAGCTCTTCTGTCGCTCATGCTATGAAAGTGGATGTAAAAGGCTGGAATAATCAGTGAAGATAAGAGAGTAGACTGCATGGACACACTTTCAGATTAAAACTCACAACATTTTCAAAGGCTAGATTTGAGCACAAGATGAAGTGCTGAGTTTCCTCACATCTCAGCAGAGCACTGACAGCATCATTTCTTTCTGAAAGCCATCTCCTTAAAAATTATGAAAACCATAACATAAAGGAGAACATATATTTATATAGCTCTGGTAAATATTACTGAATCTGAATTTGGGGTTAGTTTCAAAACTCTAATCCAAGCCTCCTCCAAATCCAAAATGTGCTGGACCACCTAACCCAGCCCAGGCAAGATACATCTGAAAAGTAAACCTTACAAGCATGAGTAAAACCAATTGGATATTTCATGACGAGAGCATCATAAATCAGGCAGAAATAAAGTACATCTGGATCTGTGCATCTCTTTGCTGCCAGGTTCCCCACCCAGGAGCATTAAGTGTTAACCACAGCTCTGGTGCCTCAGTGAAGTAACCCGCTTACTCATATAGGAGCTTGCCTGTGTGTTGGAAATGGTCAAACCATAGTAAAGCTCTGGAAAATTAACAGAAAAGAATGTCAGAATGTTCAAATTTTACACAGAATTCTTGACAATAAAAGATTTATTCACTTCACAAGAAAGAGGTGGAGCATGAGACATTTTTGGAGAGACAGAAGCTTAAGCCTCCAACGTTTGCTTCTCAATTATAAACCTAACAGGCTGTTCAGATATTTTTTTCAGAATCTGTTTAGGCTGCCAGGCTCCCTTCAGAGCAAGGGCAGATAGCAGTGACTAGAGGCTGTATCTGGGTCCTTTCTCTCAAGATCTGGGAGATGGGATCTGTAGCACCCAGTCCTCTGAAGAAAGGCATCCACAGGAGATATCTTGCCTTTGATCACCTATATTCAAGTTTACTGTTCCTCTCAGCTGGATAAGTGTAAGGAAACATGCATGATTTTTTTTTTTTTTTTAATTTCAGTAGAATTTTTCTAAAACTGCTTTTTCTACTCTGAGAAAGGTTAGCACTTGGCAGTATATTGTGAAATAGTAACTTCTGCTCACACATAACAATGTGAGAAAAACCTGTGCTGGTAAAGTCTGAAAGCTACAGACATTCCACATTATATATAATGCCTTACAACTGGAGCACCATCTGATGAACTGTTATTTTGCTACTGATACCTCTTATTTAGCATTTAAAAGGAATTCAATAGAACAAGGAAAAAAACCTGATTTTGTGCCCTATTCTTCTGCAATGTATTAACAATATTAACTTTCTTTCCCTCTATTTTTACCTAGGATATCCTTCAGATTCTCTCTGCATTCCTGTAACACCTACTTCACTTTCTCTACTATCAAAATGACACTATGTGGTTTGAGGTTACCTGGATGATGATACCTCATGGCCAGACAGCTAAAAATGTAGTGCTTGAGGTTTACTTTTTCTCTGCTATTAGTGGAGAAACCAGTTACAAATTTTCTTATAGCCCGCTTTCAATTTCCCACAAGGCTTCTACCCACTCAATTTTTTTTTGAGAAATCTGTCTCTATCAAATTTTCTTGAGTCCATTCTCAAACTATCAGAGTGAAGGTGATTGAAAAAGTGGTAATTTGGGCTTTTCCTTCAGAAGCCAGGGCTAATAATTTTTGTTCATCTGGTTTTTGTTGAGTAAAGTGTGCCATTAATGATTCTGCAACTGCAGTGAAATGGTCCTGGTAATTTATGGTATATTGGTAAATCCTGACATCATGGTGTTACCACTTAAGTTATTTATTTCCAGCCTTTTAAACAGATAATCTGCTGAGGCTGGTTGCTTGTACTATAAGCTTAAGTTCCATGGCAGAGGAGAAGCAGCCCAAATGTTTGAACCTAGTTGTCAGTGCAAGATGCATATTTGGGTGCCTGCACCCAAGAGTTCCTAGTTTCTTCTTTCTGACAAGAGTCTCTCCTGATCCACTTTTTCTCAAGAAGGAATATTTCTAGATTGTTTTAGTTGTCATCTTACAAATAACATACAGCTAAGCTGAACATACCTTCCGATATTGGTCTCACCTTCTACTTGCTGATTTTTTCATTTGTATTTCATCTGAGCAGGGCAGAAAACATTTCAGATGAGGTCCTGGCTTTGTTCCCATTGTTCTCAGCATGTTTTTCTCTCACCTTTGTCTCAAGAAGCATGTACCTGATCTTAATTCTTCATATATTTCTAGAGACTGCATTGGCTTCTCTGGCTGTGACAGAGCTCGGTGTGTACACAGGTGACGACCTAGCAAACTGACATTACAGTAAGTAGTGATCTACCTAATAATAATGCATCTTCCTAAGTGGAAAAACCTAAGAAAACATGACTGAAAGTTCTTATATCAGATTGCAATAGTGGAATTCTGTTCAGTCCAATATCTCCAGAGTGCTTTCACTACAATTTTTCCTGCAAACTCATCAGCTCAATAATCATGGAATCATAGAATCATAGTATGGTTTGAGTTGGAAGAGGCTTTACACACAGTGCGAAGCCACTTCCATGGGCAGGGATACCTTTCACTGGACCTAGTTGCTCTAAGTTCCATCCAGCCTGGCCTTGAACACTTTTAGGAATGGGCAGCAACTTCTCTGGTCAACCTGTTGCAGTTCCTAGTCACCCTCTTAACAAAGATTTTCTTCCTAATATATAATCAGAACCTACTCTCAGTTTAAAACCATTTCCCTTCATCCTGTCACTACATACCCTTGTAAAAACCCCTCTTCAGCTCTCTTGTAACTTCCTTTAGGTACTGGAAAGTGCTATAGGGTCTTCTCACAGCCTTCTCCTCTTCAGGCTGAACTAATCCAACACTTCCAGCCTTTCTTCAGTGGGGAGGTGATCCAGCCCTCTGATTATCTTTGTGATGTTCCTCTGGTCCAAATCAAGCTGGTCCACATGCTTCTTATATTTATGACCCCTAGCTGGATGCAGCACTGCAGGTGGGGTCTCAGAGCAGAGCAGAGGGGCAGAATCCCCTCCCTCCCCTGCTGCCCAGGCTGCTTTGGATGCAGTCCAGAACATGTTTGGCTTTCTTGGCTGGGAGTGCCCATGGCTGGGTCGTGGTGAGCTTTTTGTGCAGCAGTACCCCCAAGTCTTCCTCACCTGATGGCTCTCAATCCATTCTTTGACCAGCCTGTATCCGTGTCTGGGATTGCCCTGACCCAGGTGCAGGACCTTCCATTTGATCTTGTTGAACTTCCAGAAGTTTGCACAAGCCCACTTCTCCAGGCTATCCAGGCCCCTCAGGGAGGCATCCCTGCCCTCCAGTGCATCAGCCACACTGCACAGACTTGTGTGGCCAGCAAACTTGCATGACCAATTTTTATCCAAATCAAGTATTCTTTCAGACTCAACTTCATATAAAGGCTCATTAATGGCATATTTCTCCTGCATTCATGCAAACAGATTAAAAAATATGTTACATTATCCCTCCTCCTGAAAGCCACAAGGTTACCTGGGGATGGCGTTGCCAGAAGTGAAGAACAAGCCTGATGAGAGTGAGGAAAGCTGGTGGTGGTCAAGGTCACCTGCAGAGAGATTGCAGACACAAGCCGGTTGCTGTGGGCTGTGGATGGGGACACTCCACTCATTTGTAATAGACAAGAAAGGGAAGTTAGAGAAACTTCACATTGGCAGCTCAGCCACATGGCCTTGTTTTTTCTCTTCCTTTCTTAGGCAGCAGCAATAGAAGGTAATTTTTCTGTGTCCCTTCCCTGTCCCTAAGGCAGGTTTCAATGGGATTTTCTGATCCCTACCAGCTGCAACAGATGTGAAAATAACAATATGCATTATGAAGATAACCACAGCTTGTCCTGGAAAGGGGGAATTAGGAGTGCAAATCCACTAACATCTGCAAGAGAAATGAGGGACCAACCTCACCTTCCTCAGGACACAAGGTAATGTATCCTTGGGTTCACAGTCAACTTTAATTTGCACTACCCAGAGCAATCAAGTAACAGGTTGGAGCAGGACCCCAGTTTCTCTGGGGTTTTGTTCATGAAGCCTCATCACATTTTCTTCCCGTGTCTTGGCTTATAAAACCCATTAATCTGAAAAATCTTTACTAAGATAAAGATAGATAGAATGAGGAGCAAAAAAAAGTCCTTTCAGTCCTACTGTTTAACTCCCAAATTCTCCTTAACTTTTAACAGTTAACTCCCAAAACTTAAAATTTGTAAATAAACAGAAAGAAACATGCTGTGTTGACCAGGATTGATCCGTGTAAATTCTTCTGCCTTAGGGCTACAGCTGAAATGCTTCACCTAAAACTTTACATTGCTTTCATCTCTTAGATTTAACGTCAAGACGAGCACATTTTCATTATGTTCTAACAAGTGATGGTAGAAAAAATAAAAAGAGTAAACAAACTACCTTCTTGCCCAAAACACAAGAATACTTTATCTGGGGACTGGAATGCTTGTATAAGATTCGGCAGGAAAAAGCACAGCTTACTTTTATAATTTCATTCTATGGAAGTCCAGCTGAACTCAAAAGATAACTGGCATCAGCACAGAGGCAGCAAGCAACTTTTCATACTCTTTTCAACATGAATTGTACTGGGTTTTCCCAGTGCTGGGAATCCAGCAGTGTTCTCATTGCCTCCAATCCAGCCTGGCAAAAACCAACCAAGCAACCAAGCAACCAACCCAACAATTCCAAAACCCAATAATACTAGAGCAGATTATTCCACAGAGTCTAGCCTGGCTGAGAAAGAATGATCAGTCCTAATGACTGCCTCACAGCAGACATTACCTACACTTGAATTCTCTCACATTCGCTTCTCCACATGTTCCTTCTCAGACAAATAATTACTAGCAGCAATAATTTTTTAAAAAGAAAAAAAAGGAAAAAAAAAAGAAAATAAGCAAAGAAGGGACCAAATGCAAGCACTCATTTTTTTCTATGATAGCAATGCACCTCAGTTCTTCAAGTATTCATGAGACACTTGTAGTCACAGACAAAAGCTGGTATTACACAGTCTCTGTCTACAGCAGTCTTAATGTTCTATGAGGCTTGATCACTCTCATTATGCATGCATTTTCTGTTTGCTGTGATCTACAAGCAAACATCAAAAGGGCCAGTACCATACTGCTAAGGGAATTTCAGTGAAGCATTAAAAAGCAGAGCAGCAGAATATATCTTTCATTTGTCTTGAAGTGCAGACTACCAGAATCCTCTTCCTTTTCTTTTTTCCCCTTTCCTTTATTTTAAGGTAACTTAATCTGCTTGATAATTACTTCCTCTGTGAAGTTTCCACAACTTTCATTTTAACAACAAAGCAATGGTTTGGTTGGAGGGAAGTCTTTGCCAGTTTATAATTAATAGCAAACAAAAAGATAAAAGATACAGACAGCAGTTAATAAGGATTAATTTGATGAGGCATTTAAGAATGCCAAGTATATGAGCAATGTATGCAAGGCAAATCTTATTTATAGCCTAATTTCAGTAATAATATAATTTTCGATCCGATGTTTTTTTTTTTTTTTTTTTTATGAAATAGTAACTTTTTAGCTCAGAAGATCTGCTGCCACTTTTGTGGTTGTCTTTTCAGGGAAGAAAATATGTTGAGAAATGGTACCATAAAACATCAGCTGAGATTGGACTTTAGGACTTTTCAAATTTTAAGAAAATTAGGAATTTTCAAGGCCCAATCACCATGGTGTTTTATTAGAAGCACATTAAGCAGGAAGAACGCGTTTGCTATGAGTAGAGAATTTTGTAGTCCTTCTCCACAATTTTGACTAGAACTCAGCCTTTGCTTCTTGCTAAAGTGCCATTACAGGAAGTACTATAGCCCTTTCCAAAGAAGATACTTTCAGAAGATATATTAGGAATGGAGGGACTTGGCAGATGGTGAACTGTGTGTTTATGCTTATGTCATCCAAAACACTGTAGTAGATAGAGCACCAAAACTGGCTGTGAAAACAAGTGCCTTCTCCTCTGAGATTGTGTCCCAATGAAAATTTAATCTTTATTTCATTTTTAACCAAATATTTTCTTTCATTGAACTTGCTTTTTCCATGCTTTCTTTCCCTTACAACACTGTCTGAGGGTACAAAAATGAAGGATCTGTGCTGAGAATACTAAAAAGAAAGGTCATGTAACAGTTATTCTCACTTAAGAGATTATTTGTGCCGTCTTTTCATGTTAGCTGTGCTCTCCAGGTGAGGTTTCCAGCACAATAAGTGCTCTTCTCTTTGTATTGAGTTTGTTACTGAAGGATGACAGTCTTATCAAATAATTCTTTGATTCTGTAATAATTATAGAATATCTTGAATTAGACAGAACCCACAAGAATCACGAAGTCCAGCTCCTGGCCCTGCACAAGACACTGAATCACACCATGTGCCTGTGAGCACTGTCCAAATGCTCCTTGAACTCTGTCAGGTTTGGTGCTGTGACCGCTTCCCTGGGGAGCCTGTTCCAGTGCTCAGCCACCCTCTGGGTGAAGAACCTTTTCCTGATATCCAACCTAAACCTCCCCTGACACAAATTCAGTCCATTCCCTCAGGTCCTTTCACTGGTCACCACATTGGAGAGATCAGTGCCTGCCCCTTCTCTTCCCCTCACAAGGAGAGGATGTAGGCTGCAGTGAGGTCTCCCCTCAGTGTCCTCCAGGCTGAACAGACCAAGTGACCTCAGCTGTTCCTCATACAGCCTCCCCTCAAGGCCCTTCACCATCCTCTGGACCCTCTGTAGCCTTACATTAGGCTGTTGTGGCAGCCAGAGCTGCCCCCAGCACTGGAGGTGAGGCTGCCCCAGTGCAGAGCAGAGCAGGACAATCCCCTCCCTTGCCTGGCTGGTGATGCTGTCCCTGATGCTCCCCAGGACACAGGTGGCCCTCCTGGCTGCCAGGGCACTGCTGACTCATGTGCAACTTGCCATCAACCAGGACCCACTGGTCTCTTTCTGTGGCATTGCTTTTTAGCCTCTCATTCCCCCCAGTCTGTCTGTACATCCAGGGTTGCCCCATCCCCAGTGCAGAATCAGGCACTGGTCCTCTTATGCTCTTTCAGTTAGTGGTTGCCCAGCCCTTTAATTTGTCATGGTCTCTCTGAAGGGCTTCTCGGCCTTCAAGGGAGTCCACAGGTCCTCCAAAATTGGTATAACTCTGTATCTCTCATTGCACACAAATAGCCAAATTCACAGGGCAGTCAGCATCTGCTCAGGACAGGGACAAACAGTCTGATTGTAATGGTTTTGAAAGCAAAACCAGTGAGAGACTCCAAGTCAGAAGTACAATTTAATAGGAAAAAAAGAGAAAAATAAAATATATGCAATAGTACAAAAGAAAAACCACTGACAGAATACAACTTGACACCCCACTAGTTAGAAAGGGGTAGCACTCCAGTTAAATGGTGGCTGTAGTCCTCCTGGAGCATCAGGTGTGGTTCAGTTGAAGCAGTGGTCCTGTAGAAGGGTGCAGTTTTCCTCCAAAGGTTCAGCGATGGTGTGGAAAGGTCTAGTTTTCCTCTGGAATCCAGTGGAAAAAGGCTGCTTCGTGTTCCAAATCTAAGTTTTTACCTAGGTAGGAAAGGCTTGGCTCCTCCCCCTGGGTGGAGCATCTCCCAGTGGGATGATGTAATTTCATCAGTCATGCAGTGGGACTCAATGGCACATTAAGGATGGGTCATGGGAAAGATAAAGATGATTGCCCCAGCTGGTTTCAACAGATGGCCCATTAGCAGAGGATATCTTCCACAGGGATAAGAATCACTGCCCCACCTGGTTTCAACAGATGGTGATAGAATACATACTTTTGGGCACATCTTTACACTGTAACCTAGGACACCAATTTAAGGTATTTCTAGTTGTTCTATGAACATATTAAATTTAAATTCCTTTAATGTACTTCATAAAAAGTTTCAGAAGATCTTGGGAAAGTAAACATTTCCTACAGAATTTACTGTTAAATAAAACCTTCTGTGTACATTCATACAATGCTTCGGTAACAGTGAAACTCTTTTCTAACAAGCTGGCCCGAACTCTTCATGAGTACCAAGGCCACTGGAAAGATAAATAAGTAAAATCTTTTTCCCAAAGAGTGCTATCATGTACTCCCCAGGGAAAGGATTTATTTCTGCACATTTAAACATCTATCTTCAAAACAGCAACTGTTTAGCAAGAAGAGATTTTTATTGATCTTCCTGCTTAATTATATCTTTGTGAGAATTATTGTGGACTCTAATTAGGCACCTGTTGTCTCTCCACTCACAAGGAAAGGAGTTTCAATTAGAGTAAAACAAATCAAATTATTAAAGCGCTATCCTTCTCACTTTTCATTTTTCTATAGATAATGGGAGGAAAATTGGCTTGAATGTTCAGACATTCATACCAGACTCTAGTCAGTTTTTATGCAATAAAATAACAAGGCTAAATTCTGTTCTCGGCTGAATTATGTAAATGAAGACCTGTATTAAGTCCATTAGCAGATCTGATGTTAACCAGTTTCAGTGCTGGGGGCCTCTTTTTGGTCCTTTTACACTCTTAGGTCTAGGATAGTAATACTATTTCTTCCTTCACCAAAATACCTCAATAAGAATTTTCAAGTGGAAATATTTTTTCAGAAGTGGGTATCTTTAAGCCACCTTGAATGTTGCAAGTGGCCTAGGTGTTGAGTAGTTAGATGATTAGCTGCCACTCTTTGCACAAGGCAACATGTTTTCCACCCTTTACCAACATTTAATCCTCACCAACTGAATTTGTGGATGCATGAATAATTCCATGTCATGCATAGAAATGTTTGTGGGGCTGTTTGTCCACATAGATTTTCTATGGATGAAGACCAGAAGCCTGCAGACAAAATTCTCCTAGTTGTAACTGAGAGCAAACTAATTGCAAGCAAAGGCAAAAACCTTAAAAGCTAGACTTACAGGCTAGATTTTGGACATTTATAATACATTTGTGGCTGTGTATTGTTGTTCTACCTATATAAGACTTAGAAAAGCAGGCAGGTAGATTATATTCTATTTTTCACAGTGTGTGCTCCTGACAAATACATACCCCTAAACATGCCTGTTCCCCATGGAACACAGAGGTTCCACCCTGATGCAAGGCAAAACCAGCTCGACAAGCCAAACATCTGCTGAGCTACTGCCTCTCCTTCTTGGCCCCTCCCTTGCCAGTGCACGGCTGAGCAAGCCTGAAGAGCTGCCCCTCTTCTCTTCCCCTCTCCTTCAATGCTAACACAGGAAGGTTACCAAAGGTGGTCCCGAACTCTCCTACTCAGGACAGCCAAGGTTCTGCCCTGGGGGAGGTAAATGAATCCAAGAGAGAATTCCTTGGCATCTTTTCTTGGCAGCAGGCTCAGGCTGGCAGCCCTAGCTTGCTACCTTTGCTTCACTAGCATACACGCTTCCAGCTCTTGGCACAGCCCAAAGTCTCATTCCATTGCCTGCAATCAGATGCTGCTGACTGTAATGTTGCCCAAGGGATGGAGGAGGGAGGAGCAAATCGAGGGAAGACAATGGTCCCTAAAAGGGTGCAATGTGGCTCACTCACTGATCTTCCCTAGATCAATGGGTGAGCTGCATTGCACCTCTAGAATGAGCTTACTTATTAATTTCCATCTCTCTTGGCTCCTTCTCCTTAGCTAGGGCAAGCCCAGGCCTGTTGTTGAAAGGGATTTTGTCAGAATGTAACATTAGCCTACTAACACCTGTTTGCATTTTCATAGAGAATAACATGGGAAGGAAATGTTATTCCAAATCAGCACACACATGTTCCTATCTCAGGTTGCATCCTTCCTGAGGGTAGCGAAGCACTGAGATGTTTTTCATTTGAATTATTTTGCAGTGTATGTTACCCTACCTTTCCCATCCATTATTGCCACCATTCCTTTTGGGACAATAATTAAAAGGCTGTCCTCAGGACCCCATAACTAATATTACCATGTCTGAAGATGGAAGATATTATAAGCAGTGTTAAAGCTTACACAGCAGCCCTTTAAATAAGACTGGAGTTTTCTTTTCTGTGATCATCTTCAACAATACTGTAAGAGACTTACTCTGTTATGAGGATGTGCTCTACACACACCTGAACAGAATATGCTTTGGGAAATGAAGACACAAAGCAGAACTTCTACCTATCCCTGGTCCCAAAGATAAAAAATCATATACACAATTCAGCCAATTCAGCCAGCAGTAAAATACACCTTTTCAGGACTAACTTTGTGCTAAAGCAGCTCCTACAATATGGTAGATAGAGGCAAAAGTGTATGCAAATATATTCTTGAACCAGCCTGAAGTTTTGATCATTATGGATTTCTAGTACAGAGCCAAAACTAGCCCTGGACTGTACAGGAACAGTAGCATGCAGCCAGCAGGTAAAGGGGCTGTTTGGTTTCCCTTACAGTACAAGAACACTCAATACTTCTGTATGACAGAATCCTCCTGCTCATGCACAGATCAGGCAGGGAAATCACTTGAAACAAGCCATGAGTATCATCAGTCACATGTACCTGGGTTTCCTTCTGCCCCAGCACACTTTGTCAGTGAGAGCAGTAATAATTTTTCTCCAAAGCAAAACCACTTCTAACTGTGCTCAGCCAGAAATGAAGTCCTTTGTGTGGAATGGGGTCTGACCTGAACCCCTGCCCCAAAATGAAATAGTCTTGCTCTTTGAATGTTCTTTTTTTTTTTTTTCATTATTATGCATCAGTGCATCTTCTGAATTATGTCTCAAAAAATGAACCAAAGACTTCACTTATATCAGACCTTGGAGCCTTTTTCCAGGTTTAAGGATGTTTGAATACATTTGCATAAGGAAGCTAAGCTGGCTTGTTTCTGAGGGGTGATTTGGCATTTAACTGAGAAGATAATAAAATCATTAGCTGGTGGGGCAGAAAAAAAAAAAAAAAAAAAGATAATTGATCTGTGACACTAAATATGGATCCTCTTGAAAATTTCTGAATTGTTTTTTCCATGGATAATTACTAAATATCTGTTATAAAACACATACATGGAGGGATGTACTAGCATAGGACTCATCTGATTTGTATCTCAGTCCATGTAGTCATCTGGAAAATTACTTAAAATACAGCATTGTCCCACATTATCTACATTATGTTTTGAATCAATGAAGGCTGCACAAATTCAGTGTAGATGCAGAGATCCACCGTGCTTCATCAATTAAACCAGCACAACAAGTAAAAAAATTGTAGAGAATTTTTATTCTTTCATTATACTGTGATATATTATTTAGACCACTAGAAAAAAGTCAGGGAGGTCATCTGATTATCCATATGAAGTTGAAAACACTTCTAGAAAAGTAAACAATGACCTTTTTTTTTTGCCTCAGAGAGCAGATGGTGCAATGCAGTGTCAGATAATGAACTAAGATCAAAATAGAAGAGCCCCATGAAAATTCCAACGTAGACAAAAAGTACATAATGGCCTAAAGTACAAAAAGCCAGAACAAAACCAGGATTAGTTTGAAGTAGCAATAGTTTGGTATCAACTCAGAGGAAGTTGAGCAGATCTGAGTACAAAACATTTTTATTTGATTTGAAAATTAAACAAATTCAAAATTAGGGCTATGTTTGCTAATAAATTAAAGATGAACCATGCATTTTACTCAGTTGCACTGATAACAGTACAAAGTGGTCAGACTTTTTGAGTCTTATGGCAAAGTACCTAGGTGGATGCTGAAAAAGACCAAGAATTGAAGTCTAGGTAAAGTAATTTGTCTTTGCCAATGAACCTGTAGGGTAATATATGATCTTGTGAAAACATCACCAATATAATTCTAATACTTTTTGGCATTTAGGATGCTTAATTACACATATAAATACAGAACTAGAATTTTTTTACCGCCAAGTTTAAAAATTTCAAGTGGCAGATGCTAGCTTAGTTCCACTCAGTCTGACATATAAAGATTATGATCCACTTCTCCACTCATCATTTTACTAGCATTAACCATGTAGTTCTTAATCACAGTTTTATCCAAACTCACTGATGTTCTGTATTGACATGAAGGACATGCCTTCTACACATGGTTTCTGCAGAACACTGCAGCACCACATCTTGATTTGCTGTGAAATTACCTGCTTCTAGAACAGGGTTTTCTATAAAAAATAAGTCCTTCTGGTGGTTATAGTCAAACCATGGGCTATACAGCTCTGTAAAACCAGTCTCAATCAACACAGCACTTTCATAGATGTGCTATGGCCTATTATTTCATGCAATGCTTAGAGTCATGCTGCAGAAGACCTGGACTTGCCACCCAACTTCAGACACTTTTGGACCCTGGTGTATGTTTAGAAGACCCCTGGTAACATGTATAAGACAAGTAAGCTCCTCCACAGTCAAGTAGCTGAGCTGAGACCTTGATCCCCTCCAGAGAAGGGCCCCCCCTTCCAGGGCCTTTATACATTCCTGCTTTTGTTAACACAGGGTGCAGCTGGGATACAGTCTCAAGAATGTCTCAAGAATAAAGTGCTTCAAGAATGACTCCTGGCAAGGAGACAGTCCATTCAGTGCCATAACACCTTTCCTTTTTCAGAGAACTGAGATGTCTTAATGCACAGAGGTATGGAACAGAGAGAACTGAAGAGGACAGTCAGCTCAGGGAAGAAAGCAAGAAAACAGAAAGAGACCTCATCACAGGCTATTGCTTCCTCAAGAGGGGAAGCAAAGAGGCAGCCGCTGATCTCTGTTGTGACCAGTGACAGAACCCAAGGAAATGGCCTGAACTTGTTTCAGGGGAGGTTTAGGTTGGCTATTAGGGAAAGGTTCTTCACCCAGAGGGTGGCTGAGCACTGGAACAGGCTCACCAGGGAAGCAGTCACAGCACCAAACCTGACAGAATTCAAGAAGCGTTTGGGTAATGATTTCAGGCACATGGTGTGCTTCTTGGGGATGGTCCTGTGTTGGGCCAGGAGTTGGACCTGATGATTCTTGTGGGTGTCTTCCAACTCAGAATATCCTGTGATACAATGAAATTGTGAATTTTCATGCTGTTGTAATCATTGGCAGAGAGAGAGAGAAAACAGAAGGACATCTGTTATACACTTACCTCAGCTACTGATCTAGTCCTTACTGTAATCACTTCAGAAATGCATTACTGGACTGGACTTGATATGCAGGAGAAATGCAGAAAAGAAGTCTCCTTCCTCTGCAGACCTTTGGGTCAGAGAGAGCAGAGTGGGAGACAGAGGCACCTCTGGCTAGATATGGTGAGCCTGAGGGTATGGACTGCTGTTGAAGCAGGGGAACACACTCCAATTTGTTGGAAACCTTTTTGTGTGTGCCCAAGAGCTTTCTCTTGGCAGCACCATTTGTGGATGTGTGAGGAGCTAAGCCTGTCCCATAGGCTCCTGGTGAGCCACAGGCTCCTTCAGAGACACAAGATTCATCTTTTTGCAAGGAGCAGATATCCCATCCCCTGCAGAAGCATGGTCTCAAGGGATGTGACACATTGCCTTTATCTCCAGCTACCCAGTCCCTGGACCTTTCAAACTTTAACTGCAGTGATTCCAGTGAAGCAAGTCTTATGTGACATTATCCACATGACAGGTTGCCCAGACCCACAAAATGCAGAACAACCCTCTCCAAAACATTCAGGGCCTGAGGCTGGAGGATGAGAAATTTGCTTTGTGTGGTAATATTGTAAAACACAGGAAGAATAAATTGTTACTCTAATAAGCTACCAGAAATGGTCTTAATGTCTTATAGGTAGATGAAGATTTTTGCCAGACTTTGTAACTGCCAGGGGATGACACAGAATGACTGCTGGAATTTTCTCAGTATGCATTCATGATTGCCTGTCCTTTCACAGCCCTTGCTCCAATGGGCCAAACAGTGCTGTCAGGGACTTCTGCAAACGTGTCTTCAAGGAATACTCAGTTGTAATGTATTCCTCTCAGTGGCTTCAAAAGTAGCATTCTGATATTTGAGTTGAGGAAAAACAAGGAAGAATCCATATAATTTTGCAACAAATTGGTGATACTGACCAGCCTCTTTAACTCTTGATAATAATACTAATACATAACAGTGTATTCCCAAGTAAAGCAGAAAGAATTGTGAATAAGGCAAATGCAGTTCAGGGCACACAGCAAACACTGGCTGGTTGTGCTTACTGAGACTGTTAAATAGTAGCTCCTGAATTTTTAAGGTACAGTTCTCAGTTTCACTCCAAAAATCTGGCTGAGCTCAAATGCAAGACACAGCTTGATGTTCCTTTGGAAGACTGAATAGCAATAATCTGCCATGGCATTTACACAGTGCTTCTCTCTTTGCTGTTTTACAGACATTATTCAATTTATTCTTGGGTCTCTCCAGGGAATTAAAATATGCCTTTCAGGAATGAGGAAACTGAGGAAGAAGAGCTCAACACCTTTGCCTGGCTCACGGAGGTTTGGTCATGGCAGAAGTTGTTGGATTCAGGAGGCCACACCACCCCCATCTGCACCCACACCACAAGCCCACACCTTCCCCTTTTCGTGCTACTGCAGTACAAATGCTTCCTTATGTGTTTGCTGAGATCAGAAGCATCATATTCTCAACTATGCCAGTGGATGTGGCCATTCCACTGTCAAGGTAATTTATAATATGTACAAAAGCTTCTTCTTAGAGTGTTGGTAAAATATATGGGTATAGCAAACGCCTAATAAAGACTAAACCACACTAACAAAATGCAAAAGTTGTCATTTAGGATGGAAAATTCTATGATTTAAAGGCAGGGGCCAAATATAGGATCATTTTATATATTATTAATAAATTAGAACAAGCAAGGCACAGAACATCTGGTTTAATTTAAAAACTAAAGCTCTTATCAAAGTCCACCAAATAGGGACTCCAGGATTTCTGTGCTGGATAAATCCCAATGCCTGTGTGAGAACCTCCTCCACTGTACTGGTGGCATTACATAAAGCCTGCCTGTGGTGACTTTGCTCAGGGGTGACTTTTGTGGAGAAGGTCCTGTCACATGTTCAGTCACCCTGCTTTCAGGTCCATTTGCTCAGGTGTCTGTAGTCTAGTCAGGTGCAAAGAGGCTCTGCAAAAAGAATATGTACAACTTCTCAAGTACATTGCAAGTGTTTCTTGCCTGGCACACACAAAACATATCTATGATTTGATGGGCTACAGACCACCTCTTGTAAGGAATCCAAGGAGCCTTTGTTGCCCATTAGGTAACATCTAGGGGAATGTACCACTTCTAGAGAAAGCCCTTGATGTTAAAACCCAGTGTCTTTTCCGCAGCTCCATCCAAGGATACTCAATAACCTGGCAACCAACTCTGACTTTCTTTCCAATAGAAGCTTATTCAGAGAATCAGAGAATCACAGAATCACAAGGTTGTAAGAGACCTCCAAGATCATTGAGTCCAACCCATCCCCTAACACCTCAACTAGTCCATGGGACCAAGTGCCGCATCCAATCTTTTTCTAAACACATCCAGGGATAGTGACTGCACCACCTCCCCAGGCAGACCATTCCAGTTCTTTATCACACTTTCCATAAAACTTTTTCCTAATATCCAACCTGTATCTCCCCTGGCACAGCTGAAGATTGTGTCCTCTGGTTCTGCCAGTTGCTGCCTGCAGAAAGAGACCAATCCCCCCCGACTACATCCACCTTTCAGGGAGCTGTAGAGAGTGATAAGGTCACCCCTGAGTCTCCCTTCCTCCAGGCTGAACACCCCCAGCTCCCTCAGCCATTCCTCACAGGGTTTGTGTTCCAGCCCCTCACCAGCCTCGTTCCCTCCTCTGGACATGCTCAAGTGTCTCAAGGTCCTTCCTAAACTGAGGGGCCAGAACTGGACACAGCACTCAAGGTGTGGCCTCACCAGGGCTGAGGAGAGGGGAAGAATGACCTCCCTGCTCCTGCTGGCCACACTGTTCCTGACACGCTTACCCATCTATTTTATACCTTGTTGGAAGACATTTAGCCTCACACTTTAGGTACTCTTAAACACTTTAGGTTAGACTGCGCTCACTGACTCCATGGTATCACATCTGAGGTTATTAGAAGGGTAAGGAGCAGAAAATGTAATAGAAACTTAAAGCACTTGAGCAACTGAAGAATGTATTCCTTTACAGGCCATAATTCTCTGCAGACACAGTGGAAGAAGGAATAAAAAGGGGATTTGTGTCTTAAGAGCACAGGGCACTCCTCAGTACATGCACCCACACTTAGCAATGCCTTCCCTGTGCAATAGTGCTGAATGCAATGTGATTGTTCATGCGAGCAGGTCCTGGCTTATGTGACAGAAACCTTTGGTGTTTCACTCATAACAGTCTGTTTCCTTAAATTGACATTTAATCCATGTCTTAAATCATAACATCTTCTGATCAGCATAAAAATCTGTTTATGCAGAAACATTGCCATTTTCATTTCCATCTAGGTGCTTCCTCTAGCCTTCAGAAAATTAGGATATGCTGGTGACTATGACAATGGTCTCCAGCTGGGGTTTGTAAGGTATCCATTCCCCAGGAATGGAGTGCCTTTTGTCTGATCTTTCAGCCATAAAATTGTTTAGGCTTTGCAAATAGACGAAAACCTAAAAGCTGTAGTTTGACTATAATGGAAGAAATATATCGAAAGGTCAAATAGCAAAGAGATTGTTAAGATGACATTTAATGATGAAAATTTTCCTTGGGTTCTGCAGTGCTGCCACTTGCCAGTGATTCTGACTACATTAGTACCTGTAAGGCTGTCATGTCCTGGAGAGTTTTAGATCTGTGTCTTTCTGCTTTTTTAGGTAATGATGACTACAGGAGCCACCTCTGAGAATTCTTGTAGGAAATCTTTTTTCCCCCAGTGTATACAGAAGCACCTTCTTGTCATCACTCCCTAGTGGTTCAACAGACCCTTACCTCTAATGACCAGTTCCAGGGGTGCTACATGCTAAGAAAGTATTTGGATCATATTTTATCTTCTTTCCATTAAGATCTTTTAATTAATGTTTTCATTGAATATCCAAACTAGACCACTGATAGCTCTAAGCTTAAACACTACTTTCAATTTGCCAAGTCTTTTAAGGCACAGTGTTAAAGCTTTACAAGTAATATATTCAAGAAGTTGTTAACCAGATAATAAAAATATGTTTTGTTAGCCTGAAAATCAGTTCACTAACAGCACCACAGAAAGAGTAATCACAATCTCTCAGCATCACTGGAAGTGTTACCATGATTTCTTGATCTAAATGAATGATAGAACTGGAAAGTGTATTAGCTTGTTTGGTTAGTGCTTCTTTACCCCCACTGCAGCTTCATATCCCCAAAAGAGCATAGTCACACTAATACTGCCCCAATATTAAATAACATAAATGCTGTACTATTAGTTTTCATAATTTTCAATTAAAGTGCAACTGCCTGCATGACCTGATGTGTTTCCCCAAAGCAGTATTTCAACAGCCATTACAGAAGCTGGTGCATCCCCTGGAGTTCCAATTTAATGCCTTCAAACCACAGGCTTAGCTGTTCAAGTTTTATGGTTTTAAAATTTATTCTAAGATTTATTTTATAGTTGAAAATTTATTTTATTTTAAACTCTTCAGAATGCCCTCCAGCCAGTTAATAAATTACAGAATAGGCTTGTTTTCTTCCAGCCAAATTGAACCAGAGAGGTTACAGTCGCACAACCACACCACACAATGAGCAACCAAACCACTTGAAGAGACACAGTACAGGAATCCTTAGTCATTTTACATCCATGAAAAGTTTTCACTAGGCTCATTAAAATTTTTTACCTACATTATGTTGGTTCTGTACAAAGTTTATGCGTTTGTGTGAGAGAGAAAGCAAACCAAACTGAGCTAAAGAATCTGGAAGGGGTTTAGCTATTGCAGCATGGCAAGAAACAGCAGCAGGGAGTACCGTGGGTGAGTGGTGAGTATTAATATCTACACTCTAACTCCTGTGTGCCACTCCTTTGTCTTCCAGCATCATAATGTGCTTCGCCAAAGTAAGCATAATTGTTTCTACTCCTTGCAGAGTACCTGCAGAGAAAGATGACACTTCACCTTTGGCAAAGGGGAGTAACACCCTAGCACATATGCCTGCTCTCTCAACAAGCTGTTGTGCCATCAACCTAAGCGTCAAAACAAAAGGTTTTTTGTTTTTCTGTCCAACATACTTTCTTCCCAAAGAATAAGCCTCATTTCAGAAATGGACTTTTCATAAAAGCTTTTCTGAGATGCTTTCATACCAGTGTAAGGCTCTGTCCCCTATAGTGGCTGGACCCTGTATCAAAATGTCTACATGGGTATGAGCTTGAGGAGCTGTTCAAGCAAAAATGCTTGCATATCTGCAGGTACAAGATCCAGATATAGCTAGCAAAATATTAGTGGGCAGCAACAAAAGGAAGGACATAGCATATTTTTGCAACCTCTGGAAGGTGAAGATGAAATCTTAATGCTGGATGCAAAGACTGAAAACTGAGTGAGAAAATAAGGCAGGGAAGTACTAGGGCAAGGAGATGGCTTTCATGGAGCTGTTTTAAACAAACTGTAGGGAATTAAACATTTGTAATATGTCCATTTATATCCTTTCAGAATTGCAGCTTAGACAAATGATAAAAGAGACAATGTGTAAGACCTTCAGTGTATGAGTGCCTCTTCCGCTAAGCTTTTTGACTTTAAAATAGCTAAGTCTGGATGTTTGAAAAATTCCAAGTTAAAGTACAATAGAATTCCATTTTTACTAAAAATGAGGACTTTGTCACCTCCTGCCACTTCATCTATCTGTTCTCTGTTATGACAGCCCAGCTCTTCCATAGGTCCTTAACTCATATGGAGAGCTGCCTCTGACAGATGATCAGGCTGAAGATCTGGCAGTGATCTGGAAGCACAGGAGCTCATAACAGTTGTGGATGACAAAAACTGACAAGGTGGCAAATAACCAAGAGGAGTCTTTGGTATACTGGCACACATATATAAAATATATAAATTCATAATACATACAAATAATAAAAATGAAGTTTGTGTATACACACAGAAATATGCGTATTTGCTTAGGCAAACTGGATTGTTTGGAGAATTTGAACTAGTTATGCAAAATGGGTTTATGTGTGACTATTTAGTACATGGCCATGGTCAGAAAAGGAAGTCCTGAAAGTCATGCGTACAAATGCATGGGCTGCAGTGGGGGTAGCAGTGTGATAAGTAGGAGTCTCAGCTCAACAGGAATGATTCTGTTGATGTAGAGACAAATCAGATTATTATAGCTCTTAAACAGATAAAAAAGAAAAGTGGGAAACAGCTGAAAGAATGAATTTCCCTCTGACCATAACATAAATGAGCTGGATACTGGGTATCTGGACAGTTTTGAAGGTCACTCACTCAATACTCAGGCATGCACACAAACAAATTATAGGTGTGGAAACGGTAGAGAAAAGAGACATACAGTGATGTGATGGGGTGGAAGAAGTGTCTTACAGCAAGGATTTAGAGCTCTCTTCTCAGAGTTTTTAATAGAGGAACAGAAAATTTGAGAAAAAGCTAAATTGTAGTTTACTAATAAAACACTTCTTGTTTTCAAAATCCTTTTATTTCAGCAAGAAAGACACAGAAGGAACCAGTGTCTAAGTTAAAGGATGAAGACAGAAATGTTAAAATGATAAGGATGACTCATTTTTTTTGCTGATTTTTAACTGCTGGAGAAAAAATACCAAAGCAATCAAAGCCCTTTGCACTTTTTAACATTATTTTGGGTTTTTCAATCCAACAAGAGTTTTTCCCCCTTTCATCCTTTCAGTTCTCTTCCTTCATGCCTTGGAGAGAACTGAGCAAGCAACTGGGTGGGGGTTTGGCAGCTTGGATCAACCCACCTGACACTGCCACAGAAGCTGACAGAATATAATTGTAGGGGGCTGTTTTGACACAGCTGTGTTGGCCATCTGAGTCCTTGGAAAGACACTCATAGAATCATTTAGATTGGAAGAGACTTCTCAGACCAAGTTCAATTGTTAGCCTAGCACGACCAAGTCCACCTCTCAGCCACATCCCTACATGCCATATCTTCAGGTATTTTAAATACCTCCATGGATAGTGACTTAAGTCTGGCAGAATGTTCCAATGCTTGACAAAAATCATGTCATAAGGAGGTGCTAAAACTGTCATTGCAACTTGTCTGGACTGCTGCTCCAGGTCAGATCCACCTCGTAGAGATAAGCAGACTGGGAAATTCCTGTCATTTTATCTCTAAACAAGGTAACCATTTCCTTTGAAGGTAAAAACACAGACCTTGCAAACATCAGCAGTATTCTTTCAGCCCACTTGGAACAACCAATTAATAAGGGTGGCTAACTCTGATTCTATTACAAATGTGGATAGAACTGTCAGGAAGTTTGGACAAATTTTCTTCAAGTTACGTAGTGAAGAGATCCACTAAAAAAAAAAAAAAAATCTGCTAATAAAGCCTAAACAACTTAACTTCCTGAAGGACAGTTCTCACCCACTTGAGGGCTGATAGGATCATGCTCATTTCTTTCCAGCCAAGTCCTGCCTTGGACACTCAATGGTAGCAAACAAGAGGAAAGCAGACTCCTTCGCTGCCCAGTGGCAAGCGAAGAGACAATGAATGCAAACTGGAGGTGCCCTCTGAACATCAGAAAACACATCTTTAATATGAATTTCACCCAGCACTGGTACAGGGCTGTCCAGGCATCTTGTGGAATCTTCTTTCTTGAAGATGTTCAAAAGCCACTTGTACAGAGTTCTGGGCAACTGGTTGTAGATGACTGCAGATCTCCCATGTGCAGGACAAGCTCCATGAAAGCTGCAGAGTGACAGCCTACCAGTGCTTGCTAGCAATTTTATTTGCCAGCATGTAAGCACAAGTTACTGAAAACAGAGTAACACTAGGGAGTAATGCTTCATCTCAGCCTAGGCTCCCAGGCACTGTCTTTCCAAATAGGCAGTTGTGAAAACTGTGGGATTTTGGGATGAACTCTTCAGAGGTGCTTATTAAACAGAACAGATTAAAGCAGGTATTGTTCTTAGTCCAACTTTTATTATGTTTACATAATGCTAAGTCAGATGTGCTTGTTAATCACTTTCAATAGCATTAACTTTTTTAACATTGTACTTGTGTTGATACACAAAAAAAAAAAATTATTGAAATAAAAGGTCAGCTAAAAAATCATTGTCTCTTCCAAGCCTTCTCTGTTTGAGTTGCAGGGCTATTCTCTTTACTGTAGGGATAATAAGGATTATATTTCACCGAAGGCTCCAGGATATTATCTATCTCATTCTTTTTGTACCCCAGGAGAGGTTATTTCAGGTTTTGTGGATCCCTAAGGTAGAAGAAGGGAATCATGTTTCCAAGCCCAAATGCTCTGCATGTGCATGCATGTTCTAAATGAAACAGAACAAAGGCAGGCCAGACTGATACTATCCCCAAATGTCACTGGTGTGCCATCCTGCTGCTTTTCTCCCAAAGCAAATCTCCAAGCCCATAAATACAGGAGCAAATCAGACCTGCATGTTTGTGATTTCCTTTGAGGCTTAAATTTTTGAGGTATATGCTGCTTTTTTTTGCATTGTCATTTCTGATCTGTCTCAGATCTCCATGAGGTTTCTGCTCCTGAAATGGGGCTAGATCACTCCAGAAACCACGTGTGGGTCAAATTTGGTAAATACATGTCTTCAGAAGCACCTGATTCTTACCTGATGTGGGGTTCTTCATAGGTGGGTGGTTGTTGAGGGTGCAGAGACAGAGAACACCTCCCAACACTGTGTGTGCCACAGGACAAAGAAGTCATTGGAGCAGCGCCATGGCTGTTTTGTGTCTTCTAATTTTGTATGTTACAGCTTGCATTCCCCAAAAGTTTTGTTCAGTGTTTTACAGTAAATATAAAGGGCATACAATGTGATTTTGTCATTGTCTCATGCATAGATCCATATTACACAGGCAGAGAATCTGGGTGTTTTCCAAATTGATCTTGGCTTCTTGCACCAGAAGAAGCCAAAGCCTGTCATCACCAAAACTTAGAAGTGTCAGGGTAATTCAGGCTGGAAGGGACTCCATGAGGTCAACCTCCTGCTCAAAGCTGGGCTACATTTCTTGAAAGCATAATGGACACCAAAGTCCGTGTTCAAATTACATTCTTCACAGAAAATGGAGGCAGTGACTAAACCCATCAGCCCTGCATTAGAAACAGATTAAGGTGACAGAGCTCGCAGCTCACAGGCAAGAGCAGTCCACAGATTCCCTTGGCATCAGCTGCAGCTGACAAGAAGGACCAACCATGAAGACGTACAGATCTAGGCTTGGCCCAAGGTCCCCATGCACTGAGTGGGTATAGTCATTTGTGGCCCAGCTGTCTGCCTCTTTTTCCCTTGGTCTGAAGAACAGTGATACATGATATGCTCTTTCACAGGGTAGTTTCAGATCTGAAGTTGAGCTAAATGAGGGGATTACTCAGAAAAATGGCATGGGTGAAGGATCAAAGTAAGCTGTTGACTTGCTTCTTTTGGAAGCAGCTTTTTTCTCCAATAAAAGTTAAATGGCTTTTCGTTTAGCAACCTTACACAGTTTATGTGATTCTTGAGCACCTAGAAAGGATACAGTAAGTAGGGAGAGAAGTCAGATATGGAATAATATAATACATGAGTTTCAAAGTATTTCTATGATATAGTAATTTCTATTTCTATTATCAGGAGATTGGATTATTATTACTGAAGTTCTTCTTAGAAAGCTGAAAAGTTCTTTTCCATTGATGGAGAGAGAATATCTCCATATAAAAAGATAAATATCAGTATTTAATTCCAGGTGGTTATTTGGAATTTTTGGCCCTGTTTCTTTTTTTTTTTTTCAAGTAAAAATTTATTTACACCTCTGATTCACACAAAAGAGGTATGCAACACAATCTCTACATTTCAGTGACCAATCTCACAACAAAAACATTTTCCAGTAAATGCCTAGACCATGCTGCTTTCCAATCATACAGTAACAAGAATTACAGAGGCATGTGGAAAACTGAAAAGAAGGGAGGTAAAAAAGTTACAGTAGATGTAAAAGCTTGAATGACACCTCAAAAGGATCATATTCAAATTAATGTGTATGGGGGGAATAACACTAATCATTATTTATGTGAGCAGTTTCTGAATATAATAATAAAAAATACTGTAAGAACAATCTGCTCAGAGGAAAATTGAGTGTTTATCTTTTTCCTTACTCCCCATTTTTTTCTTTGAAACTTCTGTCCTCTTGCTGTAACCTGTAAAAACACCCTTCGGTGTTGTTTCTAATCTCCTACTCTTTTGAAGTTCTAATTTCACATCATTCTTGGCGAAGCTTGTAGCATGCTTTGATGATCATTAGCACATGTATAGGAGTCCATAAATGTTGAAAAGTGAAAATCTCAATGTCCAATGCTTGGCAGGACATGGCAAGGCTGTCCAGTTGATTTTAAACAGTCAGGAAGAGGCACTGCACCATCACCCCATTGTTTTCCTTCCCTCCCCAAAATCCCAGTGCTTTCCCAGCCTAACCCAGGCAGGAGGAAGTCCAGGAAAATTTTTAAAGGCAATTCTCCAGCGTGAGGAGGCAAGTTTGGTTTGTTTGTAACAAGTGAGTGGAGGGGAAACGGAACTGAAACTGTTTTGAAGTGATGGCAACCCCAGCTTCTGCAATGGGGTGAGGAGATATGTGATATACTGTGATTATTGGAGTTTAGAAGCTTCCTTTTCAGACTACAACATTTTTTCACTCTTTTTGGAAACAGTATTACATTACAGGTGTTATAACTTCTCTTCAGAATCAGACTGGCCAGGGAACTGTAAATCTAAATCATAGTGCCCTCAGGAAACCTGCCAGCCTGTAAACACAATGAAGTGAGTGAGATGAAAGCATCTGAGTGAGAAAATTAATTTTAGGCATTCCACTGAAGTCTATTTACTTTTTACAGTCTGGCCTGGCATATACAAGTAACAGCTGGGGAGGACATATTAATTCCCAGCGACTAATGCTGGGAAGATAACCTTAAGCTTGAAATATTTACATAGGGGTCCAAGAGGGAAGAGAAAACTTGTTCCCTCTAATTTCTCTTAGTTTTTTCATGCTGGAAAGTCATGGTATTCTACCATAAATATCAAGCTTTCCAGCTTCTGAAGCTTATTTGCTCAAACTGATGAAGCTTCTGATTAGGAATCTACGTAGAAAAGTATTTCAAAGTGTAGGCTGACCACAAAAGTAACTTGTCAGGACTTTGCAGGTTTTTCAGCATATTTCCTTCTTTGGCACTTTTGCTTGCTTTCAGAGGGCTTCTCCATTCTTAAAGAGGACTCTCTTCTCAGAGGATTTTGCTCATAGCTCCAGCCTAGCAGCGGCAGGTGAATACAAGCCAACAACGTGGGAACAATTCAAAATGTTTTTTTTATGTTCCTCCCTCTGAACATGATTCCATTTAAGAAACAAAACCCTCTCAAGGCACAAAATGCTGTCATTCATCAATCTGTTTATATCCACCTCTACTCCATTATTTTTCATTTTCGCACACTGTAGTCATCTGGACATAATGAATGAAGCCAAAACACTGCAAGAACATTTCCTGTCCAGACTGTAAGAGAGTAAGTCTCATGTTAGCTCATTCTCCTAACTTCCAGAACACTTGCCCAGATTTTGGAGAGTGGAAGAGCACTCAAGGAACACCTATTGCTAGCTGTGCTGTTTGTCATCTGGACTCTTCCATATCATATTTATATCTCTGATAGTAGCTTTTTTTCCTCCTACTTCCTATTCTTCATAAGTCCCTCCTGGATACTTTCCAGGGACTATTTGTTTTCAGCTCCCTTATAAAGCTGAAGAAGCCCATGAGGTTTTGCAAATAAGGAGATACTGGGCAACTGCAAAAGCAGAAGACACCACTTGTGATTCCTTATCCTCAGCTACCAGACCTTCCATTCACTGCCAACCTGTCTTTAACATTCCCAAAGACATTTTTATACATTTGCCATCAGTTAAAAGGGACTTTCACTGTCCAGCAGAAATGAGACAGCGAGTTGTCCATCAGTTCATTCTCTCTTGCACAACTGGAAGGAACAAGCTGCTGCTTCATTTAGTGCCACCAGTCTCATTTAGCCACAAAGGTGCTCAAGAAGCCTTAGGATCTGCTCTAGACATGAATGTGATGAAGAAACTCAGAATGGTCATTACTTGCCCTAGAAAACAGGCTTCCCAAACACATATTTTGATTTCTGTTTGGGTGTTGTTTTGTGCTGGTAAACTAGAAATGTAAGGCAGCAGCCCCTTGTGCTGCCTTCCAGAAATATGCCTGGATTGAAGACTGTGTCAGGGCGAGGTGAGGAGGTGAGCTGGCCCTGCAGTGATGGTTCAGGCTGACCACACATCTGGTACTTGAAGGCAGAGCTGTCTCTGCACCGTTTGTCCGTCCCCAGCCTCAGGCAGCAGCTCACTTGCTCTTTCATTCAGCAGGTCATGGAAATAGAAGGGCTGCACTCGGGCTTTACTTCTCACCTATGGGCAGTCAATGGAGCCTTTGTGTCGAGGTCTTCCAGAACCATTGCCTTGATTACTGCAATTCAGAGGGCCTGTCCTGAGCAGAGAGGATCCTGTGTAGGACTCTTATGACAAGACAAAGGAAGGTATTTTCTAGGGAAAAAGGAGTGTGAA